>JAABKJ010075445.1:104979831-105107879 GCA_011634705.1 Andricus grossulariae | reverse complement strand
TTTGTTTTAAATGTTTTGAAATCTTTAAGTTTTGAATCAACTTTGAAATATTTTAAATACTTCAAAATATCTCTTAAACTTATTCGAATTTAAAAATATTAATAATTTTTTCATTGTTATTTATACATAAAAAATTCAATAGTTTTACTTAAAAATTAAAAAACTTATAAATAGAACAATAGTTTAAATTTAGTTGTCTCAAATTTTAACGATTCAAGGCTCTCTATTTCAACCAATTCAGTTTCAAATTATTTAGTCTTTAATATAAACAGTGAAATATTTTTATATTAAAAATGGCTCTTGATCTTAATTAAAATTTTCAAAGTGTGAGTCTAAATTGAATTGGTTTTAAACTTGAATATTTTAGATAGATAGATTTTTCTTCTGAAAATTTCTAAAATTCCCGATCCAAAAATAAATTCACTGCCATTTTTCCGGTTTTTCCCGGTCTCAAAAAATTCCCTGTCACTTCCCGGGTTTCTCGGTTTCCCTGTCCAACGGCCACCCTGAATAGGAATGTTTTTAAATTGTAAAATAAAAAAAAGAGAATAGAGAATATTAAACGATTTCAAAACAATTTTTTTCTCTTTATTCGGATGCGAGTTCGAATGCCAACTCACAAATTTTGTTCCCTCACTTCAAACATTCGACGAATAGCACTCTTAATGTTTAACATCACAGCGCAAAAGTTTCTTAGCGGAAATTAAATTTATCTTAGGATTTATTCATATTTATTATAAATAGTTATGCTATTTATTATAATCTTATGACTCATGATCTCATCACCAAATTTCGAAATATTAATTTTACCGCATATTCTAATTATGTTATAAACAATATCTTAGTAAAATGAAATAAAAATATTCTTACGATAAATAAATAAGGTTTACAACATTTTTCGCAGACCTTCCTTCATATTAGTACTTCATCATGACCTTCTTTTAAAAGAAAAACTTTAAAACCAACTCTGTTCTCACTTCTGTTTAGGGTTTTAAAATATATATGTATGAAATTTGAGATAAAAACAATAAACTTTTGAGCATTGCAATTGTGGCAACAAATCAAATTTCGAATCTATACAAGCTTCAGCTTTTCTGATTACATTTCGCTTATCGATTTCTGACGTTTCCAGTGTGTTTAACGAGATCGGCATAGCCTTGGGCTACAATGCAGGAACAACTTTGCTTTTCAATACAATTTTAACAGCCACTATTACTATACTCTAAGGATATAACAAAATAGGTATTAAAGAAATAAATAATAATTGATTGCCAGCGTTTTGTCTATAAATGTTAATGTTCCTGCTCAGAATAAATACATATTTTACATTTTTAAACCTTATATCACAAAGAAAATTTCTAACGCTGCGGGGTTTCGAACCTACATCTATACCTGAATCTATTTCCTAGCAGTCGGGAGTCTTAACCATTACTCTATGCCGTCGGAATTGAAGATCAATGAAAAAACCATCCTCATAAGCTACAGCTCAAAATAAATGAAAAAACAATTTTTCAACGCTTTTTCTCCATAATATCTTTATTATTATGCGATATCATGTGGATGTAAAATAAATTAACTGTTAATGGGAAGATGAAGAAATAATTTGAAAATAAATAATAAAAATAATAAAAATAAAAAAATAATAAATAATATAAATAATAAAAAATAATTGGGTCATTTAAGATTCAGAGGAATTAAAATTGTATTATTTATAATTGAGAGCGTTTCAAATTACATAATTTACCATTGGAAAACTTTTGAATTTGAATAATTTTTAATACAAAGCGATTGAGATTTGACAATTTAATCTTTCAAAGTCAAAGCTTGTCATTACATACAAAAATTATAATTTAACATTAAAGCTGAATGGGCAAATTTTTCTAAAATAAACAAATAAATTGAATTATTCTAAAAAAATCTTTCAAAGGAAATAGTAATTCTAAATGAAAAACATAGAAATTCACAACTGTACAATTGTAACCATTTAAAATTTATTCATTTACTGATGTATCAATTTCAGATAGTTTAATTTCTATCTTTTTTGATTTTAAACTCAATTAAAAATTTTGTAATTTCAAATCTTCCTTTAGAATCAGTATTCATTCTTGAAATTTTTCTAATCAAATATTTTTCAATTTGAAATTATTTATTTGTTTAAATCTTCAACTAAAAATAGAACAATTTCAAGATATCATATTGAAAATTGAAAATTAAAATAAAGAAAACACGCAGGAAAAATTCTGCCAAGGTAACAGGATTTTCAGTTCAAATAGGAACAGCATCGATCTTCTGTAAAGATTACCAAATTTTCTGCAGAGTTTACAAAATTTTCATTTATTTTGTAAATTTACGGACATTTTCTGTAACACTTATTGAACTTTTCTGTCAAATTAACATCTTTAAATTGTAAAATCTAATAAAAAAGTCGTAAATGATACACGAAATATCCGTAAACTTATAAAATAATAACTGAAAATTTTTTAAGCTCTGCAGAAAATTCGGTAATCATTCCAGAAAATCTATGCTGTCCCTACTTTAACTGAAAAACCTGTAACCTTAGCAGAATTTTTTTCTGCGTGTACAGAACAAGATTGCTGTAATATGATTCCATTCTTAAAAATTGCACAATTTAAAGCTTTTCAACTTGAAATTTCTTTATATTCACATCTAAAATTATTAAATTCAAAACTGACTATCAAGACTTTTAGTATAAAATGTTCAAATATTTAATAGCGGAATGGTCGTGACATTTTGAATTTTTGAATTTGAAACTACAATACTATAAAATTAAAAATTCGATACCTCCATAAATTAATCTAAAAATTAATTTAAAGTAAAACTTTACTTTCAAGGCCTCAAAGATTAAACTGTTTTACAATTGCGCATTCAAAACCATAATTTTAAATTAAAATTATAGAAATTTTAAAAAGACGATAAATATATTATTTTCAAGTATGATATCATGTAGTATCAAGTGACATAAAACGACTGGATGTATTTTTTTAAATAAAAAATGTGATTTCTGATTTAAAAAAATCACTGTCATTTCCACCGTTCGAAATTGCAGAATTTTAAATATTGCGAGAAATATTGTGAAACTTTAAAGTTTAATTATTTTAAATACATTGAAAATGATATGCTTTCTAATTGGAAACTTACCAAAATTACAAAACGCGCGAATTATGAAATACGGGAAATCTCCCGTTGTAATATTTCTCCCCAGTTTTCTCCCGGTGCAAGTTTCTCCCGATTCTCCCAGATGAACGGCCACCCTGACTACTGCTATATGCTCTACGACATCAGTTAATAATGAATTATCCAGTTCGCTGCAAAAATTCAGATTACACAGGCCGACAAATTTTAAAGCCAGAGACCAGACCTAACATTTCCAAAGGATTTTGATGCGCTGAATCCGAATCCGAGCTCAAAATTGCTCCTGTACGTCAGGTTTTCAAGATATCCTAACCTTTCTTTGTATCGAAGAACCCTTCGATAAATGTCATCGAAACGTGGAAAAAACAATAGTCCTTCTAAAATCCATGGGGTTTCTCCTAAATATGCGCAAATATAATGTTCACCCGTCAAAAAAGTGTAAAATTTTAGAATTTATAGTAAACTCGGAAAAACTTTCTGTGAAAATCACAGAAGAAAAAATATTAGCATGAGGAAAGCTTTTAACGCAATTTATAGTAAACCCTACACATACGATTCGTGAATTCTCTCAATTATTGGGGAAATTAGTGGCAGCTTGTCCCAGTGTTGACTACGGCTGGCTTTACCTGAAGCAAATGGAAAGATTTAGGGATGTTTCACTTGTTAGGAATGCTTTTAATTATGATATCGAAATTAAAATTCCCCTTGAATTAATACCGAATTTGCTCTGGTGGCAAATCAGCATCAAAAACTCGTTCAAGAAGTTCTTTCAAAGGTGAACAGTATGAAAAAATAATCTTTATAGATGCTTCAAATTCCGGCTGGGCGACTACCGATAATTTTAATAATATATACGGTTTTTGGGATTCCCACCAAGAGAAGTGGCACATACATTACAAGGAACTGTTTGTTGTCAAAATTGCACTAGAGAGCCTAGCTTATAATGGCCGGATGTGTCAAATCCTACTCCGCATTGGCAATACAACCACGATAGCATATATAAATAAAATGGGTGGAACGCGATTTCCTGAACTTCATGCTCTTGCTAAAAAAATGTGGCAATCGGCGGAACACAGAGATTGTCGCGAATAAGCAATTACTACACGGAGTGGGAATTGGCTAATTTTGCTTTTAAGGAGATTGTTCGCACATTTGGTAAAGTGGATGTTGATCTTTTTGCCACTTACAAAAATACAAAGTGTAAACATTACTGCTCGCGATTTCCAGACCCAGGAGCTTTACATATTAACGCTTTCACGTTCAACTGGTCAAAATCAAAATTTTACGCATTCCCTCCATTCGCAGTGATACTTAAAGTTTTAAAGAAAATTAAATCGAAAAATTCCACCGGTATCGTAATAGTCCCAAATTGGCCGAATCAACCCTGGTTCCCTCTACTTTATGAACCTTTAGAAAGTAACCCTCTCATTCTTGAAGCTAATCGTTCCTTATTGTTATCTCCCTGCAGGAGGAAGATTTATCCCAGAGCAGAGATCCTAGAATTGATGGTAGAAAGGCTGTCGTCAAAGCCTTCTTAAGGAAAGGAACCCCTCCAGAATCAATAGATATTATTATGGCATCACTGTCAAAATCTACGCTTGACCAGTACCAGGTAGCCTTGAAATAATGGCAACAGTGCTGCTTGTCTGAAAAATTAAACTTTTTGACGCCAACAATACTTCTGTATTTATATTTGTAGCTAAAAAATTGAAAGAAGGGGCCGCCTATGGTACGTTAAATTCATACGGATCTGCGATTTCACTGATTTCCTCGAACAAGGTACGGGCAGACCCATTAATTTCAAGATTCATGAAGGGTACCTTTAAATTAAAGCTATCCTTCCCAAAAAACTCTTATGCATAGGATGTCTCAGTGGTATTAAACCACATTGCTCAATTTTTTGCTTTGGAAAGCCTTTCTTTCTCTGCGTTAACTTTTAAGACAGTAATATTAATATCACTTGCTACTGCCCAAAGAGCTCAAACGCCAGTATTAATCTAGAAAATATTTCGGTTAGAACAGATGAACTACAAATAAGTATTAAAGAACGCTTGAAAACCTCTGCACCAGGCAGAGATCAACCAGTATTGATTATTCCATTTCTCCCAGAAAAACCTGAATTATGTGTGGCTTCGACTTTGCTAAAATATATTGAATTTCTATCAAAATTACGCGGTAATACCAATAACCATTCAACCCGTCATGCCGCTACATCGGCGGCCCATTAAAGAGAGATTAGCATAGACATAACACGCAAAACCGCCGGCTGTACTATGCAGTCACAGATGTTTGCGAACATTTACAATAGGCCTATTAGATCTGATGATCACGATTTCGCTCAAGCTATTCTATCTAGAAATTAAGTTTTGTATTTTTATATTAAGTACCCAGGTGCGAAATTCGGTCGGACGCTAGAGATTGACCATCGGCCCAAAGTCGGTCCTACTTTGGTAACCGATCTATGGTAACCAGAGTTGGACCAACTAAGGTGTTTTCAAGCTACCATGGTCTCACCGGCGTTGGCAATCGACTTCGGCGGTGGGCGAAAAGCCGACCGGTCGGCCCATTTCTGGCCCAACTTTGGGCCGACGATCGGATAAGCTGTGGCAGATTTTTCGGTACAACCGCCAGAATGCGTTCGGTCCGACTTTGTATAAAATTTAACAATAGGCTGCGCAAAGAAAACCAAAATTGGTCGTTCTTCAGGACCTTCTCTCGGGGAACAGAGTATATATCTCGTGGGGAGCGAGAAGGCACACCTATGACTCGTCTCAGAAATAAATAAAGTTCTATCCCTACCCCTTTAAAATGTATCGTGGGGGGGGGAAGGAATCCATGTGACTGGTCACTGAAATAATTGAGACTCAAAGAGGCGTTAATAGAAAACCGAAAGAGTATAGGACTATAGAACGGAAAATCTAAAAGACACATTGGTATAGTGAGTTTCAAATTAATTGAAGGTACTCCCTTTTTAGAAATTCATCTGAATCCCGTTTAGTGATATAATACATTTCTTTGTAATTAACATATAATGAGTTGAAAAGCGATAACGCATCGTTTCATTCCCGTGCACTGCATACGCGTGCTTATCGACGCAATGTTTTTTGTCAACTGGTGACGTCAGCTGAGTTGTTGTTTTTATGCCTAATAATGTTCTTTTTCTTTCTTTAAATATATAAATAGTGAAATAAATAATTAAACATTGCGTAAAATAGAATACATTTCGTTGAATCAGAACAAAATTACGAGGGAGGCTTCGACAAAGTGTTGAAGAACCATATCTCAACACTGAGAGAAAAATGCTGAAACTGTTATTCGAATCCTGATATTCAAAATTTTTATGAATGACGCATAGTAAATCTAAACCGAGAAAAAAATTTTTATTGGTTTGAATCACTAAGTTATTGGTTGAATCGTTTAGTTGATTTCAGAAAATATTCTATTGATTAAAAAAAATTGTTTGGGTTGATCTACCAAATAATCTAAACAGCATTTTACTAGAATCAAGAAAAATATTTGGCTTGCAAACTTGGTACGATCGCGTACTCCAATTCAACATGCCAGTCTACATTCGAGAGTTCCTAGCGTCGCAAAAAAAAAAACATAAAAATGTTTGCATCTCGGCGAACCTTATCAAAATAAGTGCGGAAACAGAATCGATTGGGATTAACTGATTATATGAATAATACGTAAGATTACTAACTGAATCTTTGTGTGTGCCTCTAATTGCGTGATTAGGTTTTTGATTAGAAAAAAATACAACGATTTATTGAATTAAATAAACAAATGATCTTGCACAATTTACATTGAAAATGGCTTACCGTGAAATTTTCTAGTCATTTGATAGTGGGGGGTCTAATATGGGTAGTACTTTGGAGAATTTGGAGTGTGGGGTCCGCTGTGATCTGTACCCTGGCGAATTTGAAGTGGGGCGTCCGCCATGGCTAGTACTTTCGGAAATATGGAGAGGAGTCCCTGGGAAAATTTGCGTGCTGTGGGATGAGGAAATTAGATAGGAAGTGAGACTTAGATAATAAATAGAACGCCTCATGTCTAATATAACTTTTTAAATGTATGCAATTTTTATTATAAGAATTGAATTATTTCTAAGAATCGCAATTTGAAATTATTTTATACCAATAATGTATGAAAATAAATGTCAAAAATGTTGTTTTTTCTGATAAATTTAAATTATTTAAGCGAAATAAGGCTACTTGAAATTATTGTTGCGTTTGGGGATTCGACACAATTTGAAATAAAGAAGGAATAAACGATTTAACATAAATGAACAAATAACTTTGACAGATAAGAAATAGGTTAAATTGACAGTGCGGGAATGCGACACGGTTTACAGTCTTAATTTTTCTGTGCAGAAAAATGTTTTGAACAAAAATTACTTTTATAACTTTTAGCTCAAATAAGAAAAGCAACTGCTTCCACGAATACCAGGCAGGGGAATGTACATGTACACGTCTCAGGACATAAATTCCGACTGACGCCACACTGGGGAACAGGTCAGAGAATTAAAAGTCACAGTTTTTATTTTCAGTTACACTGTTTTTTTTATTAATGCTTCTTTACTCATGCATGTGTTACAATACCAAGTGGTGTCATTCGAAAAACAAACATTATTAATGTTCGAAAAAATGTAATTATTTTTGTAGCAAGTATTTTACTCCTACTGCAACATAGGAGAAAAATGTACAGTACTCTTTCCGAGTAAGACCACATCGGGGGAGTGGGGGAGTAACTGCTGCATTCGAGCTATGCATCCACTCTAGCTCCGCGTTTCCCTTCGTCGACATTTGTTTCGCACCTTCTGAGTAGTGCCACAAAATACAACGGAAAACTGGTGTGCTCGCATCAAGTTTAGAACAGCTAAAAGTTCTTTTCGCTCCGTTTCTCTCGTAAAAAATCAAGGTAAGTTTTTCACGGAATTTCATATAATTCATGAAATCTTTGAATAAATTATGTTTTCATCCCCAAGAACGCTAATGAGGCTCTTCACTTAAGGTGATCGCTAGAGAGATTGATCCGCTACATGGGTCAGAGCAGTGTTGCGGAACGAACGTGTTATTTGAATAAGTAACACGGGAATTCCAGATAAAACTCCTAGAGATCTATACCTTCTTCCTCAAATTACTCCTTTCCTCACCGAGCGAGTCACGCCTACCCCGAAAGGGAAATGGCTTAATGGTATAATAATAGTTCATATAATCTTCAACATTTTAGGTCAAAGCTGGGTATGAAGTGGCAAATTTATAAAGGCCCTACCATGACAGTTCACTGAAAGCTTTGTAAACCCGGAAGGAATAACCCCCAATCGGAGGCGTAACAACCGTGCTGAAAGCTGAATGACACCTGATTGAGGTGTCTTAAACGGTGACTCGGGGATATCGGGCGATCCATCAGAATATGCGGTTCAAAACAATCGAACGCGCAGACAACCCGCGATGGGTCGGCAGACAGTGCCGAGCACCCTAGAGTTCGGGGTGCAGAAAATAATTAAGATGAAAACACGATGACGAACCGGCAAAACGCCCACATTGAGTGGACGAATCGACTCAAGGATTACTTGCTAGACTGCTGCGATGCCGGCATTATCCCTGTTCACGGAGGCTTTACTACGCGTATCCACACTCTGTGGTACCAGAAACACTTAAAGCTTCATCACGTTTCGCATCAGTCTTCAGGAAGTCAAGTCGTCTACCTCTTGAAAAGCGGATATGTACGCTGGGCGCTTCCGCATCAGCTGTATGAACAAGCCGCAGACGAAGAGGATGAAGCCACATTAGGACCAGCTGCGGATGGAGGAAAGTGAGAGATGATCGCGATTACAGGGGAAGAAGGAAGATTAACATCCAGGTTTCTCCTAAGCCCCAAGACCTGGCTGAAATGGATCCCTCCGTGAGGTTATCTCGGAAGAGTTCGACCTCTAAACCATCAATTGTCCAGTTTTTCGTGCTGCAAGGGCTTTAGCTGATTCAAATCGAAGGCTAAAACCGACGATGGGTCCAGAGGCCAAAAGATGCTTGCATCAACTGAATAAGAAGATTGGATGGCGAAGGCAGAATTCGTCCGGTGTTCAGTGTGTAATTGACTACATAACATGGAAAGGGGTCCAAAGTTCGCCCAAGAAATGAGGATCTACCATCAAACACTGAACAAGTGAAAGCTGCTGACAATCAAGCAGTATTGTTTTATTGTTGACAAAATACGGGTGTTATCTGACGCAAGGAAAATAATAAAAAAGACGGAGAGATGGGTCAGGGAGTTTCAGCAGTTTCTCGCTAACCCATTGCGCATCTTCAGCGATCTCCCTGCTTTTATCAAAAATCCACACAAGCCCAACGAGGTAGAAACTTTTCGGAAAGAGGTATGCAAGATCTCGAAAACACTAGAGTTGAAAGAATATACGAATAATATCCTCCGCTTTAAGGAGTTTTACAACAAAGAAATTTTCCGCTGCAGGACCAATCTAGTCCTTCTGGTGGAAAAAGTTAACTTCTACACACCAACATCTGGCTTTCCGCAGATCATCAGGATTTAATTCAGATACTGAGGGTTTTATTTTTGCATGCGAGAACGGTTTCATTTCCACCTTAGTATACCGCATACTTCATTTATACTTAAGTATGGCAGAAGTATGTGACATATAATAGCACTCATTTGTTCTTCAAGCTACCCTAGCAACGGGATATAACATATTATGTATCATAAATGACAGCTCGTTCAAAAATTTAACAAGTTCACGATTGAAGTGTTTTAATGGAGATCAGCTACACTTTATCTATACTTTACTTATACTGAAGTATAGATTAAAATTCATCATTTTAGTTCAAAATTTATGTCTTTTGTTGAAAATGTAACTATTTTGTTGAAAATTCGTCTTTTTGGCAGAAATATAATCTCCGTGGCGGAAAATTTGTCTTTATGGTTGAAAATTAATCTATTTTGTGGGAATTCAATATTTTTGTTGAAAATTCGTCTTTTTTTTAAATTCAACTCTGTTTAATCAGAAGTTAAAATATTTCTTGTTTAAATATGATAATTATAAAATTACATTTTTCGTTAAACATTTACATTTTTTGGTTGAAAATTCAACTACTTGATAAGTTGAATTTTTGTCTCCGAAATTCATTTTTTTGTTGTTGGAGATTCATTGCTTTAGTTTAAAGTTCATTTCTTTGGTTAAAAATCTAACTATTTCTTTGAAAGTTTAACTTTTTGGTTGAAAATTTTTTCGTGTTAAAAATTCGTATATTTGGGTTAAAAAATTGAACTCTTCGGTAGAAAATTTGTCTCTTTTGAGAAACATTGTTACATTCTTATCCTCCTTATTCCCACTCTCCCCTACTCTAAACTCACGGTTTGAGCTTTCTATTTTTTTAATCTACCTTCCAACTCCTCTACCTTTTGATTCGGCTCTTTCTTCTTTTCTAGTTTATTCTCCAGCGTCTGCATCCTTTTCTCTAGCTTTTCCCTAACCATTTCCCATTTTCTCATTTCTTTACTAAGTTATGCCATTTCCTGCCTAATTTCTTTCCTTATTTCCTTTACCCTTTTCTCCTGCATTTCTTCATACATCCCCATTACTTCCATTATCATTTTACGCATGTCATCTAACTGTACATTTTATTCGTCTTTCCGTTGCCCCCCCCCCCCGCCATGCTGATCTTTTTCCGGTGGTATTCTGTACATTCTCGGATTTTTTAGGGTGGATCCTGCTTCTGCTTTATCTTCACTACTTCCTCTCTCCGCTCTATCCCTCTTCCTATTTACGAATAGCTCTCTTGAGCCAAAACTCTTCGCCCTCTATCTCTCCCTTTCTACCATTTTTCTGTACTGCCCTCTCTTTTTTGTCTCAAGTTTCGGCGTACAGAATACTTCCTCGTCCGAATCCCTTTCCTTTGCTATCGCTGTCGCCGTTACCCATCAAGCCGATTCTAAGTAAACGCCATACGTAACTTTCGTTAAATCTATCTTCACAGCGCTACACCACCCTACTACTGTACCTTCTTCCGTGCTTCTCTCTAACTTTCTCTCACTGTCGCCGCCACTCGGCTGCAGTTGTCTCCTCATCCTGCTCCTCACGCCAAGCAAACTAACCTCCCAGCCTACCCAGAACAGTCTCAATCTCACAAATTAGCCTACTGAAAATTTGCGGTCGGAATTTCGGCCGCATTCGCCGGCGCGTATAAGAAACAGCATTTGCGGTCGCATTTTGAAATATTATAAACCGCTAAAAAATTTGCGATGACTTAAGTTTTATTTTTTGAGGTTTAATTAAATAAGGACAACCGTCAATAGTTATCGATTAAAGAACTAAGTTTATTGAAATACGTAGTAGAAATGCTCGCAGGAAATTTTCAAAGTACACAAATGGTGTGTTCCGCAGAAATAGATACGTTTTTGCAACACCCACCTCAAAAGTTGACGTTTTCATGCTTCCAAATGGTGCCTAAAGGACCTTATTTCAGCAGACTGTGTAAGAAACAATTTTCGCGCATGCGCAACTTGAAGATGGCTTACTTAAGGCACTGATGAAAAACCTGCGCATGCGCACTTTCGAGATAATGTACTTTAGACACTAGCATTAGTAACTTCAAACAGTGGTGTTGGTATCTTCGAGAAATAAATTCATTTTTAACTTGAATAAATCTTTTAATGATTAGAGTTTTGTTTTTAGGGTTTTGTAGCCGTTTTTATCCATCGTACAAAAGGGCATAAGCGACAACATTTGGCACAGCAAAAGTTCATAGGCGCCAACAATTTTTTTTCATAAAATTTTTTTCACATAACTTTTTTTTCTACAAATTTTTTTATCAATAATTTTTTTTCAAACAATTTAGAAAAGAAATTTTTTTACTCAATTTTTTTCCAAACATTTTTTTCAAAATTAAAAAAAACCAACATTTTTGTTTCAAAAATTTGTTTTCCAAAAAACTCTTTTTATGAACACTTTTTTTCAAAGAAATTTGTTTATAAAATTTAAAAGTCTTTTCTTTCAAGATTCTGTTAAGACTTAAATTAATGTCTTAATAGGTTTTTTTTCAAAAAAATTTGTTTATAAAATTTAAAAGTCTTTTCTTTCAAGATTCTGATAAGACTTAAATTAATGTCTTAATAGGGTACGAAACCCTTCCTTGTAGGCGCTCGACGCCTACTTTGACTATTTTTTTTCGTTTTGTGGCAGCAGACGGTGCAATATAAAATTAGTATTTTTCGCTCATTCCTCCTAACACAACTTTTTTGGATGGGGGGGTTGCAAAAAATAGCGTGTGATACACGTGCTAATAAGTGATTACTAACTCGTGTGATTGCATCATTCGCCTGCGTCTCGAAGCACTCGTCTACGTTTTCGCACTCGTTTCGCTCGTGTGCTAATCACCGACTCATGCTTCGAGCCTCCGGCTTACACTGAAAATTTCACAAGTGCACACAATCACCTTTTTTGCGGACTTGTGTCACAAATAACTATTATGTGATGCATGACATTTTTAAATTGATGATTATTGATATTATTAATAATTAGACAAAATTAGCCGGAACATGTGCTTCTTATACGGACAAGAAAATATTTTTGAACAAACCGTATAGCAAATTTATCTAAAGATATTACTGCTGAAGGATAGCCAGGTTAAAAATAGTATTTTTCGATACAAGTGCGCGATGCTCCTTCGAAGGCTAAATAAAGAGGGGTATTATACTCAGGGATATGCGGATGACTTTGTAATCCTAGTCAGGGGGGCGTCTTGCTGTGTCGGTTTGGCCATTAAAAGCTGGATCCGAACAAAACACCGAGAATACTGGGAGCAGATCAAGGGTTGCCGTCAGGCGAAATCAATCCTGGGTTATACCCATAGGATGGATAGAGCCCGAGAAATCCTGGGTTTACCCAAGGAAGATATAAGGACAGTGGTGCAGATCCTAACTGGGCACAACCACTTCAACTATCATATGCCCAAATTGGGTTATAACCCCAGGACAGAGTGCAGGAGATGCGGCAGGGATGATGAAATATCCCTGCATGTACTATGCCAGTGCCCGGCATTATCTAGGCTCAGGCAACAGATCCTCGGGGCCCATTTTATGGGACCAGAGGAAATTACAACGCGAATAGTAGCCGACATACTAGGCTTCGTCAAGAGGTCTGGGGTCGACTGCTGAGAGCGAGTAAGTAAGGGTGTGGCACAATAGGCTTTATAGCTTGAGCGCCAGAGGAGCTCTCCATGGGCTCTTCGCCCGTCCTCAAACTAACTAACTAACTAACTATGTTAACTCGAGGAGATGGTTCATGCTTCTTGCAGCTGCACCGAACAATATGTTCACAAGGAGTAGAAAAATGATTGTGTTGACATTATTCAACCCTCATTAACTAAATATTTTTTATCGAAATTGGAAGTAAAATGAGTTCAATTTGTTATGAATGAAATGAATTTCTACGTCTGAGGAGGATTTTGCATATAGTGCAGATCATTTTTCCCTCCAACAATAGAAAAATGTCGCTAAATGTGTAGGTTGTGACACGTGTACCCTATACGTTGGGACACGTTTTTTCGACACCTATACGCTATTTTTTTCACTGAAAATCGTCCTTGGAGTAACTTTTGAGTGGTAATAATAGAAATAATCTCACTTGAGGTTATTGTTATGTACTTTTCACACTCGATATTTCAGTATGTCTCGTTACAAGCAAATAAGTGAACGGGGGATTACTGATTTCGAGGGTTTGGAAAAATGGATAAAGTTGCGATTTGTAAATGCTCATTTTTATGTAAACATCCAATTGAATAAATAAATATTTACTAAAAGGTATGTACTAAAAGGCGTTCCAAAATTATTTTTTACACTTATTTTTCATGTTTTAAACTGTATCCTAACTTACACTACAAAATCTTCTTTGGCAAATTGGAAGACATTCGGAAAATCGGCTGTGAATTCTTTTTTGCATCGTAAAATATATATGTTTTGTTTACGAAGATTGAGCTATTAAATAGACCTGAAAAACGGTGTACTGAAAGCCCACAAATATTATCAAGGAAAAAGGTTATGGGCCAAAAAAGAAACCCGTCCCAACGTTTACTACATTCTACTATAATTTAAAAGATTTGTTGAGAAGCGTTTTGCAATCATTAAAAAATTGATAAAATTTGTTAAATAGATTATTTTTATTAAATCTTTTTAATTATTTCATGAGCAACAATATGTTCTTGTTGAAAGTTTACGTTGTTCCGAGCCCAAAACAGATACATGAAAAGAATCAGTCTTATGAACTAAAAATAAAGCTTCTATACCAAGACAAAGGGACAGGCTTATAAACAAAGTATACTTTCAAGAATCTTTTAAATTTTCAATTATACTAGTTTAATGTATTTAAATTTTAAACTATAAATTATTTATAAAATAAGATAAAGAATATGCTTAAATTTGTGATTTTTCCAAATACCCAGAACGCTTTAGCAAGTTATAAAAATGACCTTGAAGTGTTCCGAATTCCTGAATAAACCAGGAATTAAAAAAAGGTTATACCTGAATAGAAGATTTTCCAAAACTTCTGCATTTAGCTAATTTTCTACACTGAAAAAAAAGGATTACTTGTACAAAGTGAATTTTACTTGGCTGAAGTAAGTGAAAGTCCTGATTATTTTCAAAGAAATACAGTGGAGTCTCACATATTTCCCCTCTCCCTTATTTCCCATCTCCTCTATTTCCCGTCAGCTGTACATGGTTATTTCCATATCCATTTTCGATAAAATATTCTAAACGTCAAAGTCATAAATGTATAAATACAGTAAAGTCTCCATCATTTCAAGACGCCATTATTTCAAGACCCCAACATTTCAAGCCCCCCGTATGCGGTTATTTCAAATTCCGCAGTTCCGTCAAATCCCATTACGGTCCCTGTACACTCTCCTCCGCGTCTGTGACTGACCTTTGAAAAAAGAGGCCCGAAGAGCGGGAAACCTTGAATTGAGTATTGTTTCACGACGTCATGGGAATACGTCGCACGACATTAGCGAATTTCTAATAGTGCCCGTGTAGAAAATTGACAAGGTAGACTTGCGTCCAGTTAGGGCTTTGTCAAGACCGTCTAATCTAAACGGTCTTTTCGGACCCTATTCGGGTGTCGGCTAACGCAGCATGGTCGAAATTTTTTCAATGTGTCAATCCAAAATATTTTTTTGCACATTACCAAAAATGGACAGTGTGTATAAAATTAGCAAAAAGGAAAAATGAATACTAAAAAAAATGTATTTTTTTCATCGTCATCTTAGCAGCGACACATTAGCAATTATTTGTTTTGACTTTTTTTTAAGATGAGAAATAAAGATTATGCATATAGTAAGTCAACTGTGACTTTAATCCTTATTTCTGCAGCCTATACTTAATTCTTAACGTCCACAAGCTAAAAAAGATTTTTACAAGACCGTCTATTTAGCACCAGATTAGCTCTTCCAGACTAGCGTTTGACCATACAAAAACGTTCATCTTCTACTCAGGGTCATGATCGTCCGTCTAGAGAGCGCCACTTTAGCGGTCAAGTCGAACTAATGTGGTGCTAAATAGTTCCCCGATAATTTTCTACACGGATGGGTAAAAATTGTATTTGGCCACCAGTAATAAACTAGGGTGTAACGAAAAAACAAAATTTTGAGATTGGCATTGAAGGGGGGAGTGGGAGGGGTGCTCAAAAGTTTCTATTACCTTCCAGTGAGAAACCCCCTAAAGGTTTTTTTGGTCAAACAATGTCTTCATACAGTCGGAACTCGAAATAAGGCCTAAATTCATAAATTTCACATATTTACCTGAAAATGGTTACTCGAGGGATTTTTAAGTCGCGGAATACGAATTTGGAGTCAGAATTTTTAAATTCAATATGGTGGACCTAATATAGCGGTAAAAAAATTCAAAAATTACGCTGGATTTGGCTAAAATTAGTTACTTCGGTGTTTTTGGGGTAGCTGATTATGAATGTGGGGTCAAATTTCAAAGATTCAAAATGATAGACCCAATATGGCAGCGAAGATTTAAAAATTATAACGCATTTGGCTAAAATTGGTTACTTGGGGGCTTTCGAAGTGGCTGATTCCGAATCTGGAGTAAAAGTTTTTTATTTAAAATGACAGACCCAATATGGCAACGAAAATTTAAAAATTAAAACGTATTTGACTAAAACTGGTTACTTGGGGATTTTTGAGATGGCTGATTACGAATCCGATTTCTACATTTTGACCTTTGGTATTGCATTTGTAAGCAGATAAATCTATCATTGGATTAAAACGCCTACATTTTGGCTACAGCAATCTTATTGTGTTTCGTACGATGGAGTACAATAATTCAAATTTATGTCTTTACTGTAATACCGAAAATCTACATTTAGACCACAGATTCGTGATCCGCGAGCCCAAAAACCCCAAGTAATGGTTTTTTCACAAATACGTCAAAAATTTTAATTTTTCGCTGCCATATTGGATATGACTTTTTTAGTTGAAAAATTTTGATTCCTGATTCGTAATAAGCGACTTCGAAAGCACGCGAGTAACCATTTTTAGCCAAATGCGTTATAATTTTGACACTTTTGCCGCCACATTAGGTTCGCCATTTGGATTGCTTAAACTTTGAATCCAGATTTGTAATCAGCGACCCTAAAATACCCGAGTAACTACTTTTAGCCAAATAAGTAGACATTTTTATGTTTTCGCCGCCATATTGTGTTCGACATTTTGAATTTTTAATATTGGACTTCAGATTCATAATCAGCGGTCCCAAAAAGACCAGAGTAAAAATGTTACGCCAAATACGTCGAAATTTTTATATTTTCGCCTCCTTATTGTGTCCGCCATTTTTAACTTTTGAATTTAAGACTTCAGATTCGTAATCAGCGACCCCAAGAATATCCGAGTAACTATTTTTAGCCAAATTCATCAAAATTTTTACATTTTAACGCTATATTGGGTCCGCGATTTTGAATTTAAAATTTCTGACTCCAGATTCGTATTTAGCGACTCCAAACACCCTCGAAATATGTGGACTTTCTGGATTTGGGCCCTATTTCGAGGTCCACTCTAGTAGTAAACCCTCCAAATTGTATTTCAATCAGGTAATATCTTCTGAAAATTAAAAAAAAAATATCCTATGGGCCAGAGAATAGGGTTTAAATTTTTGTAGGTACTGTTTTTTGTAGTAAATAATAATACAAAATTAGAGAATAAAAAACGGAATTTGTTTTTCAGTTAGAACTTCTTTTAATACTGCAAGAAACTAGTTGTTTGGATTGTATTAACAGCATATTGTTTTGAACATTTTTTAACAAGTCGTGCTTGAAATTTCTTCAGCTGTGATCATAGAAACGGGGGGGGGGGGGTCCAGCTTTCAGTGTAGAGGTGGCACAGACGCTCTTGTGCTCGTAGACAGATATGACCCAGGGACCGCACAAGTATTTAAGCGTTTTACTCGAAAATACGCAATTTTGAATCATTTCCCTCTCCATGAGAATTGGCACGGGATGACTTTGGCGACCCGATACGGACCTGAAAGTACCCTCTGATGACTTTTCATCGTAAAGTCACCCTTGGAAGAAATCGGTATCGATTTTAAGCCCATTTTTGCAAAACCTTCAATTTAGTGTTTTTCAGTGAAATGTCGAGATTTCACCCTCAAACAATAGACTGAAGATATTATCCGATTTCAAAATTTCAAAGTGCGCTGTGTTTCGAATTGGACTGGGCCACTTTTTCGCGCCCAGACGTTTCTTGGACGCACAATGTTGGTTTTTCGCCCCAGCCTTGTGTAAAGTGGCTGAAGCTCAAGAGCAGAATGATGCTGTGAATTTGAATATGGTGCAATATATGATACACCGTGAACTTCAGACTATCTACGATGTTATAGCTTCGCTGTGATCCGAAGTACAGTCGAACTCGGATTTAACGTCTGTTGTGGGACTGTCCTTGGACCTGACCTACCCCAACTGAACTGGATTTAGCTCAACTCCGAACGTAAACAGTTCCTGTTTTGTCACGCCTTCGAGAACGCTGCACACCCCGCGCAGCTCCTGACAAGCCTACCCGCGGCGCGGCGTCAATTCTCGGAAGCAGTAAACACACCCCGCGCAGCTGCTGACAAGCCTACCCGCGTCACGTCGTCAATTCTCGGAAACAATAAATCCAGGGACGGTAAATCCGAGTTCGACTGTAGTTAACAATAATATGATGATTAAAACTTTGGAAAATTTCACTGACAAAATGTTTCAAAATGCGAAAACTGATGCTGAATCAATTCAAAAACTAGTGTATAGAAGTTCAAAGCTCATTGGTCAAGTAAACACCAGACTGAATGCACTAAAAGATGGACGTTGAGAAGCTGCAGTTGGTCAAGTAGCTACAAAAGCCAACTAGAAGAAATTACCAACGTCTACATTTTGACATCCATGGCATTGATGAGACCTGGCAAGCTGATCTTGTTGAAATGCAACCATATGAGAAAGTAAACAAAAGATACACGTACATCTTATCTGTAATTGCCATATTTTCAAAATTTGCTTGGGCTGTTCCCGTTAAATGTAAGAAGGCTGAAGATGTAGCTGCAACCATGGGATCTGTACTTGGTAAAGGACGCGTACCAAAAACTTTACACGTTGATAGAGGTAAAGAATTTTACAACTTGCATTTTGAAAATCTTATGAAGCGATATAAAATAAATTAGTACTCAACATTTAGTAATTTGAAAGCATCAATTTTCGAGCGATTGAATCGTACCTTAAAAAATAAAATGTGGATGCAATTTAGCTTGCAGGGTAATTATAAGTGGATAGATATTTTGAAAGATTTAATTTTATCTTACAATGATACTAAACATTAGGCTGTTAGAATGAAACCAAAAGATGATACACAACAAAATGAGAAAAAATTGTTGTTTGATGTATAAAAAAATTATAATGTGAAACAAGCAGTTAAGAAAGCTAAATTTAAAGTTGGAAATAAAGTACGTATAATTAAATTTAATCATGTTTTTGAAAAAGGCTACTCACCGAATTGGATAACTGAAATATTTACTATAATTCATGTTAAGAATACTGAACCAGTGACGTATATGCTTAAAGATTATCAGGATAAAACTATTGCAGGTAGTTGTTATGAATAAGAACTTGGCAAAGTTAGCCATCCAGACATTTATCTTGTGGAAACAGTACTAAAAAAGCGTGGAAATGAGCTGTTTGTAAAATGGTTAGGTTTTGGTGACTCTCACAATAATTGGATAGATAAGTCTAGTTTGAAATTACCTTTGTATTAATATTCAGTTTTTTCTAAATAAAGTTGATTATTTTCAAACATATATCTCTTACTTGCACATATCTACCTACCCATAATCTAGTAAATGAAAAAAGCGAATTTGGTTTAAATTATATTTAGATTTTCTTACTAACCAAATACATGAAATGTTAATGTATAAAGATACCATTCACACATCTGAGTTCTGGTAATTTATCAATCACTTCTTCACACGCATTCTGATTATAAAAAGTATTCATTTCCAGAAAAACTTTCAAACTGCATAAGATTAGTAAATATAAGTTTTTTCATTGCCTTATTCTTTAACGCCATGTGATGAGTGGGTGACGTGACCGGCTTCCTACCTTACCGACACTTTTTTTATTTGTCAACTTATTTTCACACGAATAGCCACATCGAGTTGACGACAGATTCACTCTGTTGAGTTTCAAAGTCGTAAAAAATATATGCAACTTTTTTATCATGACGTGGATTCCCAATTGGTGTTATGTAGCACAAATGATTGTCTAAACAAACTTTTTTGCACGTGTCACATTTTGAAAATCCACATTCATGATCTTTATCATGTAAATGATTGATTAATTTTGAACAGCCACCACAAATTTTGAATACTGTGCAAACACTTTTTCCCTTGCTTTATAAATCAGGATTTAAATGATTCCTGATACATGAAGCCCCATAAAAGGACCTAAGGCATGATCCGCAGCTAATTACCTTTTCCGCATCCGCAAATACAATCTTACTTTCCTGATGATAGGATCGTGAAGTATGACAGGCGTTACATTTTTGAGAACACAAGTGACATTATGGATTTTTATAAGCCTTGTTACATGGCGCACAAAAGTTTCTACTACCCCCGGCACCTATTAAAGACAAAATTGGAGAAAAATGGCATTTTGGGGCACCCTTATACAACAAGAAAATATTTTGCGCAACTATCTCTCCTTTACTTGTAATTTCAGAAGTTCCGTCATAAAAAGCTTTTCCCTTCCCTAATCCAAAGCTATCATAATGATAGACAGTTATGGCTATCTGAGCTTTTGATAGAAATTTCTGATATTGAAAAAGTTCCGGAATGCCACATCCATTTTGAGGTATAATTACACCGGCAGCCAGCGTTAGCTTATTAGCGGCAGTGCGCTGATGCACTCCACCTCTCTCACGCTTTCGACGCCATTAATTTTTAAATTCGATGTTATTTTTGTCAGCCATCAATTTTACTTTAGAAATTGCTGCTACAATGGTCTGTGGCAGAGAAGTATTTTCCTTACCTTCTATAGTTAATACCGAACGTTTAAAAATATCCGTTTGTAATTTGACGTGACCTTCACCAGCGTGTACCTGAACACGTGTCATTTCAACATGGAAAGTATCATCAATTTCAAAACCTGTTGCACTTTGTACAACTTTTGCTACAAGGTACCACAGGTCTTCAAAAGACAAGTCTTTCAATGGAATGAAAGCCTTCCACGCTACCCCTTTCCCGAATTCGCCGGACCAAAAAGCTCAACCTACAACATCTGTTGAATCGCACCAATCTGTCAAATAATCAAATAACTCGTGAAAAGCCGCTTTGAGCCATTCGACAGGATTATTCTCGCCAAGCGAAAAAATTTTTTATTTTAATTGCAAACCATACAACCCGAATTTCTGGATATACTCTACATTTTCACTGATTTGGTGTATAAACGGTGAATCTTTTACTCTCTCATTCCTACCTTGTGCATTAGGGTATCCTAAAAAAACGCAGTGTTCTTTTTTTTATGACGCACCCCCTAAACTTGTTCTATTTGGTGAAAAAATAAATGAATATTTTTATTTTATTTTCATAATAATTTTAAACCGTGGTCCTGGGGCCTTAAAGTGTCCCAAAATGATTAAAATGATTCATTATTGTTAAGTTTCGTAAATATCATAATTTTTTTCCAGGGAATGAAACTGTTGGTACCGTACGCTCAGGAAAAAAAGTTGGCCCTATTCGACCAAAAATACTACCCCTTATATTAAAAAACTATCCTTCCTGGAGCTTAAAATATTATATTTATTATACCAAAATATTTTGTTCCAATTAATAATACTATATAACTACGAAGTTCATAATTCATTCAAGAAATGAAACAATTTCTTAATTCTTCTAAAAATCATCAATTTTACAGAAAACATCAAGCTTACAGACGAGAAGTGAGGTTTGTAAGATTTTTTCCTGATTCTGTTTTTTTTATTAAATGTGTCTTTCTTTTCGAAGGATATTTTTATCACATGTAGGAAATTCTTCAATTGAACGGTTGCATTAAAGCCACGGCTCTTTCTGAACGTATCTTTCTTTTTTCGTTGACAACTTTTAATGTACTAACGACGGCGAAAGCCTCAATGTAGTGTTTGTTGATAAACCAGAGAGCAGGATCTGTGTTTATGAATGACGAATTCAATTTCATAATATCGAAAAATCAAAGTGCTTTTGAAGTAACAAAATCTTCAATATCATTCTTCGCAAAATTTGTCAGATTTTGACCCGAAAGATGTTTTGCGGGTTCGTCTGAGCCTTCTCGCGTTTTAGTCGGACACCATTGCCCTTTTCTGTTCAAGTGAAATTCTAGAATCAAAGAATGCCATGGCCACCTGTTCCTCTGAGAGATACAACAAGTGTCCCTCAAACTTTTCACAAGCGACTTTTGATATTTTGGCATTGACGGACTTGTAACTCACCAATTTTTTAATTAACTGTAAGTCATTGTATGCCGCATCACGAAACGTCGGCAAGTTTCGTAGTTTTGCACACGATTGAAACCCGAAAAAGCTTTAAATTTA
The DNA here is from genome assembly GCA_011634705.1 of Andricus grossulariae. Taxonomy (NCBI): domain Eukaryota; kingdom Metazoa; phylum Arthropoda; class Insecta; order Hymenoptera; family Cynipidae; genus Andricus; species Andricus grossulariae. Next base: position 105,085,626 of record JAABKJ010075445.1, on the reverse strand, counting down.
AATTTATCATCTATGATATTTCTCTGTAACTTCATCCTGTCACCTTAAATCACAGAGCTATCTGAACGTTGAAAAATTATTCTTTCTTGCGGATATGGACTTCAATCCATTCCAAAGTGATATCTATTCCAATAAGGGAAAAATACAATTTTCAAACAATAAAAGTGCTTAACCTATGGGAAAATCATTGTCAATAATAAATTGTATATTATTATACTTGCAATTAGATCGTGAGATAATTATTATTTATCGTTTCATATAATGCTTATATTCGGCTCAATTATTTTCTATTTATATTCATATTGGTGTTAATTTATGGTGTTATTAATGCCTATGATAAATAATTATAATAAATTAAATAAATCATTTATATTACAATTTTATTTCTGGAATATTATAAATATAATGCATCATTATATTATACCTATTTTAACTAATATCAATTTATTATAACTTTACTATGTAATTCAAATAAAATTAAACGTGTTTTAAATATTTGTTAAATGAAAATTGTTGTTAAAAATACGCATTGTATATACATCAGCAGAAAGCTTAAGTCAAACACATAGCAAGAGTAGACAGTTCCAAGGTTAGAATTCCAGGCTAGAATTCTGTGAATAGAGAGGCTTAATAAAAACTGTACTGACTTTAGTAGGATTCACGACCACCACAAATTTTATCCACACGGGTGGAGAACTCCCTGATTATAACTATATTCTGTACTGGCCAGTAGTATGCTAGTAGGATACCACCACAGAACATACTCGTAATTATCATTACAAGTTTTTCCAGTACTAGGGTGCTATTACAATTTTCAATCGGGCGGTCTACAATTTTTTGTTTTAATTAAAAATGTTAGACAATATTATATGTTGCACATAAAAGTTATGATAATGACAAAATGAATAATCAAAATTACCATGGCTGAAGATAGAATAAATTCATTTCCAAATAACAGAATATAAATATAATAATATTGAAAAATATTGTGGATACATAACATCCATTTAACATAATTTTCATTTATCCGAATTTAGATTTCATATTATTCTGATTTAGCATTATTTCATTCAACCTAAATTCAATTTCTCTCAATTATTCTTTATTTGTCATAATTAAGTACTTTTTAAACTAATTCAAGGTAAAATACATTTTTTTGGGTGTGGTTTCCAATAATTAATTTTTATTAGCAGTAATTTTTATTGAAACTGATTTACATTTGTTTGAATTGCCATTTATCATACTCGTTATTTAAGTGGATTGCCATGTATCTTATGTATCATAAATGTACCTTATCCACGACAATAAGTCCATAATTTCAAATTTCAAAAATATGTAAAAAAAATAATAAACAGATAACTGATAAGTTCTAACAAATCTGAAAAATCTCAATTTGAATCAATGTAAATTTTTAGTTTATTATAAATGCAAGTTATGTGACTATAGAGATTGCGAATAAAGGTAACGTTACATCTACATTTTACTCATTTTTCGCGGGTTTCAAAAATGTAACCGTATTTAAGAATGAATATAAGAATCTCGAAATTGTTTGATGCTATTGTAAACATGTTGTATTTGCTCTTCTGATAACATAATATATAATTACTGACAATAATTATTTTCAGTTTCGCGCACGCTCTGGAGATGTTTGAAGATTTATATGCACCAGCTTACACTAGAGCCAGTGCGTGGCTTATAGGAATATCTCTCGGATATTTTGCAATAACAGGACAAAAAAATCTGGAAAAGGTATTTTTATATTTGTTAGTAAATTGTCGTTGTGATTCTGAAATAGTAAACTGAATAAAAATAAATTTTTCGGTCATTTTTCCAAAAATAGTACGACAAAGGCTCGGATATAGTGACCCTTAATTTAAGTATTACATTTTATAATTTAATTTTCCATTTATGAAGAAATCTAAAAACAGAAAAGTCCTGATGACGTTAAATAGGCATTCATATCACCTTCAACTTTATATTACTTTCTTTAATTTGTTCCATTTTTGTGGAAAATTTATATATACAGTAATATTTATGGCAAGTTAATAAATACGTGATATGAAATATTGCTAACCTTTTTCGTGAATTCCTGCAAAGTTTCACATTCTCCAATTCGTTCTGATAATTTTATATATATATATACAGGACTTTTCGGCGAACTGAGCCTGTATGGCGTGAGATGCACGAACAACGTGGCCCGAAAAAAGGTGTAGCAGGCTGTCGAGAGAACCTGCTAATTGACAGGTGTGTCTGTAAAGACGCTGCAGTCCATCAAGTAAATTTTCAACCCGAAAAGTTGAATTTTCGACAAAAAAGTTCATCTTCAGCCAAACGAAATGAATTTTAAACTAATAAATATCACTTTTCTGCCATAAAAGGTGAACTTTCAATGCAAAAGAACTAATTTTTTACAAAGCAGTTAAATTATCGAACAGCTAAGATAAATTTAACAAAATAATTGACGTTTCAACAAAATATTTGAGATTTTTACCGTAGAACAAATTTTCAGTAAATTCATAAATTTGTAACCAAATAGTTGAATTTTCAACAAAAAGATTGGTTTAAAGCCAACAATAAAATAGTTAAATTTGACATGAAAAAAAACTGGTTTTCAGCAATACAAAAATGAATGATTAACCAGTTGGATTCAACGAAAAAGGATGAATATTGAACAAATTAGTTGTTATAGAATCCATTTCAAATCAAGCAGATTGTACTCGCCAAGTCGCAGAATCTCAAAGAGATAAAACATTCTTTTTTTAGAGGAAACTAGGCAATACGTATTATTCCGATTTCCAAAAATAAACCCTATCGGTGCACATTTAAAGAACACCGTCTACGGTGCCTTCAGCTAAAACCTCAAAAAAATAAATATCACAAGACACGAATTTCAAAAGTCTATTAAATATCCTTATAACCACACAAATATTCAACAACCCTCAGTAACAACCCCTACCACATTTAACGAACCACGTCTCGACTGCCTTTATTTTAAATCGCCAAACAAATTTTAATTGATAATAATCACAAGACGCGCATTTCCAAGACTGTATTAAATATCCTTATAACCACAGAAATATGCAGCGATCCTCAAGAACTACCCCTACCACATTTAACGAACCCCGTCTCGACTGCCTTCATTTTAAATCGCCAACAAAATTTTAATTGATAATAATCACAAGACGTGCATTTCTAAGACTGTATTAAATATCCTCATAATCACAGAAATATTCAACAACCCTCAGGAACTACCCCTACCACATTTAACGAACCCCGTCTCGACTGCCTTCATTTTAAATCGCCAAACAAATTTTTAATTGATAACAATCACAAGAAGCGCATTTCCAAGACTGTATTAAATATCCTTATATACTGAAAAAACTGGACTTTCAAAGAATAACTATGTTGTATGGGTTAAATGTTTTCTAGTTGAGTTTACCACATTTCTAGTAGAGATGACTAAGATTGAAAAAAAGGTTTATTATTCAAAACTAGCCAAGACGTTCCTAGTAAAAGTAACATCGTCTGCTGTTGCAACAACTACTGACTCATAGTAAACTGAACTATATTAGCATAGTATGTAAAATCTGGTAAAGATAGCAATATGCTCATAGTCACAATTACTATTTGTTCACATGTAAAACATTTTTTACATTTATAAAAGTTTTGTTATGCATATACTACCACCAAAACTTAAAAAATAATCCATAATAATTAATAATCCATGAATATATGCATATATTGAAAAGGTGAAATATATCGCGATGAATTAGACAGCTAAAACGTTTTAAGGTTAGGTTAGAAATAAATTGTAATTTGAGTCATAAGTCCAAATATATTATTTTCATTTTTCAAAGAAATAAAAATAAAGTGATAATACTATGTTTCTTTAAGTATAAAGTTAATATATCTATTTGGGTTGGATTTGCGAACTACTAAAACATTTTTTGTGAAGTCGATTTTCCAAAAATAAGTCTCTTGTTTGACTCGTGTAGTCACGTTAGTCGTCAGCCTTTTTCAACTGCGCAGGCGCCGTGTTGCGTAGGAGCAATAGGAGCAACGAAGAGATCTTGCGTTTTCTCTCTTACTCCGCTAACACCACTGCAGCAACTAGTCATTATTCGTACGGAAATACAAGTGAGCACAAGTGTTATAGTTTGCAAGCCGCACGCGACGCTACGCCGCCATTTATTGTCATTGCGTTTTGTTGAACTTTTTCGAGTTTCGTGACGTTCTCTTTGCTCGAAAATTATAAAAAATGTTGACTTCAGCTGATATCCAAACGAAGTTGGAAGAATGGGGTTTGGAGGAATATATAGAAGCTTTCTTAGGTAAGTATTTTTCGTACTCTAAAGTTCTGAACAGTAGCTGAAACGTATCTCGTTCTCAGTGACAAATCGTATTTTTCCAACAATGATGAATAACGAGAATATTGTGAAAACTGTTATCGTAATTCCATTATACTCATAATATTGTGAATAAATTTCGAAATTTCATATGTCCATAAATATTGTGTCCTTTTTCTAAGTTCGTAGCCGTGTATTAATGTATTTGAGGTCAGAACTCTAAAAATGACAGCCTAGGTCCGTTTTGTATTTGGTAATATTTGAATAAAGAACTTAAAGGGCACGGACTCAACTTTGAAACACATCAAGTTGTTGGGCTACTCTTGAAGAATAAGATGGTTCTTTCATTTTCAAAAAATATTAATTAGTCAAAAAGTTATTAGCATCCAAACTTAGCAAAAAACGTCGAATTTTCGTGCTTCGAAAATTTATAACTGTTGAAATATGTATTTTACAAAAAAATGACAAGAAACATTTTCTTTCTAAAATGGGCCAAATTATCTAAAAAAAAATTTTCTGGCCGAAAAAATCGTTTGTTCATAATTTGTTTGAACAATTGCGATTTAAACAAAACGTACCATTTTTTCGCAAAAAGAACCGACATATTCGGATTCAGCAGCTCAAAATACAGAAGAATCACCCTTTTTTCATGGACATATTAATGCACACGGGAACCTACCCAGCTCCCGGACTATCTAGGCGTATACTATCTTTGAATATACATATGTCATCGTGATGGAAAGAAGTGCGCAGTTGCATCCGCACTCGTCGCTTCTCGAAGGGCAAAGCTGTTTGTTTGGCGTTGTTTGAGCTGTGTGTGCGTATTTGATGAAAAATAGGTGCAAAAAGTTGACATGAATAATTTTAACATAAATACAGTCGTTGCGAAGGAAGGCTTTCGGCTGGCACGGCGGTGTGCTCATTGTATTGTTTACAGTATACGGCTGAGTCCGTAAAAAATAAAAAATTGGTGCAGAAAGTTTGGTTCAGTAATTTTAAAATAAATAAGCAGTCTATATTTGTTCAAACAATATAAATATAGTAAGACAATATGAGAAAAAGTTTACGCAATCGAGTATGTATGTATCTAGGTTATATCTTATACCCCAGTGTATTTAATATGCAAAAAAATTATTTCTTATCAGAAAAGATGGGCTTTGGTCATAAATTCGAAATTTTAAGTTACCGTATCTGAAAATTCCTAAATTTCTAACAGATATTACTAGAACATGTAATTGAAATTTTATGAAGTTGTCGTTTTGGAAATTTCCGTTCCTGTTGAGCAATATTGAGAAATGGTTACTGCATAAAGCTTCAGTCACGCGTTACTGAAAATTCCTAAAGAAAAGTCTAACAGTGTAGCTGAGCCTCGTATGGCCTCAACACTGCGCTCAGCGGATTTTGCCGGGCACATCTCGTTTTAGCAGGGGCTGTAACAAAGGCATTATCTTCTCCACTATTCAGGTTAACGAGGGTTATGGGAGGCAGTGCATAGGCGCCGCTTGACAGCTTCGTTCATCCGCTTGACATATGTATATCATCATATCGTGCGTAATTAATAAAGTGCTTTATGAAGTGCTACTGAAGTGACAAAAAATCAAACTGCCCTATCTTAGACGAAACGGGAATCCGAAAAAAGTGAAGCTACGAACTCCATATGGTATCTAAGGATATCAATTCGATAAATGGTTAGTAAGTTCTTTTGGTAAGATAAGCAGTTGAACTAACACTAAGTCAACTCTATTTTACGTAAACCAGAAGCAACAAGAAAACTGCAATTAATAATTTGGGAACGTCGATCGAGACGGTAAAAGCCTAGATTACGCAATCCTGCGGTAGACCTCAGAAAAAGAAGCCACTTCTGTCAACAATGATCATCGCACCACGCAGAGCTACATTCATGGACATCATCTTGTAGAGCTACATCTATGGACATCCTGCCGAGCAGCAGCGGAAATAATAGTGAGCAACTTAGATGTAAGACATTTTTTCTGTAAAAACTACTATCACAGAATAAGTTTCATTACCCGTCGTTTTTTGGGGACTAATTGTTATGACGATTGTGGAATTAAGTAATTAATTAAGAAAGGAATTAATTTCATGGTTTTCACCGAATTTTATAATAATGTTCGAATATTTTTCTAATCTGTTTATAGTGATTTGAATTTGAAATTGTTATTCTTTTTGAATTAGAGGGAATTTTCGATTGATTTTAATGCTTTGAGGAAAGTTTCAAAGCTTTTTTTTTCGTCTTATAAAAATCATGGCATTTTTAGAACTTTTTGACAGGTTCCAGGGATTAATTTAATTGGTTTTTAGTGAATTTTATAATAATGTTCGAATATTTTTGTACTCAATTTATAGTGATTTGAATTTAAAATTGTTATTCTTTTTGAATTAGAGGGAATTTTCGATTGATTTTAATGCTTTAAGGGAAGTTTCAAAGCTTTTTTTTTCGTCTTAAAAAATCATGACATTTTTAGGACTTTTTGACAGGTTCCAGGGATTAATGTAATGGTTTTCACTGAATTCTATAATAATGCTCGAATATTTTTCTAATTAATTTACTCAGAACAAATCAAGACCTCCACAGTATTTCAGGAATTTCTTCGAACTTTTCGACTTCAGCATGTCTTGATTGGGGGCAATTCAAGTTGACACCAAGTCGAAGAATTTTTACTCGGGTCACTATGATTTTTCCATGTATTTTGGCCCACTCAACACGAAAATCACACTCCAAATTTTTTTTAATGAAAGCGTTTTCGAGATATCAATGCTCAAAATTTTTTTCCAATTTTCAGAGTTGTTCCGAGGTTTTTGAGTATATCTCGAGTTCTAATTTATTGATTTCCCTAAACGGGCACTCAATTTGAAAGCAACTGAATCCTCTACAACTTCCTATCATAAACTTTTCCGATCGGCCCAGTAGTTCATATGCTAGCGATTTTGAAAAGTTGGCTAATATTTGCCATTTCCATTCTTTCCAGGACGATATGTGAATTCTCGCCCTCGTTTTATGCTAAAAAATTAAACTTGCCCAACTTATCAAACTCACTAGCATCTGAGCAACTAGGCCGATTTTAAAACTTTAGAATATAAAGTATATGTAAAATCCAGAATTTTGTAAATAATAAACTTAAATTTTTAGACAGTATGTGTAACGTGGCTACCTAACATTAAACTGATTGTTATTATTTAAAGTATAAAAATGGAAAAATACCAAGGTTTATGATGCCTTCTGAAAAAGAAAATAAAAAAGATGGTTACCCTGTTTTGGACGCCATCCATTCAGCTGCAGTTATGTAATTTAAATTATTTTTAATCTCTCGGTGCCCCACCGCTATTGAAGGATTATTTTAATTTTTTTTTTGTATATAGAGTGCACTTTGAGAAAATTCCGTAACACATTAGGAAGTATTTGACAAAAATCATTAAGAATATATAAATATTCACAATTTTTCGTTATGGGAAAGACAGTTTGGTCAATCATAAATTTCCTCCAAACACAAAAATTAATACAACGAAAAGAAGAGTGAATATTTGCGAGAAGATAACCACATTACACTAGGTTCAATTTTTCATGCCTAAAAAATTTTCTGCCTTCAATAATATTTTCAATATTTGTGATTGCAGTTTTAACGCTCTTTCACCTTTCCTGCTCTTACTTCAAAGTTGCAGAAACGAGTAAGGTAAAAATAGAGAGAGTCTAATAAAAGTAGATAAATAATAAAAGTCACTGACCAGTAAAAGAAGAACATGCCCATGTGTGAATATTCGTTAGCACCCAGAGTAAAAACCTCATTAAAATGAAATCGATTCTTTGAAATGATAAATGCGTATTCATATGAAGTTATTCATTCATGTGTGTGTCAGGTGATTTATGTTTCTTTGAGTAAACAAAATATTTTTTAATCATTAATATCTATTTAAAGACAGCAGTTTTTGTCTGTCCAATTACAGAAGATCATTGATAAGCAACTTTAGCTAATATAGTTAAATTTCCAATGTTGTGCCTATAAAAATGTTGTCATCTATTTTGTTATTGCAAAGTAAAAGGTTCTAGACATATGCATTCCCAACAGCCAGAAAATTATGTTGAATATGTCGCAGGTACAGTTTCACAGGTACAGATTTTTTTACAGAACTACAGGCACATAGCTTGCTTAAGCACCAGCTACAAGCTATTCACTAGCATCCTCAAAGAGAGTATATTTACATCTATCTAGCTGTTATGTAGTGCAATAGTTAAACAACGTGGATGCAAGAGAGGGCTGACAGATTGCATGGAGAACCTGTTAATAGACAGGTGTATTACCCAAGACTCGATCTGGTATCAACACAATCTGTCTATGGCTTGGATTGTCTACCGTAAGGCATTCGACAACATGAACCATGAGCTACTTATTAAGCTCCTTGAGTGCCTGGAGGTGAATCCAAAAGTAGTGAGATGCATAAAAGAGCTTATGCTCTTGTGCCGAACAAGATCTGTCATAACATCTGATTAAAGACAAGTGACTACCAGTTATATCACATATAAGAGGAGATCCTCCAAGAAGACTCTTTAAGTCCGATACTTTTCTGCATCTCCCTCTTGCCTCTATCTATTGTGCTCTGAAGCAAAAGCTCTGGATGCCTATGTGGCCCGCCGAACAGAAGAGAATATAATATCAACCACCTTTTATACATGAATGACCTTAAACTCTTTGCTTTCTCGAAAGAGGAACTTAACATCCTTGTGAAGGCGGTGAATAGGTACCCTGAAGCGATTGGCACGAGCTTCGGACTGCACAAGTGTGCCTGCGTCCACCTACACCAAGGAAGACAAGAAACTACACCATCGCGTGACGATCAGGGTGTTCAACTCATTGGCGAAAGTACCATTCAACATCTTGGTAATGGAGAAACATATACATATCTTGGAATACCGCAAGCGGAAACCCAAAATGTGCTTTACTACTTGCAGTAAGTACTGTTTTTGGTCCTTATTTCTTGTTATCAAGCAGTTAAAGTCCGATATTAATTTAACACTTCTTTCAGCAGTATCATTCACTACTGTTATATGTTTAACAATTGTTAAGCCTCGCAAGAAGTCCTCGTTCTTCATCCATTGTGATGCGTTTTCTTGAAGGAAAGATGTCGAGATTCCAAATCGCGAAAAAAGGTTACGTGAATTCGCCGTGGTAAAGTGCTCAATTTCGTTGTCCAATAATTGTTTCACGCTTTTTGGTTCCAAACGTTTGATATTTCGTCACTTTCTTTACCTTTCTTCGATAATGCCTTTACCATGATGTTCTTCTTTCCTGCAGGTATTTCCTCCTCAAAAAGGCCAGTGCTGCTGTTTCTGGTACGAGATACCAGAGATGTCCGCTGAGTTTTTGTAAAACCGCGTCGGAAATTTCCTTGTCATGTTCAGCGAACCTGTGAGCCTTCTTGATCAGTTCAAGATCCTGAGTAGGCGCTTTAACAGCACATGGGGCATTCAACCACACTTGAACATAAATACGCACTACAAAAATACAAAAGTCACGGTAGGACTTTAAATCACTTGCAGACATGGGATATTCTTCCCGAAAAAGTAACATTTTAAGCATGTAAAGAACTTTTGCCATAAATCTGGCATGATGCATTGCCCCCGGAATACGAAAAGATCGTCCGGTTAATGCAGGGAGCACCTTTCCATCCCAATGCACGACAGCTGCTTTATTTTCAAACTAACTGCAGATTTCTCGGACTTCTTGCATATATTCAGACCTAGATTGTTCACGAAATCTGCGTACGGACGATCTACTAATAACAGCAGATGAAAGGGGGACTCCAAGCGAGTCTGCCACTGCCGTTAAAACGTGAACTGCTCGTCTGTTGCTTACTTTGGCGGCATCAAGAGCTGCTGCAATTCTTGGAGACATAATCTGGATTTTATTTGACCCTTCAGCACCAGACGAACCAGGCAATTCATCCATCTGCATCACTTCTGAATCAACGCTGTCAACGAGCTCTGCTTCTTCACTCAATGAGGATACTGACGAGAGCGTAGCATTCAAGTTATCGCCTCCACTGCTACTAGAAGATGCTAGTTGTACTCGATTATCTGGAATCAAATCAATTTGGGGATTGCACTTTATCCATTCCAATTCAGATGAGTTCCACACTTGAAGTCGCAGAATCTCTCAGGGACGGCATATGCATAAATCTGATACGATATCTTCCTTCAGGGTGTCCAGCGACCTCTAAAACCTAGAAAATCAGGAATTCTCCTGGAATTTTTTTTTAACCTTGAATTAGAATGTTTACATTCTCATTCTAATTAGAAGGTATTGGTTTTATGTAAAATTTGACTTAGTCGGTTTACATCAAATCTCCACGTTTTGAGACCTCCTGAGTCAGAAAAAAACTATTTTTACAAAGGTGTCTATCTGTCTGTAGTATCGTGTAGACACGATAACTTTCGAAAGCTATTTTAGATAAAAATTCAAAAAGTGAGCACATTTTGAAAATTTTTGAGACCACTTTTTTTCAAGATTTGGAAATTCTATGTAAGGTTATTAGTAGTACTCAAAAAGACAAACAATTTATTCTCATAACATTTTTCGATAAAAAGAAAATTATCAGCGTTATAGCATTTTTAAAATCCAAAAATCAAACGAAAATTAACATTTTAAGCCGGAAAACGAACGAAATGAAAAAAGGTCAACAAGAGAAAAACGTTTCTTTTTGAGAGCCCTACAGGATTATCATGACAGCTTTTTGATTTTTTTTGAAAAATCGAGAATTCAAATTTCGATCGCACAAAAAATAATGAAAAATTCCATTTTGTGGTCAAACTATGCAAGATACGAAAAAAGATGAAGATACAAAAATTGTTAACCCAAAGAAGATCTAAAAAATTTGTTAGCAATAACTTTTTGATAGGACGCACAATTTTTTATTTATTCGTGAAAAACAGCATCAAAAATTTACTTTTTGGAAAAACGACACAAGCTACAATAAGTTTTTATTTAACACAATTTTTCGTCTAAATTATATCTACAAATTTGCTTAGAATCACTTTACATTAGTATGAGCATTTTTAGTTTAAATCATAAAAAATAAAGTTGAGATTAAACAAATTAAATTTATGGAGAAATGACACAAGTTGCAATAAAATAAATAATAGCAACATTTTTTCTATAGGATGCACCCTTTTTTATGAATATAAAAACAGGACAATGAAATTACGTATGTTTCAATGCCAATGCATATTATGAATTGTGATAATATAAATTTATTGAAATGATAGATTTTTCAGGGTAAATAATGTTCTCTAGAATTTTACAGTGTAAATAGGGTCCCTGATTTTTGGGCTCCTGAAAAATACCAACACCGATTTCTGGGCTCCAACCCTTACAGTTAGAAAGCAAGCCCTTGACACCAAGTAGATATGACTTCGTCAAAAAACAATGTTTTTTAGAATTTTACAGTGTAAATAGAATCTCTGATTTTTGGGCTCCTCAAAAATACCAACATCGATTTCTGGGCTCCAACCCTTACAGTTAGAAAGCAAGCCCTTGACGCCAAGTAGATGTGACTTTGTCAAAAAACAATGTTTTTTAGAATTTTACAGTGCAAGTAGAGCCTCTGATTTTTGGTCTCCTCACAAATACCAACACCGACTTCTGGGCTCCAACCCTTAAAGCCAGAAAGCAACCCCTTGACACCTCGCAGATATGACTTTGTCAAAAAATAACGTTTTTTAGAATTTTACAGTGCAAATAGAGCCTCTAATTTTTGGGCTCCTCAAAAATACCAACACCGATTTCTGGGCTCTACCCCCTACCGTTGAAAACCAACCCCCTACCGTTGAAAACCAACCCCCTGACAACACGCAGATATGACTGTCAAAAAAGAATGTTTTTTAGAATTTTACGGTGCAAATAGGGTCTCTGATTTTTGGGCTCAAAAATACCAAGACCGAATTTTGGGCTCCAACACTCACAGTTGAAAAGTAACCCCTTGACAACACGCAGATATGACTTTGTCAAAAAATAATGTTCTCTAGAATTTTACAGTGTAAATAGGGTCCCTGATTTTTGGGCTCCTGAAAAATACCAACACCGATTTTTGGGCTCCAACCCTTACAGTTAGAAAGCAAGCCCTTAACACCTCGCAGATATGACATTGTCAAAAAACAATGTTTTTTATAATTTTACAGTGCAAGTAGGGTCCCTGATTTTTGGGATCCTGAAAAATACCAACACCGATTTCTGGGCTCCAACCTTTACAGTTAGAAAGCAAGCCCTTGACACCAAGTAGATATGACTTTGTCATAAAATAACGTTTTTTTAGAATTTTACAGTGTAAATAGAGTCTGATTTTTGAGCTCTTCAAAAATACCAACACCGATTTCTGGGCTCCAACTCTTACAGTTAAAAAGCAACCCCCGGACACCACGCAGATATGACTTTGTCATAATATTTTTTTTAGAATTTTATGGTGTAAATAGAGTCTTTGATTTTTGGTCTCCTCAAAAATACCAGCACCGATTTTTGAGCTTTAACTCTTACAGTTGAAAAGAACCCCTTGAAACCACGAAGATATGACTTTCTCAAAAAAGAATGTTTTTTACAATTTTACAGTGTAAATAGGGTCCCTGATTTTTGGGCCCCAGCACCAGTTTTTGGGCTCCAACGCTTACAGTTGAAAAGCAACCCCTTGAAACCGAGTAGATATGACTTTGTCAAAAAACAATGTTTTTTAGAATTTTACAGTGCAAATAGAGCCTCTGATTTTTGGGCTCCTCAAAAATACCAACATCGATTTTTGATCTCCAACCTTCGCAGTTAGAAAGCAATCCCTTGACACCACGCAGATATGACTGTGTTAAAAAATAATGTTTTTTAGAATTTTACAGTGTAAGTAGAGTCTCTAATTTTTGTGTTCCTCAAAAATACAAACACCTATTTTTAGGCTTCAACCCTTACAGTTGAAAAGCAACCCCTTGACACCAATTAGATATGACTTTGTCATTAAACAATGTTTTTTTTAGAATTTTACAGTGTAAATAGAGTCTAATTTTTGGGCTCCTCAAAAATACCAACACCGATTTCTGCGCTCCAACCCTTACAGTTAGAAAGCAACCCCTGGACACCACGCAGATATGACTTTGTCAAAATATAATGTTTTTTAGAATTTTATGGTGCAAATAGAGTCTTTGATTTTTGGTCTCCTCAAAAATACCAACAACTATTTTCGGCTCCAACCCTTACAGTTGATAAGCAACCCCTTGACAACACGAAGATATGACTTTGTCAAAAAATAATGTTTTTTATAATTTTACGGTGCAAATAGGGTCTCTGATTTTTGGGCTCAAAAATACCAACACCGAATTTAGGGCTCCAACACTTACAGTTGAAAAGTAACCCCTTGACAACACGCAGATATGACTGTCAAAAAATAATGCTTTTCAGAATTTTACAGTGTAAATAGGGTCTCTGATTTTTGGGCTCCTCAAAAATGCCAACACCGACTTCTGGGCTCCAACCCTTACAGTCAAAAAGCAAGTCCTTGACACCACGAAGATATGACTTTGTCAAAAAATAATTGTTTTAAAATTTTACAGTGGAAATAGAGTCTCTGATTTTTGGGCTCCTCAACAATACAGGGTTAGGAGCCGTATTCACGCAAACGATTGATGGCGTAAATTACGTGATAGCATACGCGAGTAGAAGCCTAAACGGCGCAGGATCTCGGTACTTGACATCAGAAAAAGAATGCCTAGCGGTAGTTTAGGCCATACGAAAATTTAGGCCATACTTAGAAGGTTATAGCTTTAAAGTAATCACGGACCACCTAGCGTTAAAGTGGCTCCATAACCTAAAAAATTCCACTGGCCGATTAGCAAGATGGGCACTAGAACTTCTCGAATATGACTGCGAAGTCATATATCGCAAAGGTAGTTCAAATTTCGTCCCTGATGTCCTCTCGAGATCAGGGGAACCAGCGAAAAATATAGCATTTGCGTTGGCATGTAGCGTAGAAGAACCAAAAGCGGACGTTAACGACAAAACAGACGACTGGTACTCTATCAAATTCAGACATGTTACAACAAGAACTGAAGAACACGAAAAATGGCAAATTAGAGATTCGCAAATCTACTTTTACAGAACTGACCCACTCAAATCTAATCTATTACCAGAGTCAACTCCCTGAAAATTAGTCGTACCTAAAAAACTTACAGCTCAAGTTTTACGGGAAAATCACGACGAAATCCAGGCAGGACATTTAGGCTCAGAGAAAACTTACGCGAAAATTTCCGAACATTAGTTCTGGCCAGGGGTATATTCGAACGTGATCAATTACGTTAAAAACTGCTAGATCTGTCAAAGAGTAAAAGCAAGTAATCAAAGTAAGGTAGGATTAATGGGAAAAAGAGTTTTAGAAGAACCATGGACCATAGTATCAGCCGATATCATGGGCCCATTACCAAGTTCGAAAAAGAAAAAACCCCAATACATTCTAGTGTTCATGGACCCATTCACAAAATGGGTCGAAATAATTCCGATTAAAAAAGCAAACGGAACAACGATAGAGTCAGAATTTCACAAACGTGTCATTTCGCGTTGAGAAACACATAGGATTCTCTACACCGATAATGGCACGGAATTTATAAATAAAACACTAAGAGACTTAACGATAGACAACGATCACTCCGCCTGGGACGAGCACATAGACGATTTGCAGTTCGCTATAAATACTAGCAAAAACTTGTCAACCCAATTTACGCCAGCATTCTTAAATTTAGGTCGCGAATTAGAACTAATACAATCCTTAAGAAAAAACTTAGAAAACGATATTGAGATGGAATTACAAAGCGTAGATAAATGGACAGACAAACTGAGAAGCTTACAAATAATAAAAGAGGAAGTACCGAAAAATTTAGATAAAGCGAACGAAAGACAAACTAACAGTTACAATTCAAGAAGAAGACGGATAAAAAGAAGCATATAAAAAGACAGGAAAACTATATGACCAGTATGAATGACGAAAAAATTATAGGACATTCATTGTTGGAAAAGCATTATAGGCGTATAATGATTCTTCCCACAATACTTTTTCGTGAGGAAATAGTTAAATTTTCAACCTACAAAGATGAATTTTAAACATACAAAGATGAGTTTTGAACCAAATAAATTAATTGTGAGTTGAAAAATTTATTTACAAAAAAAAAAAAAATTCAACAAAGGAGTTGAAGTTTCAACCAAAGCAATGCATCTCTTCACAAGGAGAAATATAATACTGGAAATATTTAAACCAAAAATGTTTCAATTGGAAATCAAAAGCAGTACAATTCATCCAAGAACGACCAATTATTAACAAAATAGTTCAATCTTCAACAGAAACAGATTAATGTTTAGTTAAACAGTTCCATGTTTAATCAAAAAGATACAATTTCTACCAAAGAAGATACATTTAACCCGAAAAACGAATTGCCAATCAAATAAATTACTTGTAAACCATACAGATGAATTTTTAAGAAATTAGTTTACCTTTCAACCAATTAGTGGAATTTTAAACCATAAAAGATGACTTCTCAACAAAATTGGTCATAGTTGATATTCAAACTGATAAAGATTAAATATTACATAAAACACAGTTAAATTCAACCAAGAAAGACAAATTTTCAACAAGATACATGAATTTTATATTCCCAAAATCTAAGACCATTTTCTCTGTGAGGAGTTGGCGAGGAGCTGAAAGGCTGCTCACTTAAGGATAGTTTTGCTGTTTTTTTTGTCCAGCTTTGTTTAGAGTTCTCTCCGCATCCCATGAGAGCACCTTCTCTCTAATCTCTAATTCTTCACCTCTAATCTCTCGTCATTTAGGACAATGTTGCACATTGTTTTCTTACTTTTTCCTTCAAAAACCATTACCTTTGTTTTATTTACGTTAATTTTGAGGCCCATGTTCTTCATGCTTGTATTAAGTTTATTCAAGTCCTACTGGGAGCCGATGTCATTTTTTAGATGACAGTTGCTCCCAGTGAGACCCTGCGGTGGTTGTTAACCTTTAGGTTTTAATTATATATATATCATTAAGCCATTTCCCTTCCGGAATAGGCGTGAATTGCTCGGTTGGAAAGGAGTAGTGTGTGGATGGGTATATAGGTATAGGGTAGATAGGTATATAGGTGAAAGGTGTAGATATTTTAGATTGATCTAGAATTCTCGTGTTATTTATTTAAATGGCACGTTCGTTCCGTAACACTGCTCCGATCCAGCTTGCTGATCAATCTCTCTAGCGATCACGTCACGTGGAGAGCCTCACAAAGTTGTTATGTGTGGCTCCCCACTTGGGCCCATTAGTATCCAAGGTCTTTGTTTCAGGTGTCATTCACTCTACTCACATTCTTTTTATAAAATATTTGTCGCCAAACTGTTCTGTCCTGGCATACTATTCTAACTGCCTTCACGTCCATGCATTTTTTCATGCAAGCTCTCGTGTTTCTATGGCTTCTTATATCTCTTCGGATCAATGTGTCATTCACAGATTCTAACCATTCTTTCGGCAGTCTACCTCTGGGCATTCTGCCATTTATTTTGCCTTTGTACACCTGTTTGGTCAGTCGTTCTTCTTTCTTTCTTTCAACACACGGAGAAAACAGTCTGGTAAAATATGAACCAACACGCTGTCTAGTTAGACGCGCCAGACAGTCTAATTTAACTCTCTCTAGTTAGAATTACAAGACATGTGGTATGAGTTATCAGACATCTAGTGCAGCCAATTTTTCCATGGTTAGTAGGGCTAACTCGCTGTCTAGTAAAAGTAACCGAACGTTTAGTTAGACTTACATTCTCATTTTTATATTATTCGATTATTTGTCTGGTAAAGTTTACCAGATGTATAATATTGGGATTTTTTTTTTAGTAAAATAAGTATGTTTTGAGGATCTTTGGGATATGTTTAAAAATGTAAACAGCAGATTAAAATGAATGTTTCTTTATTAAATAAATTATTCACTTGACAGAATAATAGAACGCAGAAGTAGAAAAGTGCCTAAGCTTGAATATATGCAATATGAACATCATGAGCCAAACAGTATAAACATAAAAATTATCAGTTAGGAATATATCAATATAAAAGAATATTTACAACATGGCATCGACACTGAAGAAGAACAAAGTTTACGTACCTTGAAATATAGCCTTGTAAGAGGAGAGGTTCCACAAGTTCAGTAGATTATTCACTTTATGATCACGGAATTCACTCATTTTAAAACATGTAAATGAAACACAAATAACAGCACGTCACTTCACACTAGTTGCAATTCTGCAAATGGCCCGAATAACGCACAGGATACGGAAATGCAAGCGTCGGGAAGAAACTATAGGTGACGACGCCGAAAATTAGGAAGCAAGCTAGAGGGAGGAATATTGATCGATAAAGGGTGTAGGAGGGAGCAACGAAGGGAGTAAAAGAGTAGTGGGGGGCAACACGCTACTAAAGTCGGCGTCAAAAGTACGCGACCCTCACTTTGAACCCTTGCAACTCGTTCAAAAAAAATCGCAGAAAATTTTGGCCAGGTAAACGTGAAATCTTAAGGTCTCCCGAATTGAAAGATATGTATATTGTTGTTCTAAAAAAATTTTTATGATAGCCCAACTGGACATTTTTCTCCGTGCATGTCCGAACCACCTTAACTGATTTCTTTCCCGTATATCAACTAGTGTCTCTCCTGTACCATATTCTTTGAGGATTAACTCGTTTCGGACTCTGTCCATCAGCGTTTTCTCGCATATTATTCACAGAGGTTTCATGCCAATCGCTTTGATTTTACTCTTGTCCTTTTCTTGACATGTTCATGTCTCGCTACCGTATAGTACGGCCGGTACAAGTGAAGATTCATATACGGTCATTTTAGTTTTTTTATTTGTCTTTATCTCTGAAAATGCACTCTGTTCTACCGATAGCCCTCTTACCCTCATTTATGTGCCTATCTAACTCCTTATCTATTTTTCCGTCGCTAGTGAATAGGGTACCCAGATATATGTATTTGTCAACTTGTTCTAATCTCTCATCATTTAGGACAATGTTGCACATTGTTTTCTAATTTTTTCTTAGAACACAATTACTTTTGTTTTATTTACGTTAATTTTGAGGCCCATGTTCTTCATGCTTGTATCAAGTTTATTCAACATTCTCTGCAAGTCCTCGATTGATTCTGCCATAACAATCTTGTCATCTGTGAAAGCCAACACTCGCACCTTCACTGTTTCGAGATCTACACCTTCTTCGTCGAAGAGGGCCATTCTTAGACACTTATCCATAAATATGATTTTTTATTTTATTTCTGGAACAATATTTGAAGGGTTGCAGTATACAGCATTAGAGAAGCAAAAAAATCGAATTTTTTTAGGAGAGCGAAACAACATTCTGTAAAATCGAAATTACCCTTTGAAGTTAAAAACAAAAGTTCACTCCCGAGCTGAAGTGTTTCTGAATTGAGGCCAAAAAAGCGTAATTAAAAAAAAATTCCTGTTCCGAGAAATAAATAGTGGAAGTTTACAATCTCAAATTGACAGGAACCTTAAAATGAAACAGGCTCGGTTGATGATCACGATAAAAAGTGGAATTTTCAGTTTTAACAAAAAATAAAAATTTGCTCCCAAGATATTAAATTGCTAAATTGGGAGAAAATGAGTGTTGCATAGAAAAAGTGATCCAATTCCGAGTAAATCATTCAAGAATTTGGTCGTTCTAATTTCATGGGTTTTGAAAATCGTTTTTGGATAGTGATTAAAAATCCATTTTTCAATTTTTAAAAATAATAAAAACTTGCTCCAGAAATACGGGGAGGCTGAATAAGAATAAAAAAGCTTTCATAGAAAAAACTCATTCCGTTCCTCGAAAATAAAGATTTAAAATGGCGGTATCGCACTGTAACTGTTGTAAAAGTTATAAAAGTGGCTTTTAGTAGAAAATGAAGATTTAACAATTTATGTTGGAATTTGATTACGGTATTTTAATGCGAACAGCGTGGCAAGTAGCTTTATTTAAGAGTTTGTTCATTGAAAAAAAGTATATTATTATTTTACAGTATTTAGAAACTTGTAGGAAGAGGAATATGGTCACAAAAAAGTTTAAAAAAAGATAAGAGGTTAGGCATGTAAAAAAAAGAAGAGAGCAGACATGTGTACAGAGAGTCAGGTATCTGGTTACGAATTACCAATCTTTTTATTACTCCAATAAAAATGAGATTTCGAACAAATCCTTTAACAACATGTACTTGGGTTTTAAATAATTTTTAATGCAAAAAGCTCATTTTTGCCAAAAATGTCGGTTATCTAGCTTTGTGCTGCAACCCTTCATTTAAAAAACGTATAAACTATATCTTACAACAAAACAAATATATTGTCATATTTAAATTTTGTGTTTTGTTTTTCACGAACCCCCAATGTTATGAAATTGCTTTTTGGTGTTCACCATTAAATTTTCAACCTTTTTCCAATGAGAAGACGAATTTCAAACAAAATAATGAATTTCCAACCATATATAGTGGACTAAGAAGATAAATTTTTCCACCCACAATGCAATTGTTTAATTTTCAGTTAAAAAAATAATTTCGAACCAAAAAACAAGTTTCAAGAAAGTGGTTGAATTCGCAAAAAAAACCAAATTAAATTCCAACCAAAACAATAAATTTTCAAATAAGAAGAATAACTTTCTATCAAAGAGACAAATTTTGCACACAAAAAAATTTCAACTGAAAATGTTAGTACATGAGTAGTAAGATACAACTATGGGGCGACCGCCGCCGTCCAGCCCCACTCCTCGGCCGTCTGTCTAGACAGGCGCCTACCCCAACTACTACGTCGCGAGGACGCTGACCCCTGTCTGTGTGGGGGAGGGGATGTGGACCACATGAAAGTCGTGACATCCAATGCAAATACCCCTCCCGGGGTGAGGGACAGGTGTCAGTGACCTTGCTGTTGCGAGCACGTGCATGTGTGTCTAGCTTTTGTTTGCATCCATGTCTGGAGATAAAAATTCCTTGGAAAAGGGAGATCTCTGACGTCATTTCTAGTCATTGAAATCTAGGATTATACTTTTAATGATTTCACCTGAGAATTAAATATCAATGAATTTCTTTCAATGTTTAAATATGAATAATAAAACATATTTTCTAAAGGAATGGTATGATAAATAAAAAGAGATTAGGATCACATTTTAACCTATGAAAAATAGATTTATTCAGAAAATTAAAACAATTACATCTAAGTACAAGTAGAAAAACCCGGTTTATGAGTTAACAAATTTTTAATTAGCTTAAAATTGAAATCTACATTTCCTTAAAATTAACAAATATGATGATTATGATTATGATTATTATTCTAATTATGACTCATCACACATCGTAATCTAGGACATCATTTTATTTCATTGAATAAATCACACATTTTCCACTCTTCCAAACAAGAATTTTCAATCAATCTTAAAATTGATGCTGTATAAATGACGCAGTACGAAAAGAGAGAGATATACTTCAAGACTTATATATATTTTTGGTTTCGGTTTCGATTCCTTTGGAATAGAACTGAGGGGCCTATGACAAAGCCACCGAACGCGTCCTCGGGTTGCGGATAAAGGGTCCCTGTACCAAGGGTTTCTGCTCAATACATGACTGAGAAAATAGATTCTACGCTTGAGAAATATTTCTATTTGTACATTTATGACTTTTACGTTTATAATATTTCCTCGAAAACGTCGTGCGACGTATTCCCATGCCGTTGTGAAACAATACTCAATTCAAGGCTTCCCGCTCTGCCTCTTTTTTTAATTGGTCAGCCACTGTGCGGAGGAGAATATACTGGGACCGTCGTGGGAGTTTCCGGAACTGCGCAAATGGAAATAACCGTCTGCAGCCGACGGGGAATAAACGGCGTTAGGGAATAAGGGAGTTGGAGAATAGGTGAGACTCCACTGTCTTATGCTAATAATATCATCTTTGACAAATGGTAGAATGTTGCGGTTTTTTCTGAAATTTTAAACTGTTTGTCTGTTTTCACTTGCAGTAACTTAATAACTAATTCGATTAGGCGAAAATAATTTTCCAAACAAATTATTGCTGTTTCTGACTATCGGGAACCGTACAAAACAGATTTATGGTGTTCATGTTTCAAAAGTGATATTTTATTCGTATTCTATGGCTAATTGTGCAGAGAAATGTTATATTAAATAGAAATTCAAATAGTCATAAACTGCAATAACTTGTTGAAACAATTATTTTTTCTGCGAAATTATCATAAATTGTTTAAAAAATTATTTTTGTATAATTGAGTTAATTATTGCTTAACTGCAATTGCAAATTGGACAAAAAATCCAGGCATTTAAGAAAAAAACCGCATCATTCTATAATTATTCTAATGGAATGTTAATAATAATAATAAATTGTTTGAACAATTAATTTTCTTGGTTCTGATTAATTAGCTACCTCATTCTGATTGCAAATTGGACTAAAAGTGAATTTTTTCACAACTGCAATTTTGTAGCACTAATCGAAGAGAATATTGTTTAAAAAATAAATAAATGGTTTAAACAATCACTCTTGTGAACATTGCTGAACATTGGTGATTTAAAAAAGCCCCCGACTCACTGACTCTATTCTAGGAGAAAATTGCTAACAATGATAAATTGTTTAAACAAATAATTAACAGCATGAAATATTCTCTTAAATGCCACACTATATGAATTACAAACAAACCGCAAAAAGTCATAATTAGCGCCAAAAACGTCGCAAAACCCATTTCTTCACTTATAGGGGTTTTTGGGAACCCTATAGAACAGACTTATGGTGTTCACGTTTGAAAAGTGATATTTTTTCGTATTCTAGGGTTAATTTAGCATAGAATGTTATATTATATAGAAATGATAATAGTCATAAAGAGCAATAACTTGTTGAAAGAATGAAGCTGCCGTCCCTTTACTTGTGCTGGTTTGAATTTTGTGTTTGACTGTGAACAGTTATGTCAGAAAAGACTAGTTTTTTCCTGATTTGTGTAGTGCTTGGTGTGGGGTTCTCAAGTAGGCCGCCTTCCAACATGGTTGCCTGTACCACCTGTGGCATTTCTGTCACGAGAGGTGCAACCGTCCTATTGCATTGCGTTAAATGCAATGCTTTTGTAGATCAGGCTTGTACTACCATTCCGTCCAAGGATCTTGAAGCTCTGAAAACGGGAAATAAAAAATGGTACTGTGGGAAATGTACGAATGAGAATCGACGGGCTAAGCAAAAATCTGTCTGGGAGACGATCGATAATTATGACGTAGATACGTCAGGAATGGCTGCTAGGGACCTGGGCCTGGGATCTCCGAGGCAATTACTAAGGCAGTTTCTCAGGGCCTTGTTGCTGGACTCAAGCCATTGAAATCTCTTTTTGAGTCTTTTAAGGCCAATCAGGAAACCTTCAGTGCTTCACTTGAGGCTACAGTCAGCCAAATCAAGGAGGACCTGACAATCAATGCATGTCGGCTAAATACTCTGGAAACGACTGTAGTATCAAACGTGTCTGACATACAGGTTCTACGTGAGGATACTAAATATCTCACGCAGAGTGGTCTGGCTCAGGCATCTCAGCTTTCCTATCTTGAGCGTAAATGTCACTCCCTTGAACAGGCTGCCCTTGCCAACACACTAGAGTTACACGGTTTACCTCAGAAACCTTCAGAAAATCTCCCGGAAACTATGGGCCAAATTGCGAATGCTCTTGGTGTCCCCCTTGCTGATCATAGTCTCCTAAATATTTACAGACTCAATAGAACCGGATCAAATCCACAAGTCAGTCAACGACCGCCGATTATAGTCGCAAAATTTAAGGAGCAGCAGACATGTGCCACAATTATTGAACGAAGAAAGAACATCCGTGACTTCTCGACAAATTCCATTGGTTGGCCTGAGCAGGAAAACAACATCCTCTATATTCGAGAAGCTCTCACTCAGTATTTTGGGCAGATATACAGCAGGCCGCAAAAGCCACTGTTCCCGGACAGAAATGCAGCCGGGAAAACGTACTTTCGGCTAGGGGACGAAGAAAATAGTTTTTTTTTCTTGATATGCAACTATAAATTATTTACCTCTAGTCTAGATATTTCCTCTCCTACTTGCTTTTTGATCTTACATACGAGAGACTGATGAAATTCGGCCATTGCACGATAACCTGCTTGCTTGCCGGCTATCTAAAATGCAAAACATCAAATTTACATTGTTCAACGTTCACATTTATCTCATTTTGGGAACTAAATTGAAAAATTTAATAGATTTGTATGTTTTAGATAACTTACCAAAGGAACCCATTCTTTATCCCAAAATGCTCGAAAAATTTCCTTTTGAAATAATTTTACGGCTTCAGCGTACAATTCTTCTGCTTGTGCTGCCAATCTGGCAATTATGCCATCTTTCATGGTATCATGAATTGCTTTATGTACAAAAATTTCTTGGGCTTGGGCGAGCATTAAAGCAGATAGTGCACCAAGAGTTTCAGGACTCATATCAGGGGTTGGCTCTTGTTGAATAGCTAACATAACATTTCCTTTAAGATAGTTGAATATTCCGGCTGATTGCTAAAAACAAAAAAAAACTTTGGTTTTCATACTATGCTCTAAATTAGAAAAAGAGTGATACTACTTTTAATGTCATTAATTTGATCTTTGAATAAAGGTTAGTTCCAAAGACAAAGAATATTCAAGAAAATAAACATTTCTTATTAGATAGCATTAGTTTGCATGTTTTTTTTTTTAGAATGAAATGTCATCTAACCTGGAACAGTTTGGCGGCCAATTTTAGACCCTCATCATTGTCAAGGGACTGAGAAGCTGCAACGGCACTTTGCAAAGAGGCAATATTAAAAAGGACACAGATTTTTTCATACGATAGCGTGCTGATTGCTGAAAGATAAATACATTTGGATAAAAATATATATATATATATATATAATATTTTTCCTAGTTTCGGTTCGGAGTATACCGAATAATCAAGGGGACACTAACACTTCTCTATGCACTGTGGAGTCGCCTCGATAACTTTTCTTATAATGTCAAGAAAAGTCTTTTGATTACGAATATCTTGGTAATTTTTTCGAAAACCGAGGTAGCTTTCAAACCACTTATTAAGACACTTTCATCACTTAAGGAAAATAAATTTCTAAAAACTTTTGTATCAACTTTGACGAAAAATTAATCTTTTTCACAGCGTTATAAACCATTGATGTTTGATCTAAATTGGCATATTAGAGACACCTTAATTGCAAAACATTGTAATTTGCAGATAATTATAATAATATTTATATGCAGCATAATACTAATTGTAAATATAGAGCTTCGGTGGCTCAGGCGGTTAGGCACTCGGACTTCACGTTGGAGTTCCGGAAATCGATGCCTGAGCCGGTACCTATAGAAAGTTTTCTATGTAATCCCACTTTTACTGAGGTTCTGGTGGTTCGAATCCCGCTTTAAGCTGTAGGCCCCCCGTTATACGCTCAGCTGCAGCCCAGTCCATGATCGCGCGGTAGAAAGAAACCAGGCTGCCCAATATATCATATTAGGCATTCTACTCCCATCAAATCACCTGACTGCATTATAAAAATGCTTCAGTGATTGATGATCCATATTGGGCTGTAGCCATCTCAAGTCTATGATTCTTTTTTTGTTGATGTAAATATGGGAATCTGCTCTGCTGCCATTCAGTTAGGTTCGGTTCCTTTGGAATCGAACAGAAGGGCCTATGATAATGTCACCGGACGCGTCCTCAGGTTGCGTACAGAGGGCCCCTGTACCAAGGGTTTCAGCTGAATATGGTTGCAATCATTAGACTTGAAGAATATTCACTTCTGAAACCTCCTGACCACGAAACATCTGGGGACGCGACCCTGGACCCTGGACTCTGGCGATGACGTTGTCGAGGTCGCGAAAATTGAAAAAATGGCCCTGGTTTTGTCTTTGACTTAATCTAATTAGTGCTATGCTTTTAGACTAGAAAAACATTCACTTCTGAATCCTCCGGACCACGAAATCTCAAGGGACGCGACCACGGGGTGTGGCGATGACGTCCAGGTCGCGAAAATTGAAAAATGGCCCTAGTTTTCCCCTTTGACTAAATTTAATTGGCGTTATGCTTTTAGAACTGAAGAATATTCACTTCTGAAACCTCCTGACCACGAAATCTCAGAAGCGCGACCCTGGACTCCGGCGATGACGTTGTCGAGGTCGTGAAAATTTAAAAATGGCCCTGGTATTGTCCTTCACTAAATTTAATTGGTGCTATGCTTTTAAGCTTGAAAAATATTCACTTCTGAACCCTCCTGTTTCAGGAGCCCAAAAATCAGAGACCCTATTTACACTGTAAAATTCTGAAAAACATTATTTTTTGACAAAGTCATATAATCGTAGTGTGAAGGGGTTGCTTGTCAACTGTGAGGGTTGGAGCTCAAAAATCGGTGTTGGTATTTTTCAGGAGCACAAAAATTAAAGACCTTATTTACGCTGTAAAATTCTAAAAAACCTTATTTTTTGACAAAGTCATATCTTCGTGGTGTCAAGGGGTTGCTTTTTAACTTTGAGGGCTGGAGCCCAAAAATAGGTGTTGTTGTAAATAGCGTTGAAGCCCAAAAATCGATGTTGGTATTATTCAGGAGCCCAAGAATCAGAGACCCTATTTACCCTGTGTAATTCTGAAAAAAATTATTTTTTGACAAAGTCATATCTACTTGGTGTCAAGAGGTTGCTTTTCAACTGTGAGGGTTGGAGCCCAAAAATCGGTGTTGGTATTTTTCAGGAGCCCAAAAATTAAAGACCTTATTTACGCTGTAAAATTCTAAAAAACCTTATTTTTTGACAAAGTCATATCTTCGTGTTGTCAAGGGGTTGCTTTTTAACTTTAAGGGCTGGAGCCCAAAAATAGTTGTTGGTATTTTTCAGGAGCTCAAAAATCAGAGACCCGATTCACACTGTAAAAATCTGAAAAACATTATTTTTTGACAAAGTCACATCTACTTGGTGTCAAGGGGTTGCCTTTCAAATGTAAGCGTTGAAGCCCAAAAATCGATTTTGGTATTATTCAGGAGCCCAAGAATCAGAGACCCTATTAACACTGTAAAATTCTGAAACACATTATTTTTTGACAAAGTGATATCTTCGTGGTGTCAAGGGGTTGCTTTTCAACTGTAAGGGTTGGTGCCTAAAAATCGGGGATTGTATTTGTTGGGAGCTCAAAAATCAGAGACTCTATTTCCAGTGTGAAATTCTAAAAATCATTATTTTTACACAAAGTCATATCTTCGAGGTGTCAAAGGGTTGATTTTCAACTGTAAGGGCTGCAGCCCGAAAATCCGTGTTGATATTTTTCAGAAGCCCAAACATCAGAGACCTTGCTTACACTGTAAAATTCTGAAAAAAATTATTTTTTTGACAAAGTCACATATACTTGGTGCCAAGGTGTTGCTTTTCAACTGGAAGGGTTGGAGCCCAAAAATCGGTGTTGGTATTTTTCAGGAGCACAAAAATCAGAGACCCTATTTACACGGTAAAATTCTGAACAGACTTTTGAACTCCAACCCTTACATTTGAAAAGCAACCCCTTGGCACCAAGTAGATATGACTTCGTCAAAAAATAAGGTTTCTTAGAATTTTACAGTGTAAATAGAGTCTCTGATTGTTGGGATCCTGAAAAATACCAACACCGATATGTGGGCTCCAACCCGTACAGTTGGAAAGCAACCCCTTGTCACCACGAAGATACGACTTTGTCAAAAAATAATGATTTTCAGAATTTTACAGCGTGAATAGATTCTGTGATTTTTGGGCTCCTGAAAAATACAAACCCCGATTTTTAGGCATCAACCCTTACAGTTGAAAAGCAACCCCTTGACACCACGAAGATATGACTTTGTCAAAAAATAATATTTTTCAGAATTTTACAGTGTGAATAGGGTCTCTGATTCTTGGGCTCCTGAAAAATACCAACAACGATTTTTGGGCTCCAACCCTTACCGTTGAAATGCAACCCCTTGACACCACGAAGATATGGCTTTGTCAAAAAATAAAGTTTTTTAGAATTTTACAGTGTAAATATTCTCTGATTTTTGGGCTCCTGCGAAATACCAACACCGATTTTTGAGCTCCAACCCTTACAGTTGAAAAGCAACCCCTTGACACCAAGTAGATACGACTTTGTCAAAAAATCATGTTTTTCAGAATTTTACAGTGTAAATAGAGTCTCTGATTTTTGGGCTCCTAAAAAATATCAACACTGATTTTTCCGCTCCAACCCTTAAATTTGAAAAGCAACCCCTTGACACCAAGTAGATATTTCTTTGTCAAAAAATAATGGTTTTCAGAATTTTACAGTGTGAATAGTCTCTGATTTTTGGGCTCCTGAAAAATAGAAACACCGATTTTTGTGCTCGAATCGTTACAATTAAAAAGCCACCCCTTGACACCAAGTAGATATGACTTTGTCAAAAAATAATGTTATTCAGAATTTTACAGTGAGAATGGGGTCTCTGATTTTTGAGCTCCTGAAAAATACCAACACCGATTTTTTGGCTCCAACCCTTACAGTTGAAAAGCAACCCCTTGACACCAAGTAGATATGAATTTGTCAAAAAATAATGTTTTTCAGAATTTTACAGTGTAAATAGAGTCTCATATATTATTAAGAATTTGTCTTTGTTGCAGAAAACTAATTTTCATTGTAGAAATTTCATCTTTTTTGGTTGAAAATTCATTTTTTTTTCTCCAAAACTCATTTTTTAAACTCAAAATTTAACTTTTCTCTTTTTGGTTAAAAATGTACCTTTCTTAATTGAAAATTTATCTTTTCTAATTAAAAATTACCTTTTTTGTATAAAATTCATATTTTCAGGTTGAAAGTTCAACTGTTTTGTAGAAAATTCATATATTTCAATAAAAATTGGTATTTTTTTGGGTAAAAAACTAATCTTTATTGTTGTTAAATATTCCCTTTTTTCGTTCGAAAATTCATTTTTTTAACTAAAAATCTAACTTTACTCTTTTTGGTTGAAAATGTATCTTTTTAAATGAAAAATTCAATTATTTGCTTAAGAATTCATCTTTCCTAATTATAAATTATATTTTTGGATGAAAATTAATTTTTCGCTTTTCTGTTTGAAAGCTGAAATCTTTTGTTAAAAATTTGTCTTTTTGAGTAGAAAATTAAACTATTTTGTTGAATATGAAATTTTTTTATTTAGGATTCAACTCCTTTGACAAAGTCATTTTTTTTTCTGTTAGAAATTCATTACTCTGGTTCAAAATTTTCTTTTTCAAACTCA
This sequence comes from Andricus grossulariae, assembly GCA_011634705.1. NCBI lineage: Eukaryota > Metazoa > Arthropoda > Insecta > Hymenoptera > Cynipidae > Andricus > Andricus grossulariae. The sequence continues at coordinate 105,056,963 of JAABKJ010075445.1, read as the reverse complement.
AAATTGAACTTCTCCCTTTTTGATTAAAAATTTACCTTTTTAAATAAAAAATTCAATTATTTGGGTAAAAATTTATATATCTGAATTAAAAATTAACTTTCTGTTCAAAATTCATATTTTCAGGTTGAAAGTTCAGCTGTTTTGTAGAAAATTCATATATTCTATTAAGAAGTTAGTTGAGAATTCATTTTTTTTAAATTCATTTTTTAAACTCAAAATTTAACTTTTCCGTTTTTCGTTAAAAATTGATCTTTTCAAATAAAAATGCAATTATTTGGTTGAAGATTTTTCGTTCTTAATTGAAAATTTATCTTTCATAATTAAAAATTAACTTTCTTGTTTAAAATTCATATTTTCAGGTTGAAAGTTCAACTTTTTTGTATAAAATTTGTCTCTTGGGGTATAAAACTAATCTTCATTGTTGAAAATTCATCTTTTTGGTTGAGGATTCAACTATTTTGTTGAAGATTCGTCTTTTTTGGTTAAAAAATTCATTTTTTGGTTCGAAAATTTATTTTTCAAACTCAGAATTTCACTTTTACCTTTTTGTTTGAAATTTTATATTTTTGTTTATAAAAAATGCAATTATTTGGGTGAAAATTTATCTTTCTGAATTAAAAATTAATTTTTCGTTTAAAATTCATATTTTCAGGTTGAAAGTTAAACTGCTTTGTAGAAAATTCATATCTTTAATTATAAATTTGTCTTTCGGGTTAGAAAACTAATTTTCATTCTGGAAAATTCATCTTTTTTGGTTCAAAATTCATTTTTTATTAGAAAATTCAGTTTTTAAACTCAAAATTCAACTTTTGCCTCTTCCGTTGAAAATTTAACTTTTTAAATAAAAATTCAATTATTTGGTTAAAGATTTATCTTTCTTAATTGAAAATTTATCTTTCATAATTAAAAATTAACTTTTATGTATAAAATTCATATTTTCAGGTTAAAAGTTCAACTTTTTTGTAGAAAAGTCATATATTTCATTGAAAATTTGTCTTTTGGAGTAGAAAACTAATCTTCATTGTTGAAAATTCATCTTTTTGGTTGAGGATTCAAATATTTTGTTGAAAATTCGTCCTTTTTGGTTACAAATTTATTTTTTCGTTCGAAAATTTATTTTTAAAATTAAAATTTAATTTTTACCTTTTTGTTTGAATAATTATATTTTTAAATAAAAAAATTCAATTATTCGGTTGAAAATTTATCTTTCTTCATTAAAAATTTTGTTTGTTTAAAATTCATATTTTCAAGTTGAAAGTTCAGCTGTTTTGTAGCAAATTCATATATTTCATTAAAAATTTCTCTTTTGGGGTAGAAAACTAATTTTCATTCTGGAAAATTCATCTTTTTGGTCAAAAATTCATTTTTTTTCGAAAATTAATTTTTTTAACTCAAAATTTAACTTTTTCCTTCTTCGTTAAAAATTTTATTTTTTCGTTCGAAAATTTAATTTTTACCTTTTTGTTTGGAAATTTATATTTTTTAATTTAAAAATTCAATTATTTGGTTGAAAATTTATCTTTCTTCATTAAAAATTTTGTTTCTTCAAAATTCATATTTTTGGTTAAATATTCATCTTTTTTGGTTAAATATTCACCTTTGTTGGTTGAAAATTCATTTTTTCGGTTATAAAAGTCAACTGTTTTTAAAACCTTCGACTTTTTTGCTTAAAAACTTAACTATTACGTTGAAAACCCGATAGTGGATTTTACAACCTTAGAGAATAAATTTTCAGGTAACGAAATTCATTTTTAGCAAAGTAGTTTAACTTTCAACCAAGTATTTTAATTTCCAACTAAAGAAGATTAATTTTCAACCAAATAGTTCAATTTTCAACCAAAAAGATGAACTTTCAATAAACAATATCAATTTTTTAATCAAAAAGACGATTTTTTAATAAACTAGATGAAATTTCTACCAAATAGTGGATTTTACAACTTATAATTAATAAATTTTGAGATAATAAATTAATTTTTACCAAAAAAAAAACGAATTTTCAAAAAAAAAATTATATTTTCAACCAAAGAGATGAATATTTAAAAATTAATTGTTTAACAAAGTCGTTCAACTTTCTACCTATCAGATGAACTTTCAGCTAAAAAAGAATAATTTTTAACCAAATAGATGCATCCTGATACAAATAGATGAATGTTCAAGAAAAAAATTAATTTTCTTACCAAAAATACGATTTTTTAACATATTTCATGGATTTTCTACTAAATAGTGGATTTTACAACATATAATGAATAAATTTTCAGATAAAAAATCAATTTTCAGTAAAATATTTTAACTTTCAACCAAGTAGTTTAATTTTTAACTAAAGGAGATTAATTTTTAACCAAATAGTTTAATTCTCAACCAGAAAAATGAATTTTCAACAAGCAATATTAATTTTCCGATCAAAAAGACGATTTTTTTAACAAAATACATGAATGTTCTACCAAATAGTGAATTTTACAACTTATAATGAATACATTTTTAGATAAACAAATTCATTTTCAACTTTATACAAAAAATTAATTTTCAACAGAAAATTTAAATTTTCAACCAAAGAGATGAATATTTAAAAAATTGATTTTTAACAAAGTCGTTCTACTTTCAACCTAATAGTTGAATTTTTTACTGAAAACGATTAATTTTTAACAAATAGTTCAATTCTCCACCAAAAAGATGAATTTGCAATGAACAATATTAATTTGCTGACCAAAGAGACGTTTTTTCAATAAAATATATGAATTTTCTACCAAATAATTGAATTTTCCCCGTATAAACAATACATTTTCAAATGGAAAAATTAACTTTTAACCAAAAAAAACGATTCTTCTACAAAAAAGTTGAGTTATCAACCAAAGAGATGAATAATTAAAAAATTAACTTTTTAACAAAATCGTTGAACTTCCAACTTAGTAGTTGATTTTGCAACTAAAAAAGAAATTTTTCAACTAAATAGATGATTCTTCATCCAAATAGATGAATTAAAAAAAATCAACCAAATAGTGGATTTTACAACTTATAAAAAATAAATTTTCAACTAAGAAATATGACTTTTTTGCCACAAAAAATGCATTTTTAATCCAAAAGGACGAATTTTTAACAAAATAGTTAAATCCTCAATCAATTAGATGAATTTTCAATTATGAAAAGATGAACCAGAAAAAATAAATTTTCAATACAAAATATTATTTTTCTAACCAAAAACATGTTTTTTTCATTCCAAAGTCATTCCACTTTCAACCTTGTATTTGAATTCAACGAAAAAAGAAAAAATTTGAATCAAATAGTTAAATCCTCAAGAAAAAAGTTCAATTTTCAACCAAAGAGGTGAACATCGGAAAAATTAATTTTGAACATTTGAATCCAACCAAAAAGAAATCGAATTTTCAACAAAATAGTTAAATTTTCAACCAAAGAGATGAATTTTTAACTGAACTAACGAATGTTCAACAACAAAATTTTAACAAAAGAGTACAATTTTTAACAAAAAAAGATTAATTTTTAACAGAGAATATAATAGTTGATATCTTAAACCAAAAATGTAATTTAACTTTTGAACTGGAAACAGTTGAATTGAATCAAAAAAGGAAAATATTTAACAAAATAGTTGAATCCCCAACCAAACAAGATTTTTCAGTAATAAAGAAAAGAAATTGCTTCCAAAATGTTAAATTTCAAGCAAAAAAAAAAAGTTTTCTACAAAACAGTTTAATTTTTAACCAAATCGATGAATTTTCAACCAAGAAGATCAATCTTCTACAAGAAAGATGAATTCTCAACAAAATTCATAAATTTTTAACCAAATGGTAAAAATTTCCAAACCAAGAAGATATATTTTTTACCAAAAAAGGACAAACTTTCAACAAATTACATCAATTTTCAACTAAACAGTTGAAGATCACAGTCAAGTTTTCAATTCCAAATCTTCCAAATTGACGAAATTTCGAATGGAAATCATCAAATTTACATCATTTTTTACAAAAATCGATTAACTGTATCAAATAATGGTTAGTGAAAGGTCTGCATTTTTTTAAATAAAAATTTTAGACCAAGAAGAATAATTTTCTTTTGAACGAGACTGAATTTTCAGCAAAATATAGGAATTTTCAGCGAAGTACTCGAATTTTCAACTAAAAAACAAAATTCAAGCAAAAATTGAATAGTTAAATTTTCAGTTAAAAGATTAAATCTTGACAAAAAAAAAACACAAATTTTTGACAGAATACAGGAATTTTCAAGGAAGTTTTCGAATTTTCAAATAAAAAAAATAAATTTTTAACCAACAATGGAATAGTTAAATTTTCAGTTTAACTGATTTAACCTCAACAAAATAAATTAATTTCAAACCAAATGGTTTGAATTTTCAACTAAAGAAGATAAATTTCCAACAAAAAATGGAATAGTTAAAATTAAATTTTGAGCAAAACAAAATTTTTTTTCTTAAAATGGTTGAATTTTCGACCAAGAAGATTAATTTTCTTCTGAATGAGATTGCATTTTCAGCAGAATACAGGAATTTTCAGCAAAGTAGTTGAATTTTCAACTAAAAGATATACATTTTCAAGCAAAAATAGAATAGTTAAATTTGCAGTAAAAAAATTTAATCTCTAAAAAAACACAAATTGTCAACAGAATACAGGAATTTTCAACGAATTAGTTAACTTTTTAATAAGGAAAAATAAATTTTCAAACAAACAGTGTAATTTTTATCGAAAAAAGATACATTTTCCACAAAAGATGGAATAGTTAAAATTAAATTTTGAGCGAAAAAAAATTTTTTCCGACCGAATAGTTGAATTTTCGACCAAGAAGATCAAGTTTCTTCCGAACGAGTCTGAATTTTCAGCAGAATACAGGATTTTTTAGCTGAGTAGTTGAATTTTTATCTAAAAGAAATAAATTTTCAAGCAAAAATGGAATAGCTACATTTTCAGTTAAAAAATTTCATCACAACAACAAATTTTTTCAACAAGATAGTTGAATTTACTACAAAATAGATTAACTTTAAACCAAACCGTTTAATTTTCAACTAAAAAATATAAATTTCCAACAAAAAATTGAATAGTGACATTTTCAGTCACAAACTTAAATTTCAGGCAAAAATAAACAAATTTTCAACCAAAGAGATGAATTTTAAACTAAAATGAATCTGCATAAAAAATTACTTTTTAAACAAATTATTGTTTTTTTTTTCTATAAAGTGGAATAATTTTTAACCAAAAGAGATGAATGATTTCAATTTGAAATAAAAAACATTTAAAGTGAACTAAGAATGACGAATTTTCAACAAAATAGTTGACTTTCAACCAAGAAGTATACTTTTTAACCAAATTGTTTAATTTTCAACTAAATAATGGTATTTTCAAGAAAAATTATACATTTTTAACCCAGAGGATTAATAGTATACTAAAAAATATGAATTTTTAACCTAATAGTTGAATTTTCAACTGAAAAAGGTCAATTTACAACCAAAAAAGGAATAGTTACCTTTTCAAATAAATAATTAGTTGTTACCAAAAAAATACGAATTTTTAACAAAGTAGTTAAATTTTCAAACAACGAGATGAATATTCATCTAAAATTATGCATCCCTAGCCAAAAAATAAATTTTTAACAAAGTAGATAAAATTTCAACCCAGAAGTTCCATTTTCAACCAAGATTAATTTTCTATCAAAAAAGACAAATTTTTAACAAAAGACGTGAATTTTCAACTAAAAAATATAAATTAGAATCAAAAATAGAATATGTAAATTTTCAGTTGAAGAAATATATTTTCAACCAGAAATAAAAATGATTGTCAATAAAAAAGATGAATTTTCAACTAAAAAAGACAAATTTACAATAAAATATAGAAAGTTAAATTTTTAGTTATCAACAATTAATTTTCAACGGAAAAAAACTAATTTTTAACAAAATTGTTATATTTTTAACCATAATTGTTCAATTTCAACGAAAAAGATTAATTTTCAATATAAAAGATAAATTTTATTGAAAAAAAAAAATTTCATAAAATAAATGGATTTTCATGTAAGAAGGGTAAATTTTTACCAAAAATGAAGTAGTTAAATTTTCAGTTAAAAAGATTAATTTTTAACCAAAAAATAAAATAGTAACATTTTCAAGTAAAATAATTGTTTTTTTACCAGAAATAACGAGTTTTCAACAAAATAGTTGAATTTTCCTACTAAATGGTTGAATTTTCAACAAAAAAAAAGATAAATTTACTATTAAAAATCGAATCTGCAAATTTTCAATTAAAAAAATAATTTTCAGTTAAAAAAGATAAATTTGCAATCAAATATGTGAAAATAAATTTTTAGTTGAAAAAAAAATAATTTTAAACCAAAGAAGAAACTAATTTTCAGCGAAATAGTTAAATGGCTGCCAAGGTTCTGGATTCACGTATGCAGGTTTCGCTTTCTGATGTGCTGCAAATAATTGAAGAATTTTTTAATTTAAAAAAATATATTGGAAAAGTAAGTCAGTGGGGGAGTCGAGGCCTGGTGCCGCCAGGGTACTTTTTTGAAGGCCTGGCGTGGCCTATCGTCGCCAGGGTACTTTTTTGAAGGCCTGGCGTGGCCCAGCGCCGCCAGGGTACTTTCTAAAGACCTGGCGTGGCCTAGCGCCGCCAGGGTTCTTTTTTAAAGGCCTGCCGTGGCCTAGCGTCGCCAGGGTACTTTTTAAAGACCTGGCGTGGCCTAGCGGCGCCAGGGAACTTTTTAAAGACCTGGCGTGGCCTAGCGCCACCAGGGTACTTTTTTAAAGGCCTGGCGTGGCCTAGAACCGCCAGGGTACTTTTTAAAGACCTGGCGTGGCCTAGCGCCGCCAGGGTACTTTTTTGAAGGCCTGGCGTGGCCTAGCGCCGCCAGGGTACTTTTTTTGAAGCCCTGACGGCGCCAAGCCACTTTCTTGTCACACGGAAAATTTTTCCACTTATGGGCCATCCATAAACTAAGGTACTAATTTTTTTTCCTTCGCCCCCTCCACCGAAAGTAACAGAGCTGTTGGCTACAGACGGATTTTATGTTTATAAATTTTTTTAAATGAAATTAATGCAGATAAACTATTGAAGTCAATACGGAACACTTTCAATTCTTAAGAATGCAGAAATGTATTGCATTTTCAACAAAATAGTTGAATCTTCAACGAAAAAGGATTTTCTACCCAAAGAGATGAATTTTTAACACAGAAAGACGAATTAAAAAAAAAATTATTTTCTACTAAACTGTTGCATTAACGACCAAATAGATAAACTACCAGTAAAAAAGACGAATTTCACAAAAAATAGTTCAACATTTAACCAAATTGTAAAATTTTCAAGCCAAAAAGACGCATTTTTTCGAAGACATTTGAATTCTTAACAAAAAAGTTACTTTTTATCTAAGAAAGATACATTTTCAAACAATTACCATCACTTTTCTACGATAAAAGATGAATTTTCAATTCAAAAGGATGAATTTTTAACAACGTAGTTGAATTTTCGACCGAAAATGTGGACTTTAACAAAATAGTTAAATTATCCGAAAATAACTAGACTTTTAACAAAATAGTTTAATCTCTAACCAAATAGTTAAATTTTCAGCATACAAAGATGGATTTTCAATCAAATATTTGAATTTTCAATACAAACAAAATTTGTTTAGAAGATCAAAAGTCAAATGGTTTAGGAAACGGTGAACTTTTAAGTCGGAAAAGATAAATTTTTAACAAAAAAGATCATTTTCAATCAAGAAAGATAAATTTTTAACTAGATAGTTGAATTCTCAACCAAAAAGTTCAACTTTCAACTAACAAAAATGATTTTCTACCCAAAAAGACGACTCTTTCACAAAATATATGAATTTTCTACCAAATAGTCGAATTTTCAACAAACAAGATAAATTTTCTGCCCAAAAGGACGATTTTTGAGCAAAATACATGAATTTTCTACCAAATAGTTGGATTTTTTACTTATACAATATGCAGGATATAGTTTTAACCAAAAATGAAATAGTTTCATTTTTAGATCAAAAAAAATAATTTTGAAGAAAGAAAATGAAATTTCAACCAAAAAGATGAATTTTCGACCAAGAGGATTCATTTTCTACCAAAAATGATGAATTTGGAACAAAATACATACATTTTCAACAAAATTATTTCATTTTTAAGCCAAAAAGACGAATCATCTACAAAAAAGTTGAATTTTCAAACCAAAAATATGATTTTTCAACTAAAAAGTTTAAGTTTCAAACAAATAGTTTAATTTTCTACCAAGTTTTTGAATTTTCAAGCCAAAAAAATTAATTTTCTACAAAACAATAGAATTTTTAACATAAAAATTAATTTAAAATCAAATAGTTGAATTTTCAATTATAATTACAACGTAATTCAACTTCAAGTCAAATAATAATCGACTTTTCAACAAAAAATGATGAATTCTCAACGAAGCATTGTCGCAGTTGATATTTCAACCAAAAAACTGCATTTTTAACCAAACGGGATAAATTTTCAACCAAGAAGATTACATTTTTACCAAGAAAGACAAATTTTCAACAAAAGACATGAGTTTTTAATCAAAAAGTGGAAATTTTAACTAAAAAAGATACATTTTTAACCAAGCAGTTAAATTTTTAACAGAAAAGGATAAATTTTGAACCGAAAATGGAATAGTTTAATTGTCAGTTTAAAAAATTTATTTTCAACCAAACATAAAACGAATTTTCATCAAAATAGTTAAATTTTTAAATATCATATATATCTATAGTGTATATACTTTACATCTCTTAATTTAAATATTGAAAATGTAGTATTAAATTTTAATCAAGTTTATGAAAAACATATTTTTTTGTTTTTTGTAGATTAATCTTTTATATTTTTAAGGAAATATAATATTCGCTCAAACGGAAAACGGTAAATTTTGTATTTCAAAATTCTGAAGACATTTGTTCCATTGATTATCATTAATCAATTATGAATATATTATTCAGATAACATAAATGAGATTTCAACTGAAAAAATTTTTTATTTTCATTTAAAAAAAAACAGTTGAATTCATGAGAAAAAATACAAAGTCTTATCAAAATAGCTGAATGCTCATCCAACAAAATGAATTTTGACCAGTTGCATTTTTAATTAAAAAAGATACTTTTTTCTCAAAAAGAGAAGAATTTTTTATAAAACAGTTAAATTTCTTAATACGAAAATATGAATTTTTGACGAAATAAATTAATTTTGTACAAAAAAAGACGATTTTTAAACAAAATATTGACATTTTCACCCTAAGAGATGAATTTTTAACTGAAATGATAAATCTGCAATAAAAAATAATACATTTTCAACAACTTAGTTGAATCCTCGACCAAAAAAGATTAATTTTGAATCAGTTGCATTCTTGACCATAAAATACGAATTTTCAACAAAATAGTGGAATTTTCAACCAAAACAGATAAAATGATTTTGAATACAAAATAAAACTTTTAAATGAATATTTATTTCTCAGGTTTACTTTTTTCATTTGTTTTAATTGCTAACTGACTCGAATTATTCCTAAAATTTTAAAAAATCTTCAAAAATTCAAAAAATTGTCCTTAAGTCTTTCCTCTTATTTTTTCTCGAAATTTGTAGAGATCTTTGCAAATGTTTCGAAACTTTTTAAAATTTTCTTTAAAAATTAATTTTTGTAAATAAAAAGTCATTACAAATTTTCTCAGGAATCTGAACGAAGGTTTTTATTTTCTTTAACTTCTTAAACAGCTTCGAACACATTTTCGAAATTGTCAAAAATTTTAATTTTGTTTTGAATTGTTCTATATCTTTTTAAATTTCAAAATACCAATTTTTAACAAAATGGCTGAATTCCCAAAAAAAAAAATAATTTTTACCAGTTGCATTGTAAATAAAAAATATGCATTTTTAATGAAATAGATGAATTTTCTCTCAAAAAGACGGATTTTTGAAGGAATAGTAACATTGTCAATCAAAGAGATGAATTTTGGACTAAAATCATGAATTTCTGGTTGAAAAAATGAATTTTAACAAAGAAGTTAAATCCCCAACAAAAAAAAATTAATTTTCAATCAGCTGTATTTTTAAGCAAGAAATACAAATTTTTGACATAAATAGATTAATTTTCAATCCAAAAAGACAAATTTACAACCAAATAGTTAAAATTGTATCTTAAAAAAGATTTTTCAGTCATGAATGAAAAAAAAAAATGCATCCAAATTATTATTTTTGGGATATAAATCATTTAAAATACAAAATACAAATCTCTGACAATCATTCATTTTTTAAGTTCATTTGTTCATTTGTTTTTAAATTTGAATAAATATATAAGTTTCCTAAGATACTTGAGAAAATTCAATATTATTTTTGACGCTTCCAAATATGTCGAGAGAGTATGAGAAATTTCAGGAAAAATTCGAGTCAGTTTGAAAGATATTTAGGATCGTTAGAAGTTTGGAAGATGAATATCTCTTAAACTGACTAAATATTCCTGAAAATTTTAAAAATCTTTCAAAATTAAAAAAATTGCCTCCAAATCTTCCAGATATTTTCGAAATTTGTAGAAATATTTTGAAACCTTTTCAAATTTTGTTTAAAAATTAACGTTTTAGAATAACAAGTAATTGACAATTTTGCCAGGAATCTCAAGCTATCTTTTTATTTTCTTGAAACCTTTCAAACTTCTTAAAATTTGTTACCAATTTTTGGAAATCAGTTTAAACTTAAAAACATATTTTATCTATTTTAAAAGCTTTTGAATCTTCTAAATATCTGTTAAAATTCTTTAAATTCTTCCAAATTTTTTCTTGATATTCTGAAAATTTTAAAAAGTTGCCTTCAAATCTTCCAGATGTTATTTAAAAAATTTTGGAAATCTTTTGAAATGTTAAATTTTTTTAAAAATATTATCGTATACTTAATTTTGCAAAATAAGGAATCAGTTTGAATTATCCCGTGAATTATGAGAAACATTTTTCATTATCGTAAAATATTTTGACATTTTTAAAATAATTTTTCAATCTTGCTAAGGGAAAGATTTTGCTTGAAAATCTTTCCCATTCTTTTTAGACATTTTAGATTTAAACAATTTTGGAAATCTTTTTAAATATTCTCTTCAAATTAATTTTTCAAAATAAAAAGTCATTTTCAATTTTTATAGGAATCCTGAGAAAATGCTTTTTATTCTTTTGAAGCATTCCACAATTATTAAAAAGCTTCGGAAGTGGGCTATTTGTCGGTATACGTCGACACTTCGTTCAAATTATTCGAAATTATTTCAAATTTTTAATTAATTTTCAATCCTTTTAGATCATCTACATATCTCTTTGACTAACTCGAATTTTTTCTATGAATAATAGGTGTTCAATATTTATTATACATCAAAATTCAACAATTTTACTTGTAAATTAAATTTTTTCAAATAGAACAATTAAAATTGTAACGTTCAAAGTTTAGTTTTGAATATTCGAATTATAATTACTGATTTTACATGAACAGTAAAATATTTCTAATTATTAAGCAATTGTTCATTTTCTTAATTAAAAAATTAAAAATTTTCAAATTTTTTGTCCCAAATTGTCGACTACCAAAGCTTCTAATTTATAATTGGTTAAGCCTTTAAAACTGAATTTTAAAATTCCTTAAATGAAAATTGTACGCTTAAAAATTAAAATCCAAAATGGAAAATTTATGAGTAAAAGATTTTCGAATTACGCAATGTAAACAGAATGATATAATTAAAAAAGATAAAAATTCAACTAACTATTTAAAAATCTGTTAAAATCAAACTTGGACCATTTTTTTTCTAAAAACTTGTAAAATTCCCGGTCAAAAAATAAATTCACTGTCATTTCCCGGTTTTTCTCGGTCTCATAATTGGAAATATAATTGAGAAAATTTTTAATTTATTGATAAAATTTATTTCTAAATGTTTCTAATCATTATCGATCGAAGAGAAAATGTTAATTGTAAATGATTTTTTAATATTGGGAAATAAGTATGTTCTTAAAATTTTGCTACCAGTTACGAGACTATATAAGTTGTAAAATATTTCACACTACCGACAACAAAATTTCTGGGAACATTTTTAATGATTTAGGTTTCATTTCAAAAAATTAATTTTAAGTTTTGAAAAATTTCAAGATATGTCGCAAAAGAATCTGGAAGATTTTAGGACAATTCTTTTATAATAATTATTATTTATTATTATTTAAATTTATATTATTTATAATGATAATGATAATTAATAATTTTAGAATTCTCTTGAAATTGTTCAAGATTTTTAAAAGGCTTGGAAATTTTGTTCGAAATCTTATAAAAACTTAAAAACCTTCCAAGTATCTTAAAATTATTCGCATTTTTTCTTGTTAAAAAGGGTAAATAAAATAAAAATCGTAACGCCCGTTTTCATGCATTTTATATAATCTGAATTACATCATTCAAATACAATTTTTGATACTATAAAATGCTAAAAATAAATGAGGTTTATCATTATATGTTACATTTAACATTTTTTTAAACTATATAATCAAATTATAACAAAATTTCACGATTATTGGGATATTTACCTTAAAAGTTTTTAATTAATTTTGAATCTTTTCAAAACTTCTAAATATCTCTTAAACTTACTCGAATTTTTTCTTAAATTTTGTAATCTTTCAAAATTGAAAATTTGGCTTTAAAACCTTCTATATTCTTTTTTGAAATTTTAGGAAATCATTTCAGTTTTCAAACTAAAAAGTTTGAAATTTTCCCAGGAATCTTAAGGAATTTTTTGGATTCTCTTGAAACCTTTCAAAATTGTTCGTTTTTTTCAAAATCTTGAAAAGATTTCCTCAATTGTCAAGAAAGAATGTAGAAGATTTTAAGGCAAAATTTTTTGCAGAATTTAAAAAAAATTTTAGGTAAAATTGGAATAATTTAAAATCTGGACGATTTTAAGGCAATTTTTTTTTAATTTTGCAGAATTTGAAAAAAATAATTAGGGAAAATTCGGATATTTTTTAAAAATATTTAGATTTTAGAAAGTTTTGAAGTTTTAAAATGATTTAAAAATAATTAAAAATTTGAAATATTTAACAAGAATCTTTTAAAATTGTTCTTTTTTTCGAAATCTTCAAAAATCTACATTTTGTTTGAATTTTTTTGTTATCTTCTCTAAATTGAAATTATTTTCGAATCTTTTCGAAATATCTAAAACTTCTGAATTAATTTTAAAATTCTTTAAAGTTTCCCTACTTTTTTTCTGTAAAATTAGAAAAGTTGCCTTAAAATCTATTTTAGTTTGGTAAATGAATTTTAATAAAAAATTGGGTTTTGGAAATAACATTTTTTTAAATTGAAATCGACATTTAAAGATAAAACAAAAGTTTACTCCCGAGCTGAAGTGTTTCTGAATTGAGGCCAAAAAAGTATGATCAACTAAGCCTCGTGAATCCAAAGAATCAAATCGCAGAGGATTAGGTACCAGTAGAGGAAGTGCCAGAGAAAGTACAGGGAGAAGACGAATGCGAGGCAGAAAAATAATGGAAAACAGCTACCCAAAAAAGAGTGAATACTAAACCTCGTCGCGGAATCTACGCTGCGAGAAAAAGTAGACACGATTCTCTGGTAGAAAACATTTTCCGGGATAAGAATTTGAAGCCTGGCGAAAGATCTCGCCAACCAAATATCCACCACGTTGAAGAAGAGAAGAAAAACAGAGAAGAGGAGGCCGTAAAAAAGGTCTCCAAAGCTGAACCAACTGGCAACGAGGGGGAGGAAAATGCCATGTCTGATCTTGAACGAAAAAAATTACAAGCTTCGAAGCAACAAGCAGCCGCAGAAAGGACGGACACTGTGGAAAAGAGAGCTGTGAACGCCCGCTGGCAAGCGCATCCCAATGAAACTCTCAAAGACTGGGCCAGGTATGAAGAATGGTCACCCTCACAGGACTGGCCGCTCACGGAAACGTGGAAACGCCTACTCAAGGACCGGTTGGAAAATGCGAATAGAAACAATCGGTATCACAATGATGGGTTAAACTTTCCGAAAAAGACTGGTAGAATGAAGGGTGAGTTACCTTAAACTTCCACTACGTTCTCTGCAATTCACCATAATCATTGTTTTAATCCTCACAATTAGTTTGTCTTGTTTTATCATATTTTTTATCCTGTGTAGATTGTATCATATCCTTTTTCTTGTCATATTAGTCCTTATATCTAGCTTATCTTTTCTTATATTTCCCCTACATTTTTTACGTTTTGTGTGTATTCTTCTTCAAAGGTTGAGTTATAAATTTATTTTATTGTCTTTCGCTCAAACTTTGAAGAGGGGCAGTTGTAACCAGGGGGTTACAGCTAAAGAACCTTCTCTTAGGCAAAACTTCTTACCCGCTCGTAAGTATAGATCAAAGTTACCTCGCGTAGGAGCAACGAAAGAGCGCAGACTCCGAAGCCTCCCACTATTGCGGGACCTCGAGTAGTGGGAGCCGAAAGTGTAACGCTTTCATAAAAAGCCTTGCGCAAGCGGAAAACGGCAGTTGGGGTATTGCGTGGCAGACGCAACAGATCTTGGGGAGTACCTTAAGAGAAGCAAGAGACTCTCTTTTCTTGTATTGCTTTGTAACTCTTCAAGATTTTTCTTGGGAAACTTTGAGTTCTTAGGCGTGAAAATCCTAATTCCACAACTTTTCTCCCTTTTAGAACCTTGAGAGTCTCTTTTCCGAGCAGGTAAGAGACACATCAGTAGTCCGAGAAATCATCGACTCAGGCACCCTTTTGCGAGCGCTCTAAGAGCAGAGTCTGCGGGACCACTCTTTACCTGATTTAGGTCATAGTAATAGAATTTATGAATAGGGCTGTTAAGTGTATTATTGAAAAGAATAGAATATTGTATAAATATCGTTTACATTTGAATAGTAGTGATTAGCATTTTGCCCTTGAGCATTAGTAATAGAAAGGGTCTGCTTTGCAGACACCGAACATTGAAATTCCTAAAATTGGAAATCAGGAGCGATAGCCTATTCTGAATAATCACTTAGTGTTATCCTCATCGAACCGTCTGCACAGGTAAGGCACTGTAGCCAAAGACTTAGAGCGTATTTTGAATACTAGAATATAAGAGAGAGAGATAAGAATGAAAGTAAACAGTTGTTAAATTGCATTTATTAGCGAACAATCGGAATAAAATTGAAAAAGAACGAAAATAATTTAGCCAAGGCTTAAAAATTTTATGTGTGTGTTGCCAATAAATGAATATAAACATTCTTATATTTTTTGAGTAATAAATTTAGATTATAGTATAGCTCAGATCTCAGGGATCACTTTGTAAATATAGCAAAAATAGCGTTTGGTGAATAAACACCTGTATCTGAAACGAGAATCTTATTCCCTTCTCCATTCAAAACTCTTATTATCAAATAAAAGTATTTAAACAATTAGAATATTGCTTATAAAGGTAACTTGCCATCCCATAGTTAAATCACATAAATATTACGACTTAGTATCCAGATACTAACCGCTAGTATCCAGTTTATTTCGTGTAGCCCTCGTTATGGTCCTCTTCTTCTATGTCCTTTTCTATCGGCCCCATTGTAGCTTCAAGCAGCCGAGCCATTTTCGGGATTTCGAGTTGTGAAACTGATTGCTTGTAATATTTTTGATGGATATGATCCTCGTGTCCCATTATGTCGGCTAGGTCTGCTATATCCGATGGTGTGTACTGTTGGGTTACACCTTTTGTGGTGATGTGCTTTCTCAAATTGGTCGCGCTTAATAGTTCTTTTAAAAGATTCCAAGGAATTTTAGTTATATTTCAATAATTTTGAGGGATTCCAAAGGAATTTTTGGTATTTTTAAAAGATTTCAAATGTTTCAAGGGATTTTAAATTATTTCAAAAGACCTTGAGGTTATTTCAAAAGATTCCAAGGAATTTTAGTTATATTTCAATAATTTTGGGGCATTCCAAAGGAATTTTTGGTATTTTTAAAAAGATTTCAAAAGTTTCAAAAGATTTCAAACGATTAAAAAAAATTTCAAGAGCTTCAAAAAGTTTAAATATTTTAGGGTATTTTTTAAAATTCCAAAGGTTTAAATATTATATAGATTTTATTTTAGGGTATTTTAGAACATTCCAAGCAATTTTTTAGAAATTTCAATAATTTGAAGTGATTCTAAATGATTTTAAAGATATGAGGCTATTTAAACAAATTTCAAGACATTTTTAAGAGCTTTAAAAAGTTTCAAGGGATTTAAAAATATTTCAAAGAATTTGAAATATTTTATTGGTTTTTAGAATATTCCAAAGAATTTTAATTATATTTCAATAATTTTTAGGGATTTTAAAGACTTCATGGTATTTTTAAAAATTTCAATAACTTGCAGGGATTCAAAAAGATTTTAAAGATTTTATGGTATTTTTAAAAATTCCAAAGAATTTTCGAGACCTTTCAAAATTTTCATGGGATTTAAATAGAGTTAAGAATATGAAATATTTTAGGGTATTTCAAAAGATTTTAAGGAATTTTCAATTGATCTCATTAATTTAATGAGATTTTAAAGATTTTGGGATATCTTTAAAAATAAAAAGTAATTTTGTAGAGATTTAAAAAGTTTTAAGGGATTTTAAAGGATTTTAAATATTTTAGGGAATTTAAAAAGATTACAAGGAACTTTCAAGACATTTCAATCATTTAAAGTGATTCCAAATGATTCTAAAGATTTATTTATCTTTTGTATAATTTAAAAAAGTAATAAATTAGCCTTAATTAATGAAAGCATTTTGCTTGAAGGTTTTAATTTTAATTTAATTTTCTCTTTTAATTTTCTAAATTTTAAATTAAATTAAACTTCATTTAATTTAAATTAAATGTAATTTAATTTAAATTAAATGTAATTTAATTGAAATTAATTTTTAATTAATTAAATTAAAAATTAATTTAAATTTAAATTTTCTTAATTTTTTTAAATTTAATTTTAATTGCTTATTATCGTAGGTCAGCTCGAAGGTCTTCCCGATCCTTGGATTCGATTATTGAATGCGCAGATTTCAAAATCCGAGCAAAATGAACACCCAACTGCAGCCTTGCAGGCCATCAAATATTATAATTATTCCATCAAAAGAAAACCACAAGAAGAGGTTTTTAAGCCTTTTGTTACGGAAGATCTTATTGCCGAAGAATCACAGGAAATCGATAAAATATTGGCTAAAAAGTACCAGTCTGGTGGTTCCGATGGATCGGCTTCTGCGAGTTCAACCGACAGTCAGGTACAAAAAAAAAATATTATTTAAACAATATTTTTTGCAGAAAAACAGGGCTCAGACTATTAAAACTATTTTAATTTTTTTTAGCGATTCCATTTTTTGATTCAAAGTTAATCTACTTAGTTGAAACAGGAATTATTTTGTTAAAACTTCATTTTTGTTGGTTGATAATTTATCATTTTAGTTTAAAACACTTTTTTTATTAAAAATTTAACTATTTTGCTGAAAATTTTTTGTCGTTAATTAATTTTTTTAACTGAAAATTTAAGTTGAGCTTTTCGGTTCAAATTATATTTCTTTAGTTGAAAATTTAACTGTTACGTTGAAAGTTTATTCAAAAATTAAAAATTTGGTTGAAAATTGATGTATTTTGTTAAAAATTCATCTTTTTGGTTGAAAATCCATTTCTTTGATTGGAAATTAATTTTTTTAACTGAAAATTTAACTATTCTTTTTTTTTGTCGAAAATTGATCTTTTTTATTGACTTTGAACACCAAAATTAATTTTTTTACTTGAAAATTCATCTATTTAGTTGAAAATTCATTATTTTACTTTAAAATTAACTTTTTTGCTTAAAAATGTATTTATTTTGTTAAAAATTAGTTGTTTTTTTTGTGAATATGAATTTTTTTTAACTAAAAATTGAACTATTCCATGTTTCATCTAACATTTATCTTCTTTATTAAAAAATTCAGCCATTCGGTTTAAAATTTAAGTGTTTTGTTGAAAATTCATATATTTTGTTGAAATGTCTTTTTTTTTGTAGAACATTCATATTTTGAGTTGAAAGTTCAGCTATTGGGTTAAAAATTAATTTTTTTTCTGTGGAAGATTCCTTATTTTAGTTAAAAATTAATTATCTATACCTTACATCTATATACCTATCTACTCTATACCTGTATACCCATCCACACACTACTACTTTTCAACCGAGCAATTCACGCTTACTCCGAAAGGGAAATCGCCTAATGGTATAATAATAATAATAATAATTTTATAATTTGCTCACGCACCCTCATTCACGCGCAACGACAGAAATCGTGGGGTGAGAGCTAAGTCAAATAACATAGTTAATGTTAACTTGAAGAAACCGATTCCTAACAGATTTTAGATTCTGTTTTCTCAAGAGATTGGTGTACTGAATAGTCACCTGTATGTGGGAGGGATTTTTGAATTATTATTGTTAAAAAATATAATTTGACTTATTTGTTTTTCGTGGAACGTTTTGAAGATCAAATTAGTTACTTTCATCGACAAAGTATGTTTCAAGTGATTCACAAAGATTTCGTATAATTTCTCGCGATTCCAGAAATTTGAAAAGATTCCTTACGATGCAACAATTTTAAAATATTTGAACAACTTTTTGTAAATTTCAAAGGATTTGATCAAATTCTAAAAAAGGATTTCATCATATTCTACAGGGTTTTGAATGATTTTTAAGGATTTTACAAGATTTGATCGGATTTCATGAATAATGTAGATCAAATGATTCACGAGTTTAAGCGCACCTGGGTCGTGCGACTATTGGTTCTCATGCTTCGCGCTCGTGAATGTAATCTCGCGCTTTGCGCTTGGTAATGTACTTGTCTCGCGTCACGCGTTCGGTCATTGTATTTACCCTAGATTTTTGCATATATCTTTCAAAATTAGAGGTCAAGGCATCGACTGATTACTTCAATATTTTCTTTTTTTTCATCAACATTTATTCTCAGCTACCCTGAAAAATGTATCATTTCAATCAATTTATATTATTTTAATTCATAATATGCATTGGTATTGAAACATACGTATTTTCCGACTTTCTAGTTTTATTCTGAGAAAAAATTGCTATAAACAATAATAATTAGTTTGAACAATTTATATAAAAATCTTAGAATTTTTATTTTCTAACAATATTTCGAATTAAATTAAATGAAATTGAACTTGTATTTTTCTCAAATAAAAGCGGGTAAAATTTGATAATATAAAATGAAAACCATTTTAAATCGGTTTCTCTACTGCAACTTTTTTCATTACCATAATTTAAAGTTGATGCAGCATTATAAAAGATCTCTTGGTTCAAACAAATCAATTGACGTATAATATCAATACATTTTAATGAAGAGCTAGGAAGTTATGGTTATATATATTATATAAAAATTCGATTTTTATAGCAAGGTATATAAAGTAATGCACTTTCCTTACTTCTGATGTCAAAATTCAGGCCAAGGGTCTCGGAAGCATGCTCCGCTGCTTTGTAAGGGAACGCTCCCCTAATGCTCGCGCTGGTTAGTGTCGCCACAGAGGTATCCAGAAGAATTTCTTGGTACGAGAGATAGAGGCAGAAGTGCGATGCAAAAAAGCAAAGAGCGTCTGCTGTCGCCCTGAAAGACACCCCTATGGAAGGTGACGTTGTTCATTGTCACACGATAATTTCTAGATGAGACAGTAAATCTAGTTTTTTAAAGAGGCATCAATCTTTGTTCACATCTCACTACGTGTCGATGCACCGTTAAGCTTTCCAGCAGACAGATGATAAAAGTCTATGAGATGTGGAATCGAAAGCTTTCCGGCAGTCAATTCATACCATTGACAGGACGCGTTGATGGGTCGCAGCTTCTTAACAGACACACCTGTCAATCAGCAGGTCCTCTCAACATCCTGCTAGACCTTTTTTTCAAGCCACGTTGTTCGCATATCTTACGCCACACAGGCTCAATTTTCCGAATTATCCTGTTTTTTAGGACAGCTGTAAACATCTTACATAGTGTGTTCAAACAAGTTATTGGCCTGTAATTCTCTGGGCTGGACAAGTTGCCTTTTTTCGGTGGGAGTACAGTACGTCCATAATCATTGTTGTTCTCACGAGCAGCTGGAGAAAGGGTTCGTCCATCCTTGTAGAGCCCCGCGTGCGAGGATAAGGTCGCTTACTTTTGGAGGTCGCCCGGTATCCCAGAGACACCGTTTAAGACACCTCACCCAGGTGCTATTCAGCTTTCGGCACGGTTGCTACGCCTCCGCTTAGGGGCTATTTCTTCGGCACCATCCCTACTCATTAATTATTGTAACCATATTCAGCAGAAGCCCTTGGTGTATATATATATATATATATATATATTCGGTTTCGGTTTCTATTCCTTTCGAATAGAACTGAATGGCCTATGACAAAGCCACCGAACGCGTCCTCGGGTTGCGGATAGAGGGTCCCTGTACCAAGGGCTTCAAATCTTCCAGATTCTGTTATGAAAATTTTAGAAATCTTTTGAAATATTGACACTTTTTTTAAACATTCTATTGAAATTAATTTTTCAAAAAAAATATCTTTTTAAATTTTCCCATGAATTTTAAGAAAAAATTGTTATTATCATGAAACTTTTCAGAATCCTTAAGAAGCTTGAAGATTTTTATTTCTAAATATTCAAAAATGTACATTTTTTCAACTTTCTAAAAATGTTTTTAATTTTGTTTAAAATCTTTAAATATCTCTTAAACTTACTCGATTTTTTCATAAAACTGTATAATGTTGCTAATTTAACATTTTTGCTTCAAAATCGTCCGCATTATTTTTCCAAATTTTAGGAAATAATTTCAAATGTTTTAAAATTTTCGTCAATTTTCTCCTAAAATCCTTATTTCAAAATAAAAAATCAAATTTAATTTTCCCATAAATGTTATGAAAAATTTGTTATTACCATGAAACCTTTTTAGTTTCTTTAAATTTTTTGGAAATCTTTTCAAGCTTACAATCATTTTTGAACTATTTTCAAAACTTTTAAACCTTCTGAATATCTTTTAAAATTCTTCGAATTCTTCCAAAATTTTTCTTGAAATTCTGAAAAATTAAAAAACTTGTCTACAAATCTTCCAGATTCTATTC
Source organism: Andricus grossulariae (assembly GCA_011634705.1). Taxonomy (NCBI): domain Eukaryota; kingdom Metazoa; phylum Arthropoda; class Insecta; order Hymenoptera; family Cynipidae; genus Andricus; species Andricus grossulariae. The sequence continues at coordinate 105,035,884 of JAABKJ010075445.1, read as the reverse complement.
TGATCATTTTGAAAATATTTTAAAATGTTGAAATGTTTAAAAAAATATTATCTCAATATTAATTTTTAGAATAAAAAATTAGTTAAAATTATCCCATGAATTATGAGAAATATTTTTTAATACCGTGAAACCTTTTGGAATTTTTTTTCAAATTTTTTATAAAATTTTGTAATCTTGCTAATTAAAAGATTTTGCTCGAAAATTTTTACCATTCTTTTTCGAAATTTTAGAAAATAATTAAAAATCTTTTAAAGTGTTTCAATCTTCTCTTAATATTTGTTTTCAAATTATAAATTCAGTTTAAATTTTCCCAGGAATTTAAAAAAAAGTATTTTAATTTTCTTTAAGCCTTTTAAACTTCTTAAAAAGCTTCATTTTTAAAATCTTCTAAAATACATTGATTATTGTTATTATATTATTTAGATAAACTTACATTTCTCATAAACCTGAAGTTTGCAGACATTTTGCTTCTTGCTAAACATTGTTTATTAACTTTTGGTTTAAAATTGAACTATTCTAATTAAAGAGTCATCATTTTAGTTGCAAATTCATCACTTCGTTTGAAAATGTAATTATTACTTTCAAAAATACTTTTCTTGTTGTTGAAAATTGATCATTTTTAGTTGAAAATCCGTGTATTTTGATAGAAATTAATCTTTTTTGGTAGAAGTTAATTTTTTGGTTGATAATTCATTTTTTTTAGTTGAAAATTAATCTTTTTCGTTGATAATTCCAATATTCCAGTTAACGATTCATCATTTTAGTTAAAAATTCATCTTTTTTATTTAAAAATGTAACTATTACTTTCGAAATTGCTTTGTGTTTTGACTGAACATTTGTTTAAAACTGAAAATGCATCTCTTTGAATGAAAAGTAATTTTTCAAACTGGAAATTTAATTATTCAATTTTTTGTTGAAAATTTATCTTTTTTAGTTGAAAATCCATATATTTTGATGAAAATTCATCTTTTCGGTTGAAAATTCACCTAGTTCAGTTAAAGATTCATAATTTTAGTTAACAAATAATATTTTTTCTTTAAAATTCAACTATTTCAGTTGAAGATTCATAATTTTAGTTGAAAATTGACCACTTGTTGAAAATCAATTTTTTCACTGACAATTTACCTATTTCATTTTTGGTTAACATTTTTAATTTCTTTTTTAGTTGAAAATTTATGTCTTTTATTGAAATATCGGCTTCTTGGTAACAAATTTAAAAATGTTGTTTGAAAATTAATTTTTTTGGTTAAAAATTCAACTTATTGGTTGAAAATTCAACTTCTTGGTTGAAACTTCAAATATTCCAGTTAAATGTTCATCATTTTAATTAAAAATTCATGTTTTTAGTTTAAAATAAAACTACTTGGCTGAATGTTGATCCTCTATGTCAAAAGTTCATCTTTTTGATAAAAAATGTAACTATTTTGTTGAAAATTCTTTTGATTTTTGGTTGAAAATTAATTTTTTTATTTGAAAATGTAACTATTCCATCTCTGGTTGAAAGTTCATCTTTTTTATTTAAAATTTATGTCTATTTCAGTAGAAGAATTATTCCGTTTGAAAAATTTGCAATAGTTTATCCAGTAATCTGAATTTTCGCTTAAACATTAAAATATAATTATAAAACCTTTTTATTTTAAAAGCTTCAAGAAAACTCTTCACATTATTTCAAGATTTTTCAATTCCCTGACATAGTTTGGGAAATATTATCTCAATATTGGGAAATATTACCCAACTATCTGGGGAAAATTCTCAATTTTGACAAAAAAGTTGGTGATCTTTCCACGACATATTTTGGCAAATATTTCCTAAAAATTGGGAATATTTACTCTACTATCTGGGGAAAATTCTGAATTTTTAGGGTATATTTTCCACAAGCTGGAGATCTTTCCCAGACATATTTTGCGAAATATTTCATTAAACTTGAGAATATTTATTCAACTATTTAGGAGAAGTTTCCCATTTCAAGGATATATTTCCTAAAGTTGGTGATCTTTCCGCAAAATATTTTGGAAAACATTTCCTAAAAATTGGGAATATTTACCCTACTATCTGGGGAAAATTCCCAATTTTTATGGTATATTTCCCACAACCTGGGTATCTTTCCCCGACATATTTTGGTAAATATTTCCAAAAAATTCGGAATATTTACTCTACTATCTGGGGAAAATTCTCAATTTTTAGGATATATTTTCCACAAGCTAGGGATCTTTCCCTGACATATTTTGCGAAATATTTCCTTAAACTTGAGAATATTTACCCAACTATTTAGGAGAAATTTCCCATTTGTAGAGTATATTTCCAAAAGTTCAGGATCTTTCCCCGACATATTTTGGTAAATATTTCCTAAAAATTGGGAAAATTCACCCAACTATTTGGACAAAATTCCTAACTTTCAAAACATAATTCCCACAAGCTGAAGATCTTTCCCTGACATAGTTTGGGAAATATTATCTCAATATTGGGAAATATTACCCAACTATCTGGGGAAAATTCTCAATTTTCACAAAAAAGTTGGTGATCTTTCCACGACATATTTTGGGAAATATTTTCTAAAAATTGGTCAAAATTACCCAACTCAAATTACAAGTTTATTATTTATAGAAAATGCGTGTCACTATTTGGATTCTATGATAAATAGAATAAGATTCTGAAGCCTAATAAAATAATGTTCTGAAGTTTTTCAATTGATCAGCGTATGTCCTCGGCGCTCAAGGAGATAACGGCTTAACTCAAGAAAGAATCTTCTCTCGGTCAAGAGAGGTATGCAATAAAATTTTCGAAGCTTAATGAAGACGACGTTGTGGAGGAATTTTTCTCGCGTCGTTTGAGCTAGCTGAGTGCGTAATCGTGAGTCGATCGAGGAAGCTGAGGCTTCGATTACCCGTAGTTTATAAATCAATGCGGCGCCCTGCGCTTCCGAAGGAGTTGCGAGAACATGCTACTAAAAACAAAAGGCATTGGCTGCAATCCTCTGCAACTAGGAACGCACAAACATCGATTACGCAAGTCATTGAGCATTCGAGACAGGCGCCGCACGCTAATTGCCGCCGCCTCAGATCGACTAGAAAAAAAATAATATAACCTAAAAATTAGGAATATCTCCTAGATAGTTGGGTAAATTTTTCCAATGTATGGAAAATATTTCTCAAAATATGTCGCAGGAAATATACCCTAAAAATAGGGAACTTCTCCTAAATAGTTAGGTAAGTATTCCAAATTGATAGGAAATATTTCCCAAAATATGTCGGGGATAGATCCCCAACTTTAGGAAATATACCCTAAGAATAGGGAACTTCTCCTAGGTAGTTGGGTAAATTTTTCGAGTGTTTGTAGAAAATTGTGGAAAATGTAGGCTGCATTTTCCCACAAGTTGGGGATCTTTCCCCGAAATATTTCCTGAAAGTTCGAAAAATTTACCCAACTATCTGAAGAAAATTCCCAATTTTTAGGAAATATTTCCCAAAATATGTCGTTGGAAATATACCGTAAAAACTGGAAATTTCAACTAGATAGATGAGTCAATTTTCCAAATTTTTAGGAAATATTTCCCAAAATATGTGGGGGAAAGATCCCCAACTTTAGGAAATATACCCTAAGAATAGTGAACTTATCTTAGATAGTTGGGTAAATTTTTCCAATTTTTAGGAAGTATTTCCTAAAATATGAAGGGGAAATATACACAAGCAATTCGGAATTTCAACTAGATAGATGAGTAAATTTTCCCAATTTAGGAAAATTAGGAAATATTTCCCAAAATATGTCCGGGAAAGATCCCCAACTTTAGGAAACATACACTGAAAATTGGGAATTCCCCCCAGATAGTTTTGTAAATTTTCCCAATTTTTAGGAAATATTCCCGAAAATATGTCGTAGGGAATATGCTCTAAAACTTGGGAATTTCTTCTAGATAGTGGGGTAAATTTTTCAAAATTTTAGGAAATATTTCTCAAAATATTTCGGAGAAAGACTCCCAATTTTTGCCAATTTTTAGAAAATATTTTTCAAAATATATCGGGGAAAGTTCAAGAGTTCCACTTTGAGTGCTTTAATTTGCAGCTCAGTTTTTATTACTTCAAATGGAAACATTTTTAGCTTTAGAGTTCAATTTTTTAAATTTCATTGACCGTGAAAAATTGTTGCGAACCGGGAATTTTTTCTTAATAAAACGGCCAGCCACCCTGGTTTTGAAAGAAACATTTGAGTTGAGTGATTTCGCAAACTCTTTCACTGTTACTCATAAAATGGAATTTAAAAATTGAAGATTGATGAATCACGTGCACGTGGTTTGTTACAGAGTCTGATGCACGTGTTGAGATACCGGGGCAAGGTGACCGAACCGGAAGCAAGATACTACATGAAGCAAATGGTAACTGGTGTTGCATACATTCACTCGCAGAAAGTCGTTCATCGGGATCTGAAACCAGGCAATATGTTCCTTTCTGAAAAGATGATCGTGAAGATCGGGGATTTTGGATTGGCCACTCGTCCTGACGGCCAACGTAGAAAAGTGTAAGTATTACTAGTACCGGGCATTGCGCCGTCTACCTGTTTACTCTCCCCACTCTACCCCCTCTACCAAATTTCCCCTTATATAGCTGAGGGATCGCCAGACGCTGTCACCGACCCTTGCCAACAAAAATAGTGTATATAGTTTCATACATTTTGAATAGTAGTAGTAAAATCAGGCTGGCGACTTGACCGGGAATTTAATTAGAGAACCGGGAATTTACTTCTGATCGCAGAAAAATTCAAGTTTTCATTATCGCAGATTTTTCAGATTATCCCAGCTTACTCTAATTAAATCATAATTTATTAAATTAAGATTGAAAAGAAATCCATTTTATCATGAATAATTTTTGCAGAATAAGCAACAAATTGATTCACAATTTAAAGATAAACTAATTTAAATAGAGACACTAAACTCATGATTCTTTCCAATATGCAGGGTTGGATTGTGAATTAAATTTTTAAGATTTCTTTTAATTGAGTTTACATATTTTACTCAATTTTCTTGTAAGAAGTCTTCTTTTTAGGTAAAGTTTTAGCTAAAAGAATGTTTTGAATTTTATAAATTTATTTAGAAATGCATTTTAATATTTTGTATTGTTTTCTTTTCCTAGTTGGAAAATTTAATAATCTGAATGGATTGGCTTCAGAATCACCCACATAATTTATTATTTAATTTTTATTATTTTCCATTATAAGAAGAACCTTTTGCAATTTTTTTATCTGTGCTCCTCATTTATCCTGATTTGGAACAGGGTATTTTAGAAAATAGTTATCGTTTTTATTTTACGACAGGGAGTTTCCGTAAAGAAATATAATTTCACTAGGAACAGGGAATTTTTCACATGGAACAGGGAATTTTTCACATGGAACGGGAATTTTTTTAAAGAATTATAATTCGGATTTAGAAGAAAGGAATTTAAAAGAATCCCTCTTCTAAATTTTAGATAAAGAAAGTACTTCAAGTAGTTTTTAGGGCAGAAGTAGTATTTCAAATAAGAAATATTTCTGAATTATAATAGAAATATTTTTACATTGTTCGTTATGAATTCATCTTTTTTTTAGTTAAAAATTAAACTACTTGGTTAAAAGTTAAACTCTTTTGTTAAAAATTATTTTTTTCGTTGAAGATTCATCATTTTAATTGAAAATGCATTTCCGGTTGAAAATGTAACTACTTTGTTGAAAATCAATTTTTTTAACTAAAAATTTAACTATTCTAGTAGAAAATATAACTATTTTGCTGAAAATACGTTTTTCTTTTGCTAATAATGAGATTTTTGACAGAAAATTTAACCATTTTATTTTTGATTGAAATTATATCTTTTTGGATGAAAATTCAAATATGTGGTTAAAAAAATAATATATTTTATTATTTAGAAATTAAAGTAGTGTTTGAAAAATTATTATACATGGTTGAAGACACATTATTTTAGTTGAAAATTGATCAGTTTGGTTGAAAATTAATTCCTTCAACTGAAAATTTGAATGTCCATTTTTGGTTGAAAATTGATCTTTCCTTGTTGAAAATTATGATCTTTTCTTGTTCAAAATTCAACAATTTGGATAAAAATTTGTCTTTTTTAATTTAAATTTCAACTATTTCGTTGAAAATCCACATATTTTGTTAAAAATCGATTTTTTTGTAGAAAATTATGTTTTTCTTTGCAAGTTAATCTTCTTGTTTAAAAATTTTTCTTTTCGGTTGAAAATTCAAGTATTCTAGTTAAATATTTATAATTTTATTTGCAAATTCATCTTTTATGTGGAAATAAAATTACTTGGTTGAAAGTAAAACTCTTTTGTTGAAAATTAATTTTTTGGTTGAAGATTCATCATTTTAATTAAAAATTCATACTGGCAACGGGAAAAATATACGCGGATGTTCTGAGTGATATCAGAACCAAATTCAGGTCTGAGGATACAGGCACGGCTATCCGCTTTATCCGTCAACGCTTGGGGGTGACGTTTTAATGAAGCTAGGAAAAGGTACGAAGGATACACAACCTTTTGCAAATGCCGTGAAGACCGAAATAGTGCTATTGATGACGAAGAGGATAGATTAAAAGCCCTAAGGCAGATGGGAACCGATAGGAGATACAGACGAAAAAAGCTGCAAAACATCTCGGCATCTTGCTTGATAATAATCTCACTTTTTGGGAGCAGATTAAACAAGCAGCTGATAAGGCCTGTACAGTCAGGACGAACCTAAGCCGGCTAATAGCCAAAATAGGAGGTCCAAAACCAAGTAGACGACGCTTACTAATGTCAGTGACGGACTCCATCCTCCTGCACGAAGCCGAAGTTTGGGCGGATGCTCTAAAAATAGAGAAATATGACAAACGTATGGCAGGGGTACCGTGCAGCGTAGATAGTGGCATGTGCTTGTCACACTGTCTCGGAACCAGCGACATTAGTAATTGCAGGAATGATACCAATTGATCTGTTTGTGGCAAAAAGCAAGGTTCTCTATACAAAGAAAACTGAGTACTGCAAAAAGAGAAGCCAGAGCACAAACTATGGAACAGTGGCAAGAGAGATGTAATAAAGAAACCACAGCCAAATGGCCCTGCGACCTTAAGCGCTGCATAAATGCGTAGTTGAGCTGAGATCATGGAGAAGTAAACTTCTACATGACACAAATGCTCTCTGAGCACGAGATGTTCCGGGTCAATCCCCGCAGAATAGAAAAAACCAAAAAAACCAGACTGCACATACTGTGGGGAAAGCCGCGATGATGCGTTCCACACTTTCTTCGTAAGCGACAAGTGGGTAGAAGAAAGGCAAAAGTTAAAAAGCGAGGTAGTACCTTTCACACCGGAAACATTCACGGACGTGATGCTTAGCCGTGAGGATCACTGGGATCGCATAGCCAGTTACGTGAAATCGTTTAACGCCAGAAGAAAAGCGACGAACAGAAAAATGGAGCCAGAGAAGCTATACTCTAAGAACTGTAGTCTAAAAACGTACTGCAACAAACAACCATGCCCAACCACGATGTTTGAAGGCCGGCAAGGCCGTTGCGCGACATTCGGACATTGTCATGCTACTAGGCTAAAAAAGGCACCCCCTGAAGTAATGCAAAAGCGGTTTGGTTTAGCAGCCATAATATTTACCGCAAAAATTAGACAACACTCAGACCCAAAAAAAAATAACCACTATTTCCGTGTATATGTATATCGCTGACCAACTGTCAGAGAAAATACTCCAAAAGCCAGTTTTATTGGTGGCCAATCTATTAAATACGATTTTGAAAGATTATTCAATAGTGAGCCGACGCTCACTATTAGACTTTTTATATTTAATTTTTCTTCGTCATTAGTGGGCCGTGTAAAAAATATGCCATACTACCGACAAAAATCAATACGAAAAAGTATTGCTAGATGGCGCTAGGTTCGAACACTATTCTTCTTTATCGACTTACCCGGCTCACTATTCATTCTACACGTGGTTCAATAATGATTACTGATGTCGTAAACACATTTTTATTTTACTTGCATGTTTAATACTTCTTGAAGCACATATAGAGAAAAATAATAAGTGAATCAAAAAGTTCTTTTAAAGAAAGTATGTAGCCTCAGAAATATTTGAAAATTCGTAGCTGACGACCCCAATGTGCTAAAAGACTTAGCTAGGAGGACAATTGCACAAAAATAAATAAATACACTTACTTTTAAGTTTTCAGGATCGCTGCAAGGAGACTCCGCCTCAATATTCACGATCGCCCCAAGCGCGAGAGAAAATTTAGCAGACTTTTCTTCTTTAACCACATATATTTCACTCGATTCCTCCTTATCTGCATTAATATTCTCAACATTGCAACTCTGCATCTCTAGATATTTATTCCGGGACTGTTTCCACTCTCTCTTTTCTATGATTTCTATTCCTGTTTCTGAATCGCCGAGATCCTCTTTTCGTAACTCTTCTCTCAGATTTCTTTCGCGTTTCTTCTTTTCCTTCTTCACATTTACCTTATGAAAAGGAACTTCCTGTATCGACTCAGAATCGGATTCCTTTTCTTTTTTCAACTCCGTATTTACGTTTATAGAATTTTTGCCTGTATCATTCGCTCCAGCCGTAGATTCGCTTATCTTTCGTTTTTTTGGATTGTTGCAAATTGCTTCTTCAGGTAAGGTTTTCATTTTTTGAACTGATTCTTTTATTGACGCTGATTCGGCAGGTTCATACTTTATTTTCATATATATATATTATAATATAATTATTCAAAGTCTGTATAAAAACTTGGAATATCATTTTCATCCAATTTAAGTATCAAATTAATCTAGTATTTACCGCGAATTAATAAATACCACATTATCAAAGAAGTCTAAAAGCACATAGTAGATGTCTGCAATTTACTAAAGTTCTTTACCACTCTAACAATATTTTTGGATTAATATGCAAACAATGATTTATCGGTTTTTGAAAAAAGTTGTTTTTGTGCGTACTTGATATGGAATAAATAATATTTTCCTGAAAGGCATGGTCCGCCTTCGAAATAATTAATTAAACACGAAAAAGTAGTTTTTCCCATAAAAGCCCAAAAAATGGATTTGATTTTTGTCTAAGGACCTTTGTCGAATACAAAAGAATGATATGATCAATAAATAAAATAAAATGTTGTCAAGAAAATGTTAGGCAACATTGGCAATATCATGTGATCGAATACTATCGTTTTACGATGCTAGTTCAATGTTATGTAGAATTGTACAAAAAAGTTTGTGGGTAAATAAAACCTAGTCTCCCGATAAGACTACTGTGTTGAATCTATTTCGAGTGTTTGAAGTCAAATAAAGTAATAAACGAAAAAAAAATCCAATACCGAGAGTTCAGAGGAAAGTTAGAATTTTTTTCGCATATCGAAAAACTAAAACCTTCTCATTATGATGAGAATGTAAAAATAAATATCCGTCGAGAATGATACAATATTAGCCATGAGATAAAGACTGTAGTATGTGGGTGGCAATAAAAGAAAGTTGGAATTATTCGATTTTAAATTGAATAAAAAAAAATTATTTCAGACTAACATAAAACACTTTTTTCGATTAATATTAGTAGTTTAATCAATTAATTGATAATAATTAATTCTAATTTTTCTGTATTTAATGACAATATTTTGATACAAAGCATTACGATGTTTCCATATTATTATTATTTATAGTATACATTATTAAGCAAATAATTACCTAAATCAAATTCCTATTTCACTAATATTTTCGAGCTCAGTTTGTATATAATATATTTTTCTTAATTAAGGCTAATATCTCAATTGTTCGTATTACTTCTTTTTGCCGTATTCTTTATTGGAAGTGAACTATATAAAATGATGTTAATTCAACCTCAAAACCTTTCCTATTTTTTTATTTCTTGAGGTTACATGTTCAGAAATTATTATCGTGTTGAAAAATATTGTAAGAGCAAAAAATTACTTTGAATTTAATTTAAAAATCGTTAAAATTCAAAAGAACGTAAATTATCGACAGTTCTCTGCTCTGCAACTACCTTAAAAAAAAAAAAAAAAACTGCCGTGAAATCTTCTCGACTTCTTTTACATATTTTATCATCTTCAAAACATGAAATTAATCTTTCGAAATAAAACCTGAATCATTTTGGAGTTTCTAAGAAATCTTATTTTCGGTACTGGTAATTTTTTTCAGCAGTAAGAACCATTTCTTTACTGGTGAATAAAGATATTCTAAGTTTTTGTCTATAATTTCAATGTTCTCATTTCTTTGAAGATGTGAAAAAAAATTACAGTTGAAAATTCAAAGTTTCAAAAAGTTTATTGTATGGCAGCAAAATGTAATCGTTAATAATGTTAAGAAACATTTATAAATAAATTGCATCATTCACAAGATTCTTCAAGCGTACGCTTGGAAGTATTCAAAAATACTTTTTCTGAAATTTGATATCTAAAAATTCCTATCTGAAAGAGTGAAGAGGGGCGGGGGTGTAGTTTTCAATAATAACAATCTTTGTAAAAAAAATTATGTGAAAAATTCTCTCCGTCAATTACTAAGGAGATAGGTTCTCTGCAAGGAAAACTACTTTTCAGATATGAGCAATATTTTTTACATTTTTGTCAAAAAATTGTTAAATTCAATAATTTGTTTCATATGATAAATTCAAACTTAAAAATTAAACCTTTATTACGTTTCAATCTTGTGCAAAACTACGAATCTTGGAGACTTTTCGTGAACAATGCAGTTGACTTCTACAGGGTTGACCTGAAACTGAAGTTTCAGGTTATGTTGTTCTTATATAGATTCTCTACGATGCCGATGATTTTCAGAGCGCCCCATGGTGGGGACTGCTTGAACTTAATTGGCCAATGAAGCCTTTTTTTAAAACCCAGGAGGACGGAAAGCCAAATCGGAATGATATTATATCCATTGTCCCTATTGATGTTATTAGGATGTTTCAAGATTTCGATTGCTCCTCTATGTTTTCTTGGAAAAATGTTGTACGTTTTTGCGATGACGGTTGTTTTGTCAAATAAAATGCTATGTCCGGTTTCAATATGATGCTCAGCTACTGCAATAACATGGGAAAACCTCTATATCTAAAAATATGAGACTGGAAGGCGTGATTTTCAATAAGACAAGTGAACACATCTGCGAATGTAACATACGCATTGTTTGACACCCCGCTCTTCCGGACACCTTTTTAATTCCTCAAAACCCACCCTCTACACGAGGATCAAGTACTTTGGGTGCTTCCATAAAACATGAGGTCCATTTTTGGTCATTTTTTGATCCCCTTTGCCCCATGTAGTACACCGTCGAATTCTCGTCGCCCCCCCGGGTGCTACGTGGTTTATGGAAGGCCCCTAATTGAAAATTCATGTATTCCGCTGAAAATTCGTTTTTTTTTTTCGTGAAGAATTAATCTTCCTGGTTCAAAAATCAACTATTTGGGTTAAAATTAATTTATTTTGTGTTGTTATATTTTTGGACTTATTATTGTTTTCAGAAAACATTCTACTGTTTTCTGGCCATGCGTTTTATTTTTTTTTTGAACACATAAGTGTAAAACCACATGGCTCGGAAGCGACCCTCCCCCTGTAGACCAACGTGACCTTTCGTCGACCTTTCTCCTATTTTGAAACTTTTCATTAAACATATATGATATTTGAAACAAAATTAACTTGTTTAAACACTTTTTTTTTCGAAAAAAGACTAGATTTTCCCTTTTTCTGAATGAAATGAACAAATTAGTTTTTCACACATGCTCTAAAATCACATAATGGGTGCTCGGTTTGAATTACTAATTGATACGATTGTGTGTGGCGTATGTCTTCTTTAAAATGTCGCCAATGTGCAAAATTTGTAACCTTTACTATTTTGATTTCCTGAAAAATACATTGATGGTAAACGCAATTACTTTATTTGTTGTCACTACATTTACCAAAGGTTGGGGCCCCTTACTTATTTTGATTGCAGCTCGCTGAAAAAAATCACTGAATTTTTCAATAAAAAGAATCTGAAAGCTTCTGGTCTTCCGAATTTAACAATATAATCACTTTTATCCTAACAAATTTTTAATAATAGTTAGAGGGCAAAATATCCCGCAAAAAGGGGTTTTCGGCCTCCTTTTTTAATTGTCGACCTTCACCTATTCCCAGAAGGAGGTCGAAGAAAAAAAATCTGAAAAAAATTCATAGATATTCTTTTGAAATTTATTCATTATTAAATAATTTGCTTTTTACGGGGATTTTTTTAATAATGCTTTATCTTAAGAACAAATAAAGATAGAAAGCCGTTTCGTCGCTCCAAATGTGCAGTTTTGTGATGCGAGTGTAGTTCAATAACTAAAAATTTTTTCTTTTTCTTTTGAAAAGGAAAATATAACTAAAATAAACTTCCTTTTCACACTAGAGAAATTTACATCACATTACAACGTTCGAAGAAAGTAAAATTAAGTTTTTTGAAGGAATTTATTGTCCTAATATTAAAAAAAAGTTTACTTGATTAATTTAAATACCAGAATTTTTCGGAGTTTGCTGAAAAATGTGCAAAAAACTGGAGAAACTAATACATTTTTCTGCCTTATTCCAGTCGAAAGTTGCATTCTTAGGCACTACATATCATTTCGAATATTTATGACTTTAATCAGTATTTACAATTGTCATCAAAAGGGTACTTTGTTCTACTACTTGTCCCGCTGTGCCGCCCACGCGTCAACACAGATTAAGGGCAGAAATATTCAGAATTATATTTTTTGCGTAAGAATGATTTTATCATAAATTTAATTATTAAGCTGCACTCGCATCACAAAACTGCACATTGGAAGCCAATAACTGGCTTCCTATCTTCATTTCTTATCAAGATAAAGTATTTGTAGTGAATAAATATCCATACACAGCAAGTTATTAAATATTTCAGAATTTTGAAAATTGCATTGCATTAAAGAATGTTGAAAGAATGTCCTCGAATTTTCGCAGATTTTTTCTAATGTCTACCTCATTCTGGGAACAGGGGAAAGTCGACGCTTGAAAAAGGAGCCTAAAAAGCCTTGTTTTTGGGATGTTTTTCCGTCTATCTATTGACAAAAAATGTTTAAGATAAAATTGTCGTTGAATTCGGGAGGCTTTAAGCTTTCACATTCTTCTTATTAAAAAATTTAGAGATTCATTTTAGCCTGCTGCAATCAAAAGAAGCGGCCCCGATTTTAATGTAAATGACGTAGGCTAGTCGGATAATTTCTTTTACAAATAAAGTAGTTAGTTAGTATTACTTACGAAGTCGTTGTCGCTGCTAATATACCATCTCCACTAATAAAAAGCTTGTTTTCACAGCCAAGTATTTTTTTCATGAGTAAGATTGCGTTAAACAAGTGTAAAGTGAATACGACATTCGAAGAATCTGAAACAAATTTTGTCGTAATTTCCCATGGTGGAACCATGGGATTCGGACACAAGCCATACTTCAGCCATACTATGGGCGAACTATGGGCAAACTATGGGTAAAAACTTATTTAAGACTTGATCCATGGTAATTGTGTTGGGTCCCATGGTGACCATTTCAACGCGGGACATTACAACATACTTCTTCCGTTTTCTCTAATGTTCTTCTCCACTAGTTTTCCCTTTCCTATATTTTCTCACTTTCCTGCTCCTTTTATCTTCTCTTTACATCCCTTATCCCATCCAGTTCTATCCCCTCCTTTACCAGTTTTTTTCTGTTTGTGCACACTAATAATATTTTTATTTTTTCTATCAGTATTTCTGTCGTTTCGTTCAAATTTTAGTCTAGCATTTTAACATTTCTGACCTTTTTGTCAAACTGTTCTTATAGTTTCACTGGCCAAACCCCTCTTCCCGCAAAATTCATATTTGCTTCCTCTTTAGCCTTATCGTTAGCATTGTGTTCTCCCACTCATCTCACTGCTCTATAAAAGTGATCTGAATCTTCATAATCTCATTGCTCTACGTTCACGAACTTCTTTCTAACCTGCTTGATCACAATCACATAATCAATCTCGGCCCGTGCTATCAGAGTTTCTCGACACCTAATTTTCTACTAACTCTTCCCTTTTTTATCCAAACCCTTCTAGCTGTATTCTCTTATACTTAATCTACGTTCTTACTTATTTGCTCTTTCGCCAGTTCCCTTAACTTATACTGAATCCCCGTTTCTTGCAGTTTCAACAGTACTTTTCTCTCTCCTTTTCCCTCTTTTTTTCCTACACTTTGCAGTTTCTTTATCTCTTCCTTGACATCCATCTCTTTTAGGAGTTCTTTAGCTCCTCTCTTTAGTTCCTTTCCCTCTAAGTTTGGATGCTTTATCACTATGATTTCCTTCCATCACTCTCTTTCATTTTTTGTCCTTTTTCTATCATTCTCAGCTTTCTGTTTTCCTTATTTTCACTCTAGCACCTACAAGCCGCCACCACGTACTTTCTATCTTAATTATCTTACTTTTTGACTGTTTCAGCTTTTTAGTACGCTCTTCCCGTGTTTCTCATCTTCATTCTAAGGTGCTCTTTTACTTCATGTCTATTATATCTTGCCTCATTTCGCGGATTTCCCCTAACGTTTAATTTTTACATTCTGTCAGCCCTCTATATTCAACTTTGTCTTCTTCTTTTCCCCGTTGTTTTTTGTCGATCGTGTTCTGCACATTTTCAGATTTTGTCAGGTTGATCTTGATTTAACTTATCTTTACTGCCTTCTCTCTCAGCTCTATCCTTCTTCCTTTTGATAAACCCTCACTTCGGTGGTTGCCTGCCGAAACGGCGTAGGGTACCAGAATAATAAAAAAAATTGTATGTTTTGTATGTGAACGCATGATTTAGTTATCAATTATGAATTTTGATTATATCAAACTCTGACACATCCTAATAAAAAATCAAAACGACTCAAATATATGTTTAAAATCTTTCACAGCGAATAAATGGTTCAGACCCGCTGAGTGTGCCAAAAAGAACTTCCGTTGCACGAGAATCCTCAACAGTTGGATATTCTTCAGATTTCGATGTATTTTTATTTAATCTTTGTTTTACGCTAAAAATAAAAGACGGATATTTCAGCATCTACACAAAATTTTATATACTTTTTGATAGAAATGTAAGTTTTAAAAAGACACACAGAATACCTTCAAGCGATCTGCTCTCTGCTTGGTCTGCTCTAAGACTAAAGGACGCTCCCGCAGCATACGCGTGCGTGCGCGGACAGGGAGCTGGAAACACCAGGAGTGGGCCCTCTTTCAGTATAGGTTGAGTCATATCTCTCGCACAAACTTACATTCAGCTGACTATGAAAAATACATGGTACATGAGATTTCATGTAGTGAAAAATCAACACTTCCACTTATTTTGTATGGCCTGATACATTCAACCTTTGTAGTGAATAACAAAAAAGCTGTTTTACTATTGGCTTTGTAAATATATCAGTCAATTGCTCTTTAGATCTTATATTATTCATCTTAATCAGCTTTCGGCTTATTGCATCATTACCAAAACGAAGTCGTACCTCTATATGCTTCGACCACTTGTGAAGTTCCGTATTGTCTGCTAAATTGATAGCTGATTAATTGTCAACAAGAATTGATGATATTCAAGTTGAAGTTAGTTAGAAATCCCATTAATTACTTGTTCCAGCATCGAGGGGACTGCTTTAGTCATTACAGGCTTCGCTGCAGCTTGCGCACCACTTCCTTATTGTTTTCGTCTATGTGTATGACGTTGCCTTCTTTTACTGCGATTGACAAAAGAATTCTTCGTACACCGACAAAATTTGGCTATTCGTACCGAAATTTCGGTGCAAATAGCCCACGGCCTAATTTAAAACAAAATATGGATTTGTGCAGATTTCGAACAAAAAATTTATAAAAATTTTAAGAATTGTGAAAGGCTTCAAAATAATAAAAAACATTTTCTTAAGATTCCTAGGAAAATTGAAAATGACTTTTTATTTTGAAAAATTAATTTCAAGAGAATATTTAAAAAGATTTCTAAAATTGCCAAAAATGAATCTGGAAGATTTTTAGCAAATATTTTTTATTTTTCAGGATTTACACAAAATTTTATGAAGAATTTGAATCATTTTGAAAGATGTTTAGAAGCTCTGAAAAAATAGATGTTTCAAGATTTTGAAATCAAATTTTGAAGCTTTTCAAGGTTTTTTAAACTATTTAAAATAAAAATATTTTAACTTCTGATTCAAGAAGTGTTCAGTTTATAAAAAAAAAATGTAGTAATTTAATTTTTAATATCTCTAGCTTAAAATTGCTTGAAATGATTTGCAGCTCAGTTTTTATTACTTCAAATGGACACATTTTTAGCCTTAGAGTTAGATTTTTTACTTTCTTGACCGTAAAAAATGTTAGCGAACCGAGAAGTGACCTACAATTTTTTTCTGTGATTAAAACGGCCACCCTGATTTTCAAATTTTCAAGTTTAAACAAATGAACCAAAAATATACATGGTAAACAAATTTAATTAATTTTGATGAATTCACTTTAAAAATTACTTTTCGGCAAAACCATTTTCATGAAATTTAGCTGAAGATTTGAGACGAAAAGGGAATTTTCATTATATAGTTGTTTTTAAATTAAACATGAACTTAAGTTATTTCAAGGTTAAAAGTAAGAACTTCATAAAAACATAATTTGTTTATTAAAATATTTTAAAATCCGAAATGAATTGAAATCAATAAATATATAAAGTAAAGATTATATTATATATTATGTAATAAGAAATATTATAAAGTTTAGACCACTTTCTTTTCGGATATTTAAAAATCACACAAATAAATATATGTCTGATTTAATTGTTCATGAATAATAATTTGTTGTAGTTAGTAAAAATGCATATTTGAATTGCCTTGCATATTTGAATTCTAGGCCAACTGCATAGCTGGCGCCGCCACACAGCGATCGTCAACTCTCATGAAAATA
This sequence comes from Andricus grossulariae, assembly GCA_011634705.1. NCBI lineage: Eukaryota > Metazoa > Arthropoda > Insecta > Hymenoptera > Cynipidae > Andricus > Andricus grossulariae. Next base: position 105,018,977 of record JAABKJ010075445.1, on the reverse strand, counting down.
TTTTCCGCAGGCCTCCAGAGAAAAGTGGCATAGGGCTGGTCAGGGCCCACTACACCACCAAATCAATATCCTCCTGTACCTTTTGAAGTAAGCTCTTAAAAGTGACAATAGGCCCTGAGAGTTATAGCTTGTAGTCGTCAGCATATTTGTAATAGTTGTAGTGTCGAAGTTCACTACCAAATTCGGATGTACAAATATTAAATAAAGTGGGTGCAAGCGTGGAACCTTGAGGGACACCACTCTTAACCTCCTCAAAATCAGAACGTTCGCCATTGTTGATTTGTGCTCTTTCAGAACGAATACTGAGATACGATTCAAACCATACATCAGCCATATTTGAGAGGTGAAATGATTTGAAACTAGTCAATAGTAAATTATGGTTAGCTGTATCAAACGCCTTAGAAAAGTAAAAAAGGACAACAACCGTGATTTCCCTTCTATAAATTGCCAGTTTCAGGTCAGAAGATACTTCAAGTGTAGCTGTAACTTTACTATGCCTGGGACGAAACCCAGATTGCATTGGGTCCACTAAATTATTCGTTTCAATATGTGCAATAAGTTGCTGATGGTCAATGCGTTCGAAAGGTTTAGACGATGCACTGAGGATGGATATCGGGCGGTAATCTTTGGGAGATGTAGGGTTAGATATTTTAGGTACAGGGCGAATAACCGCCTCTTTCCAGGCATCAGCAAATATTCCCACCTAAAGAGATGCGTTATAAATATGCAAGAGGATAGTACATATGACTGGTAAAGCTAAGCGAATCATTTTAATTGAAATACCATCAGAACCTTGAGAATTTGATTTTACCTCTAAGAGTTTTTTTATTAGTGTTTCTTGCGATATGTTCGAAAAGAGTAATTTAGTGTCACCAAAGGTGGAGGGAACTGCGGACGGGGAAGGAGTGCTGTTTGCAAGGAGTGTGGATTTTGTGGTGGAGGCTGTTAAAAGATCTGCAGGGGAGATATTGTTATCAGGAGCCAAGTCTTTTGGAGGAAAAAGTCCAAGTCGTCTTAAAAGAAACCAGATGTTTTCATTTTTATTCCTATTTTTAATAGAATTGGCATTATTAATTAATAAGTAAAGTAAGAAGTTATAAAAAAGTTATAAAAAAGTTATAAAAGTAATAAGTTAAGTAATTATATATATATATATATATATAACTAAGCAGATTAGTAGAATACCCTTACTTATTCATTTAGTAACATAAATCTTACCATTTCATTTAGTAGAAACTGATGAAATTACTAATTTAAAACTCAGATACAATGCTACTAACAGCATTAGTAAAATTTCTACTAATTCGGATTTAGAGAGTAGGAAGTAGGAGTCGTTCTAATATGACGAAAAAGTTCGAAACATTGATATCACTAAATTCGTACAGGAAAAATTTATTTGATAAAGAAATTGTGACATAACATTGAAATATATGTAAAAAATCACTATTTTCAAAGTTTCAAACTTCAAAAAGTTTCTCCTGTCTGAAAATATCATTTGAAAATTTTGAAAAAATTATTAACACTCATATTGATGTGTAAAAAGAAATTCTTTCCAGCCATGATAAAAATCCAAATTTAAATGAAATAATGGTATTATTAAATTTAGTTGTAGTATAAACCATTATTATTTATTGAATTACCTTCAATCGAAAATTATTGAACCAATTAATTTAATTCTTCAAAATTTGGAAAACTAGTTATTTACCTCAAATTAAAAATAGCATAATCAAAATGTTTACGAAAACTGATGTGTATGAGGAATGGATGGTATCATATAATTCGTACAACTTTTGTATGTATGTACGTGTCGTCATATTACGTATGAATGTACTTCAACCATTTTTTATTCACTTGATACTATGAATTAAAAAATTGATTTAAATAAGATCATTTATCAACTTTTTTCCAGTTTTTAAATAAAACATTTTTTAGGCAACACTTAGAATAATCTGATTGAGTTCTTCTAAGGTAAAACTTCATTATTTAACCTAAATTTTGAAAAAAAATCAATAGGAGTTTTCACTAAAAAAAATACTTTTTTTGGATCACCCTATTGTACGTGGAAGATCCTTTGCATCGCAGATGGGTTTGTTGGTATCTATGAGAATAGAAATTTTTGAGTATGCTGGAAATGTAAAAAACTTGTATAGTTTACACTTCAAATTACAGCATTTTATTGTATTATTATTAAAAACGCGAAAAACCCCAGATACCAAAGGTGTGAGGAAAATAATGTCCTGTCTAGAGGAATAGAGCCTCCTCTTTGAGCACCAAACAAAGTAATTAAGTATCCCCGATTTTGTGAGGTTCTCGGAAAAAAATTGCATTTTTTCATGAAATCGGTCAATAATAACACGTGCCCCCAGACCTTTCGAATGAACATGAGGTTTTAATTGGGAAAAGCTATTTTTTTGAATAATATGAAAAACAACTACTTCTTATCAACTTTTTATAAATTAATTTTTAGTCGCGTTTTACGGAGTGTTTAAGGAGCAATTTCCACTTCATAACTTTTTATTTTGTCCCGTCCAAACATTTTGTATTGTACCCGGAATATGCCCCGAAAAATAAAAAATAGCAATTTTATGTGAAATATGTATATGTCGAAAACGACTTTTTAGAACTTATTTTGGCGTAAAGGATTATTAATCGGTAAAACACAGCTTTTCGAGTATTTTAAATCTTATTTTCAATTGCTTAAAAAATTATGAATTGTTAAAACCAATTTTTTCCCGGTACAATCTAGAAAAGTTTATATTTTTTCGGGATTAACGACACATTTCAAGAATGTTACGACTTATATTTTTGGTATCTCATGTTTTGCAATTGTTGAATCAAATTATATTGATATAATAATCTCTTTTTTCCATATAATCATTCAAATATCACATTTTTTCAGACAAAAACACAATTAACGAATATTCAGAGTAATATTTTTTCATTTGAGACGTTTTTCAATGATTTAAACAATTTTTATTTGTTTAAACCATCCCCCCCCCCTATAAATCGTACAAATTTAGTATTTTCTTATATCAGAACTTATAAACTAAGTGTTGATAATATTTGTATGTTTAAACAAAGTGTACATTAAATTGTATTAAATAACTTGCAAACTGTATTTTACAAAAATATTACTCTTAACATTCGTTAACTGTATCATTCATCCCAAAAATATTAACTTCTTACGATTTTTATGGGGGAAAAGATTGTTCAAACACTGAGAGACCTTCTGTTTGAATAAATGATAAAAATGAATCAAAGTTGAGTATACTTGTGTAACAAAACACGGAAAAATGTTGAACTATTCAAGTTATTCATAATAAAGTACTAAAATTTGAGATTTTCATAATAGTCTTTAATAAGTTTCAGTAGAAAAATTAGTATTTTGAATTCGAAATGTTATGAATCTGTATTTGAAAAATTAATCGTACTATACGGCAGCGAGACATGGACATGTCAAGAAAAGGACAAGAGTAAAATTAACGCGATTGGCATGAAACCTCTGAAACAGTTGCATTTTTAGCCAAAAAAGATTAAATTTCTACCAGAAAGACGAATTTTCAACAAAATACAAAAATTTTCAACCAGATTCTTGAATTTTCATCTGAAAACGATCAATTTTTAACTAAAATTATGAATATTTAACTGGATTACTTGAATTTTCAACAAAAAAGATGAAATTTTCACACAAAAATATTAATTTTCTACCAAAAAGAGGAATTTTCAACAAAATAAATGAATTTCCAACTAAAAGAGATAAATTGTTGAACAAAAATTGAATTATTCAATTTTCAGTTGAAAAAAATTGATGTTCAACCAAAAAAAAATAAATTTATAAGAAAAGAGACAAATTTTGTACAAAATACATGAATATTCAACTAAAGAAAATAAATTATCAACCAAAAATTGAATCCTCAACCAAAACAGATCAATTTTCAACGAAACAGTTGCATTTTTAGCCAAAAAAGATTAAATTTCTACCAGAAAGACGAATTTTCAACAAAATACAAAAATTTTAAACCAGATTCTTGAATTTTCATCTAAAAACGATTAATTTTTAACTAAAATTATGAATATTTAACTGGAATACTTGAATTTTCGACTAAAAAGATGAAATTTTCACACAAAAATATTAATTTTCTACCAAAAAATACGAATTTTCAACTAAAGGAAATAAATTGGCAAACAAAAATTGAATTGTTAAATTTTCAGTTGAAAAAATTAATGTTCAACCAAGAAGATTAATTTCTACGAAAAAGACAAATTTTCAACAAAATACATGAATTTTCAACTAAAAGAGATAAATTGGCAAACAAAAATTTAATTGTTCAATTTTCAGTTAAAAAAAAATTTATGTTCAACCAAAAAAAAAAAACAAATTCTACGAAAAGAGACAAATTTTCAACAAAACACATTAATTTTCAACTAAAAAAAAATAAATTATCAACCAAAAATTGAATCCTCAACAAAAACAGATCAATTTTGAACGAAACAGTTGCATTTTTAGCCAGATACTTGAATTTTCATCTGGAAACGATCCATTTTCAATCAAAAAAAGAAAAGTTAAATTTTCAACTAAAAAAATTAATTTCAAACAAAAAAACAACAAATTTTCAAAAAAAAATAGTTGAATACAGTAGTAGTATAAATATTCTTGTATAAATGAAGAGTAATTGTTCTTAAATTTTATATTAGAATTTAAAAAAACATTAGACACTCTCTCGAAAATGTTTCCTAACAATTCTCTTTTTAATTCCCTGACATCCTTTTTTTTTGTAGAGCACTAATTTTAATATTTCAACAAACCTAATTTATCTTATTTTTCAGAAAACCCTGATGATTCCGACTACACCAATCCAGACATCGACGAAGATTATCCAATAAATTACCATGTGAATTTTGAAAGCAGTCCTAAAACAGAAACACCTGACGATTTTTACGTCCTCGAAGATATCGAGGAAGTAGACCAAAAGACAATTTCCTCCACAGCAGATAAAATTGAAAAAATGTTCTTCAAAAAAGTCGATTCTATCAAGAGAGCAAGACCTCCTCCTCGAAAGAATTTGGAAAAAATAGAAGAAAAAATCTACAGATTTACGAAACACCGTATTCCGGGTTACGACTATGACGAATTTGATAATTTTGGGGACAGTCGAGATGAAAAATGTAATGAGAAATCTACTTGGACTCATTGTCTTTGCCAATTTACGTGTTCTGAACCCAGAACTGTTGACTGTTATTCCCCTTGCGAGAGTGGATGTGAATGTAAAGAGGATTTTGTTTTTGACGAGAAAACAAAGCAGTGTTTGCTCCCATCTCAGTGCGAATTGGGCCTTGATTATTTTTACGAGTATAGAAAAAGACGAATTCTGAAAGAAAAATGTAATAGTTGATACTTTAACGAATAAATTTCTTTATTTTAAATCAAAAACGGTTCAATTCATCCTTAAAAGACGATTTTTCTACAAAACAGGTGAATTTTAAACCAAGAAAGATTTTTCAGTCAAGAGGGAAACAAAATTTCAACAAAATTTTTGAATTTTCTACAAAACAGTTGAATTTTTTTAACGAAAATATGAATTTTCAACCAATAGTAGAATTTTCTACCAAAATAGTTGAATTTTCAAAATAAAAAGGATTTTTAACAAAACAGTTGAATTTTCAACCAAAAATGATAGCTTTTTAATAAATTTGTTGACTTATAAACAAAATAATTCCATTTTAGATCAAATAATAAAATTCTGAACCAAAAAAATGGATTTTCTACAAAAAATGTAATAGTTGATACTTTAACGAATAAATTTCTTTATTTTAAATCAAAAACGGTTCAATTCATCCTTAAAAGCTATAAAATAACCATAAATGTATTAAGTTCGTACTGAATTGGACGTTTTCTTCAGTTTTTGGTACTTATTAATTAGGGGTGGGTTTTCGGTATTCGAGCGAGATGTTTTGCCTTTAGCATTATTCGGGGAAGCAAAGAGACAATTTTTCACGATGTAAAATACCTAAGATTGTAATAAGATCTGATTGTTTTTGTCTATTTTCCAAATTTGAAAAAATCGGGTTGCACGGGGGGTGTGTTTTTGGGATCCGAACGAGATGTTTGGCCACTGCCATTAGTCAGGGGATAATTTTTATGAATTTTCTAGGCTATAAAATGACCATAAATGTGTTAAGTTCGTACTGAATTGGACGTTTTCTTCAGTTTTTGGTACTTATTAATTAGGCGTGGGTTTTCGGTATTCGCGCGAGAAGTTTTGCCACCAGCATTATTCGGGGGCGCAAAAAGGACAATTTTTCACGATGTTAAATACCTAGGATTGTATTAAGTTCTGGCTGTTTTTGTCGATTTTCTCAATTCGAAAAACATTCATCAATAGGGGTGGGTTTTAGGGATTGGAGCGAGGTTTGTCAACATCACCAAATTTCGTCTGGTGTTGCTTCGTAACTGTCACACTTATTTCTTTGTTGAATATATATTAAGTTTATTAACTTTATAGTCGACTTTACTGTCGCATCTACGGAAATCGCTTTAGGGGTGGTTAGTCACCCCCCAAATAAAAATTTTTTCTATATTTTTGCATGAAATGCATTTTGGCATCGCCGAAAACAATTACAGCAAAAAAAAAATTGATGAAAACAATTTTTTTTCTCATCGTTCATTTGAACGTTCTTTTTGGTCATCTTTTAACGGTGCAACGCGCGGTGTCCATCTTCTTCCGTAAGGATAGGTGAGGCGCGAAGATGTAGTTGTGAGTGGTGGAAGGTGTTTCACGAGATCTTGGTCAGACCAAAGAAATCGCTGCCGCCACTTAAAATTGCGGCGACCCTGGCAAAAGTAAAGTGAGCAAAGCTCGAAATCCATTGGAAACAATACAAAATAAATTAAAATTATAAATGCTGTCATAAGTCATACGCATTTTGAAAGCATTGTGTGCGATTTAGAACAAATTTATGTATGGTAACAAAATAATTCAAAATGTGTAGGACTTATGGAAAGCATTTTATAATTTTACTTTACTTTGCATTGTTTCCAATGGATTTCGAGCTTCGCTCACCTCACTTTTGCTACGGTCGCCGCAATTATTCGGTGAATCAGCGCCATCGAAAGATCGATTAGGTCCCTATAACACTCGAAAAAATTTTGTTTATCGTTCCATCAAAAAGAGGAACTCAAAAACTATCGGAAGGTGTAAAAACCTGAATGTCGATAATTTCCGTTTTTAGTACCTTTTTTTAAAGCCTAAAAGGACAGGGCGAGTTCATTAACAAGCCAATTTTGACCAAGGGTTCAGGTTTTATCCACCGAAAATGTATTTTGAGAAATATAAAATTCCATTTTCTAGCAAAACTATACGATACGAGAAGAATGTTAAGAAGAAAAATGTTCTATCTCAAGAAGGTCTACAAACTTTCTTCAGACCATTCGTTTTTGTTTTAATTGAGAAAAATACGAATAAAATTAAAAAATTTGAATGATTTGAAAAACGATAAATGCTATAATAAAATGTTTAATGTCTAATTTTTTACCTGAATAACATCTACAAATTTGCTTGAAATCATGTTTTGATGAGACACGCAGTTTTCGTTTTAATCGTGAAAAATGACATTAAAAATAACAAATTTATATTCATGGATTAATGACACATGCTAAGTACAATGAAATGCTTAACGGTAAACATTTTTACTTGAACCAGAAGTCCCCGGCTCGCAAATACTTTAATTGAGTGCGAAGTGCGAGACACGTGATGAGGATATATTCATTCAACTTGAAGTAGTTTTAACAAAAGTGAATTCGGACAATAACCAAATTACAGATCTTAATGTTTTGATCTTTAATTTTATAAGGTTTATGCACAAACGCGGGGAAAGAACAAAGACTGAGCGCGAAGCGCGATACCTAACAAAAGCGCGCCCACACAGCGGGCAGATTTTTAAAACTAATTTTATTATTAGTAATTTACATTATATTATATTACACTACGTTACAAAACTTCATCAAATTCGTGTTTAATAATTTTAATGGCATTTATTTATGTATTTTGAAGCACTGATTCTGAAAATGACCTTTTTTTTGTAGCAGCACACTGAGAAACCTTCTATTCTAATAAATGATAAAAATGAATCAAAGTTTAGTATACTTGTGTAACAAAACACGGAAAAATGTTGAACTATTCGAGTTAATTGACATTTATAAACAGTGATAGTCCAAAGTCCTTACTTATTGCGTTTTACATTCGTCTCGTTGGCGCCATAATGTGATCAAGGATACTAAAAATAGTACAATGACTCATCTTTTGGTCTAAAATAGCGATGATCTAACCTTGCATCCTTTCTTAAGTATAGTATTTATTTTGTTTTAAGACAGAGAAGTATTGCTTTTGATTCGAAATTTCTTACTTGTTGCCATCTTATAACATTTATATAACTTTATTCTGCCTTCATAATATTACGTTAAACTGCAAACCAATTTGAATTCTCCCGCTAAATGTGCCATCTTTAGTCATGCGCGAGAGAATTTTAGTTCCCAAATTTTGCACCCTATCACACCTAGATGCGGTGCGGGGTTAGCTACCTGCCATGAATATAGACGGCACCTCCGGCGGAAAAAGTCAGGTCCCCTCTAGCCTCCACCACTCCCCGATAGCACGCATCGATATAGTTCGCCAACAGCCACTTGGAATGGTTTAAGCAACTCTCATCATACTTCTCGAGGCGCACTGATGGTAACTGAGCTGGGACAGGATCCATTCAAATTGAAAATAAATTAACAATGAAAACATTTTTACATTTATAAGCAACGAACAATATCCAGGCTTTGCAAAAAATAGTTATTTTGATAAATACCAAAGGTAAAAGTCCATGAATAGCTTATATTACTGTTTAATATATTTTCTTAGAAAATATATTCTAACAATTCTAAATTCAATTCTTATAATTTAGTATTCTTTTATAAGTTATCATTTTTTTACTCTACAATATTATATTTTTATTTAAACTAATGAAACTTTCAGTTCAATATCTATATATAGTTCTTTAATATTCTTCAGTATTTATTTTTGTATACTCTGCAATTTCTTTAGACTTTTTTAGACTATTCGTCTAATGAATTTTCCATATGTATTTTTAAATGTTTAAATTATTGTATATCCTAAACATTTTATAACAACTGAAATATAATGCCAATTAGTAGAAATACATATAATGTAATTAATATCTCATCCTTAATTGAGAAATTTGTAATTCAATAATTAATTAAATTAATTTGAAATTTAACCTACAATCCTTCAAAATATAAGTCTAAGTAATGGAATAATTTGGAAATCTATATTTTGAAAACTAAAGAACTTTTAATTATAACTTTTTAAAATATAAACATTCACAAATTAAAATTATGGATGTTTAAATTTATACAATTGAAAATTCTGCAATTTTCATGATTCACAATTGAAATTTCATGAATTTGGAAGATTATAGCTGAAATCTCTTGACTTCCGATCTATGAAATCGCAATAATTTATGAATTGTTATTCATACATCTTTAAAAATTAAAGAGTTTTTAATTGTAAACATTCAAAATTGAAGAGTTTAAAATTGTTAATTGTTAAAATTGAATAATTTTGCATTGTAAGTCTTCGAAATTGTACTATTCCAAGAAAATGTTCCAAATTATATACCATTAAAATGTAAGTCTTGAAAATTGAATAATTTGCCATTCCAAATTTTCAACATTCAAGATTTGTCCATTGTAACTCTTTAAAATTGCATAACTTTCAATTGCTATTCTTTCGAAATTGAAGAGTATTTATGTGTGTGCAGTCGTTTATTCAAATTTTTTATACAAATTTAGACAAGCTTGGAACATTGGAGTTTTCGAAATAGAAAAACACTTAACTCTACATAAAACCGGCTTGATTTTCTTGGATTATTACATTTGTTAAAATCAAAATAACTTCTTTTCTGTTGGTTAAAAAATGGATCCAAAAGTCGAGTCGAATATTCGAAATTCGACTTGTTCGAATAAATCGAATTTCAAAGATTCGACACCTGCTTTTGGATTCATTTTTTGACAACAAAAAAAAGAAGTTATTTTGATTTAAAAAATTGAGATAGCTTAAGGAAATCAAACCGGTTTGATGTGCATTAAAATTTTTTTCTATTTCGGAAAATCCATTTTATTTAAGTATTATACTTATATATTCCATTTTCCACTTATATATTCCATTTTATTTGTATTAAAAAATCCAATTAAATAACATTTTTAAACCATTTTTTTGCGGAAATGAAAATATGATTTGCGAAAACTGAAGTTGAAGTTTTTTTTTCATAAAAAGAAAACTACCAGAGTTATAGCATTTTAAAAATTCAAAAAAAAAAAAAAAAACGAAAATGAAAATTTGAAGCTAAAAAACGCACGATATGACAAAAAGTCTAGAGGAAAAAAGCGTTGCTTTTTGAAAGACCTACAAGATTATCATAACAACTTTTCATATTTTTTTGAAAAATCGAAAATTCAAATTTTGAATAAAAAACTATGTTCCAAAGTTCACTGTCTTTAAAAGCTGTAAAATTTCCCTACTTTTTAACAGATTTTCGGGTCTATAAGCCATAAAAATTTTTTTTGCCATATTCGTTTCAGGCTCATTCACGTTCAACATTTTGACCTTTAAAATGATCCTTCATTCATTGAGCTACCATTTTTTTCACTTAATTTTTTAACGTCAAAGCCAGAGGACACGAATTTTCTCGCCGATAGTAGTAGTAAAAGTAGTAAGTGAATTGGTTGTCCTCAATTTAGTTGATTTGAATTAAATTTCATTTAGAATTTATTCGATTGAATTTCATTATGGATGTCGCGATATTCGTATAAAAAAAATTGGGCTGTTCGTACCGAAATTTCGGTACACGTAGCCGCGACCCTTCATTAAACGTCCAAGAAATCGTGACGCCAATTTTCTTTCGTTTTATCTAATTTGTATGAATTTTAATTCCATTTGATACTATAAAATGCTAAAAATAAATGGGTTTTATCATTAAATGGTACTTTAAACCTATTTCTTAAAACAATATATTCAAATTATAATCAAGTTTCACGATAACTTAATTTTTTTCGATTTCACTTTAAATCATTTTTATTTTTCATTGGGGGGGGGGGGATACAATAATTTGACATCACTTTCAATTCAGGAAATGAATTTTCCAAATATTCTATCTACTAATTTTTCAGTTCGAGTGAATTCAAACTTTATGGCGTGATTTAAATACGATTAATTATATAGTCCATGAACGTTTATCTGAACTTTGTATCAAATTTTAATTTGTACGTTTATTGAAGTAAATTTTTCCTAAAAGGATGTTCTTGCAAAATTCAAATATTGCTCGAAAAGAAAGTGTAAAAGTGGCGATTTAAGTAGAAAAAGACGAGTCGAATCTGCCACATGGATTATGCGCATTCACGATAGGTCTTAAGTGGCGTAGAATTTGAAAAACCAAATTTGGCACTTCGTCCAGATCTTACTTTCTGAAGGCATCGTTCTTTCTCTTTTGACGTGACGTACAATGAAACCATCAAAACCTTAACGAGAAAAAGTTTTGTCAAACGACAGCAAATAATCTCCTGACGCGGGTCATATAGCGCACGTTAATGATTCTCGGAAAGACAGGAGTTCTGAATGCCACGGATATTATATTAAGTACCGAGATAGACATGATTCGATCGTAATTATAACAATTGGGCAATTTCCTTTCCCGACGGTTAGACTGCTTTGGGTTCAATAAAAATCACAAGAGATAAAACCGAGAATTAAGCTAGCCTTCCCAGCCCTCGATTAATTTATTCTTTCACAATTGCCTCATATTATGATTGAAATTAAGAGATCTGGGAATATTTGTCTCGTCTTTTTTAATGTTCAAAAAGGAGAGACTTCACTTTAACGAAGGGTAATTAATTTCTTGAAAGGGAAAAATTTCTGGAATGAATAATAAAGTTTGCTCTCATCCAAAGAATGATCTACATAAATTTATAATAAGGACTTGTCATATTGGTGTTTTTCTTTTATGGTTGATCACGATTTCACTTTTTCGAAGAAGAACAATGTGATAAGGAATAATCTCCCATCATTACGAGACTTTAGATTGTTCTTTTGATTTTTTGTTGTTGTTGAGAGTATAGGGTAACGCACACAGATAAGGAAGGGGGCAGGCAAATAACAAATGAAGCATAAACGGGAGCTACAATAAATAACTGGTGCAGGGGACTACATACACAGCGAGGTAGAGAGTCTCGAGTCGGTTTTACGAGATACTCCTTCTCTCTCCTATTTTTACCCTTATCCTCTCCTCTCTCACGCCCCCACTAGGAATTCCGCATAGGTGCATGGATCGTAATATACACAATACAAACAAGGCCTCCAGGGCCCACCATCGCAGATTCTCCTCTTGCATTATATTCCTTTTTATTTTTTGCTTTCTTTTTCTCTCTTTTTATTCTAATAACTATCATATCCTAAATTTATTTGCTTCTGGAGGAACTCCCAAGAGAGTCAGTAAAATATGGACCTTGAAGAATTCAACAATACCGGATACTGATCTAGTTTAAATTGGTGAATTCAAGAATGAAGTTGATGAAAATTGTGATTTTTTGAGTGAGACTGAGGGTTGTTCAAATCTGGAATTAGTTAAGTAATTAGGAGAAGATATTCTTAAATTCAAAGGAAAGAAGATTTTATAAAGTTCTTTCGTACAGATTTAAGAATTGTTCTCATCGTTAGATTAGTGTATCATCTGTTAGTATTATTATTATTATTATATCATTAAGCCGTTTCCCTTTCGGGGTAGGCGTGAATTGCTCGGTGGTAAAGTAGTGTTTCATCTCCAACTGTCCCGTCTGCCGCGTAAGGTCATCCGCGGCTAGAGACCTGACTCCAGTGAACAGTGTTGAACAATGTTTTCTCGCGTAAATTTCCCGCTCTTGCTTACCTTCTAGGACAGAATGAGCAGAAGTGGATGACGAATACGTTCCAGTTGCGTCGGGATTGGTTGCTTTAAGGAACCATGGTCGTAGCTTCCGGAGCCTAAAACTTCTCTCATATAAAAATAACGATAAAACGCGAGCGTCACAATACACGTTTTTGAGAAGATGGAATTCATTCTGCGAGGGCACAACATCCTCGATTTCTTTTGTGCACTTTCTACCTAATCCAAATTCGGACATTCTAAAGTTCCAGGGACGCAAATTGATTTATTTGACTCACACAGACACCTGGAACGATAATCTTCTTTTAGCTATTATCTGCAATACGATGTCAAACTAGTTTAATATCGTCATCATTAACCTTCAGGTAACGCACATATGTTCAAGTTTAAAAAATAAGACTCCTTTTTTCTATGTTAAACTCATTGATATTATATACACATTGTTAATGCAAAGAGGCGCTCATTTATCTATAATTATAATGCAAATTTTGGATTCAGGAAGAGTCAGAGGAAGGATAAATGAAACTCTCGAAAGACACCCAAAAGAAGTATAGACATCTCAAAACCAAACAAATGAGAAATAAAATTTATATTCCTCTCATGGGTCAATAAAAAGACATTTTATAAATATCTGCTTCTATAAAATTTGGAAAAACACAAGATTATTATTTAAAATTTTTTGTTTGAGTAGATTTTAGAAATTTGAAAATGTTCTCTCGTAGGTTGAAAGTATTTCATCCATTTTATCAAGGTTTTTTTCGGGTGAAATGTGCGTGAAAAGATCAAGGTATTTTCTAGAATATTAATAATTATTTATATACATAATTATATTCATGTGAAGACCTGCGTTTGGTTTTTATGTTTTCTTGAGATACTATGTGCTAAATTGCTTGATGTGCCAAGCTTAGCTTTGTTTTTTTTATCATAAAATGTTATTAATTAAATTTCATACATTGAGCCGTTATACAAATTTTATTTTATCAGACATATTATTCTAAATTAAATTAATTATTGGTTTTTCGCGTCTCTAGTAAACTTTTATATAATAATTATTATTATTATACGCATGTAAAACTACAATTGGATATCTACCTCGATTATCATGTTTTCTATCATTACTGAAAATTTCAGGAAAAAATTTCATTATTTTTTGAAAAGTATAAGATTGATTTCTAGCCAAACTTTGCATTTTTAAATAGAATTTGGTTAACGAACTTCGTACATTAAACTTTTTTACAGCAATTTTATGTTATTTAAAATATATTATTTTGTATGAGTATGAAATATTATATTGGATGAATATTAACTAGGGGCGTAACACCTTACAGTTTAATATAGAAAGACGGATAATAAAAAAAGGTGTTTTTCATTACAAAAGTTAGTTTTGTTTCAAATCTGGGCCAACAGAACGACGGTATAGATGGTTTAAGATCTTGTGAATGTCTTTTCATATCAAATGTAGAAAAACGCTACAAGATGATATTATTCGGAGTTGCTTCCGTGAGTAGATTTTAAAAATTGGAAATTTATTTTTTGGATTTTCATGCATAACACCCCCAAATTTGTTTGAAATCGCAGAAAATAAATGCGTTAGAAAAATATATATTTTTAGGTTCCGCAAGCCCCATGAAGTTTAACACGTATTTCCCATAAGAAAAAAGGACGGTTTTATACACTTTGTTCAGAATCCTCAATATTAGGTGAATCGAGTTGAAACTCAACATTTCTCTTCACAAGTAGCTGTAAAATACAAAGAAGTAATTACTTTTGAAATATCAGACCCATAAGCCTGTTTTAAAGGGTCCCAAAAAACGACATAAGTGAAAAATTAGGTTTTGCGAGTTTTTGGCGCTAATTATGATTTTTTTTTGCCTTTTTTAAAATAAATTTTCTCTTATACATGAAATACTAGTTTCTACTGATAATTGAATGTTTCAATATATTGCTGAAATAATAACATGTTTACATGTTATTATTGTTGTTAGCCATTTTCGCTTAGAATAGAGTTAGAAAGTCGCGGTTTTTCCGATTTTTTCGACTCATGGGCCTCAAAATTAACGTAAATAAAACAAAAGGACATCTTGAAAGAATTAAAGATGAACGACTGACCAAACAGGTGTATAAAGGTAATGTAAATGGCAGAATGCTCAGATTTAGACCGCTGAAAGAATGGTTAGAATCTGTGAATGAGACATTAATTCGAAGAGACATAAGAAGCCATAGAAACACGAATTCCATGAATTTCATGACTTCCCTGAATGACATGAATTCCTTAAATTAGATGAACTCCTTGAATGACATGAACTCCTTAAATTCCATGAATTCCTTAAATTCCACGAATTCCTCGAATTCTATGAATTCCTTGAATTCCATGAATTCCTGGAATTTCATGAATTCCTTGAACTCGACGAATTCCTTGAATTACATTAATTCCTTGCATTCATTGAATTCCTTGAATTCATTGAATTCCTTGAAATTCATGACTTCCTTGAATTCCACGAATTCATCGAATTCTATGAATTCCTCGACTTCCCTGAATTCCTTCAATTCCATAATTTCGTTGAATTACATAAGTTCCTAGAATTACATGAAATCCTTAAATTATACAAATTCCTTGAATTCCATAAATTCCTTGAATTCCATGAATTTCTCGAATTCCATGAATTCCTCGAATTGCATGAAATCCCTGTATCAGATTAGTTTCTTGAAGTCCATGAATTCCCTGAACTCCTTGAATACCTCGAATTCCATGAATTCCGCGAACATCATGAATTCCTCAATTTCCGCGAACATAATGAATTCCTCAATTTTCGTGAATTCCACGAACACCGCGAATTCTATGAATTCCACAAATAACTTAAATCCATGAATTCCTTGAATTCCATGAATTCCTTGAATTCCATGAATTTCATGACTTCCCTGAATGACATGAATTCCTTAAATTAGATGAACTCCTTGAATGACATGAACTCCCTAAACTCCATGAAATCCTGGAATTCCACGAATTCCTCGAATTCTATGAATTCCTTGAATTACATGAATTTGTGGAATTTCATGAATTCCTTGAACTCCGCGAATTTCTTGAATTGCATGAAACTCCATGAATTCTTCGAATTCCGTAAAATCCTTGAATTTCATGAATTCCATGATTCACATAAATGCCTAGGATTGCATGAATTCTTAAAATGACATGAATTCTATGAACTGCTTGTATCCCATGAATTCCTTGGATTTCATGAATTCCTTGAATTACAGGAATTGCTTGAATTACATGAGTTCCTTGAACAAAATGAATTACTTGAATTACATGTTATCCTTGAATTACAGGAATTTCTTAAATTACATGAATTCCTTGAATTGCATGAAATCCCTGAATTGGATTAGTTTCTTGAAGTCCATGAATTCCCTGAACTCCTTGAATTCCTCGAATTTCATGAATTCCGCGAACATCATGAATTCCTCAATTTCCGCGAACATCATGAATTCCTCAATTTTCGTGAATTCCACGAACACCGCGAATTCTGTGAATTCCACAAATAACTTAAATCCATAAATTCGTTTAATTACAGGAATTGCTTGAATTTCATGAATTCCTTGAATTCCATGAATTCCTTGAATTCCATGAATTCCTTGAATTCCATGAATTCATGGCATTCAAGGAGTTCGAGTAATTCAAGGAATTCATGTAATTCAAGCAATGTCTGTAATTCGACGAATTCATGGAATTACAGCAGTTCATGTAATTCATGGAATTCATGTTAATTAAGGAATTCATGTTATTCAAGGAATTCATGAAATTCTAGGAATTTGTGTAATTCAAGGATTTCGTGGGATGCAAGGAATTCTTGCAATTTAAGGTATTCGTAGAATTGAAGGACTTCGTGGAATTCAAGGAATTCATGGAATTCAAGAAATTAATGGTTTTCAAGGAAGTCATGGAATTTAAGTTATTTCTGGAATTCGTGGAAATCGCGGTGTTCGTGGAATTCACGGAAGTTGAGGTATTCATGGTGTTTGTTGAATTCTTGGAATACGAGGAATACAAGGATTTCAAGGAATTCGCAGACATCAGGGAACTCATGTTATTTAGGGATTTCATGCAATTCGAGGAATTCATGTAATTCAAGGGTTTTATGGAATTCAACGATTTCATGAAATTCAAGAAATTCATGTAATTAAAGAAGTTCATTCAATTCAAGGATTACATGTCATTCAGGGATTTTATGTTATGCAAGGAATTCTCGAATTTCATGGAATTGATGGAATTCAAGGAATTCGTGGAATTCAAGGATTTTATTGAATTCAGGGAATTCAAGAATTTTATTGAATTCAGGGAATTCAAGGATTTTATTGAATTCAGGGTACATAGTTCATTGAATAAAATTGGTTAATCTTGTCCATTAATTATGTATTGATAATTTTTTTAAATTTTGGACCCCTACCGTTCTTATGTAAGATTTTATATTTTTTAAATCAATATATAAAGAATGTATCTATAATTTTCACCGTAAATGAGATTTCAAAGGTTTTCAACAATTTTTGAAAGATTTCGGATAATTTTGAAGTATTTCACTAGAATTCTCGTGTTACTTATTTAAGTAACACGTTCATTCCGCAACACTGCTCCGACCCAGGTTGCTGATCAATCTTTCTAGCGATCACCCCACGTGGAGAGTCTCACAAAATTGTTATGTGTGGCTCTCCACTCGGGCCCATCAGTATCCAAGGTCCTTGTTTCAGGCTTCATGCACTCTACTCACATTCTTCTCATCAACTGTTTGTCGCTAAACTTTCCTGTCCTGGCATACTACTCTAGCTTCCTTCACGTCCATGCATGTTTTCATGCAAGCTCTTGTGTTTCTATGGCTTCTTATGTCTTTTCGGATTAAGGTCTCATTCACACATTCTAACCATTCTTGCCGCGCTCTGCCTCTGGGCATACTGCCATTTACTTTACCTTTATACACTTGTTTCGTTAGTCGTTCATCTTTCGTTCTTTCAACATGTGCGAACCATCTTAACTGATTTCTTTCCCATACGTCAACTGTTCTCTTTTGCACCACATTCTTTGAGGATTATTTCGTTTCTCCCTTTGTCCATCAGTGTTTTCCCGCAAGTTTTGAGTACACTGTTAGAAATATGTTGACAATTCAAACACTTTTCAATCACTTTTGTGTTTGAAATCTCGTTCATCCACGGAATTGGAATAAAATTCATTCAAATGTAGTTGAAAATTCAATAAGACGTTTGCGCATACACAATGTGCCCTCATACTACCCGCGAAACCAGACCCCAACGAGACAAAGTCCTTCGAGGAGTTATTTCGTACGTTTGTGTCGTGAGATCTATGAAATTAATAAAGGATATATAAAGAAGAAAAAATATTATCATAATGAGAAAATATCATTCACACTATCAGTACTAACTACTGTATGCTTTTTTAGGTTACGATTACAAAAACAAGTGTCGAAAAGTTTGTCTGATTGGGCGCGCAACTCATTATGTTAATATAATTACAAAGGACCTTTTGGTTTTCTTCTTTAAAGCTGCTTATTTTCCTAAATATTGAATGTACTTTGTTAATCTCATAGATCACACGACACAAACGTACGTAATAATTCACTGATTCCTTATCAGAAATCTTTCGGTACAGTTGGTGAATTTCAAAGCACAGTATTTTTCAGGTATCTTCATGATTTTTATTTAAGATTTTTGAAAAATTACAATCGCTTTGAAATTCACTAACTATGCCGAATGAAATTTTTCTCTCGGTACTGAAATTTCAATTACATGTTGTTAAAATTTCAACTGCATGGTTGAAATTTCAATTACACGTGTAGCTAATTTTTAATTTTAATTGTATAAAACTGCAACCACATGTGGTTGAAAATTCAACCAGATATTTCTAACAGTGTAGGAAATTCATGTCAATCGCGATAATTTTGCTCTTGTCCATTTCTTGACAGGCCCATGTCTCGCTATCGTATAGTACAGTCGGTACAAATATAGAATTATGTATTGCCATTTTAGCTTTTTTTATATGTTTTTCTTTTGCTTATAAGCCCTGCTCTACTGATAACATTCTTATCTTCGTTTATGCACCTATCTAACTCCCCATTTATCTTCCCGTCACTGGTAAATAGCCTACCCAATTATACGTATTTATCAACTTGTTCTAATCTCTCATCATTTAGGATAATGTTGCACAGTGTTTTCTCACTTTTTCCTTCAAACACCATTACCTTTGTTTTATTTACATTAATTTTTAGGCCCATATTCTTCATGCTTGTATTTAGTTTACTCAACATTCTTTGCAAGTCTTCGATTGATTCTGCCATAACAGCCTTGTCATCTGCTAAAGCTTACCCACGTACCCTCACTGTCTCGAGATATACACCTTCTTCGTCTAAGAGGGCCATTCTTAAACATTTGTCCCTAAATATGATAAATAGCCATGGGGACATAACGCATCCCGTGTAAAAATTTTGTCATGGCGCTAGCTGGGCCTGAAATAGAAAAAACTGGGCCCCAAATTGGGGATTTAGACAGGACATTATAATTGAAAATTCTGCATTCAAAATAAAAATTTCAAGTAGCTGAACATTTTAAGAGAAATCATATTCCTGAATCGGCTTATTCGTCGTCAGCCTCATCTTTTGGTTGCCATCCCAATCTTTGGAATTAGTGGTGACCTATGCTCACATGTGAAATGTAATTGAGGTTATATTTTCTGAACTTTAAAATCAGGTAAAATGGGTAAAATACATGGAGAAACTTAATTTTTCTCCAAGAGAATTTATTTTGCAGTTCAAATTGTCAAAAAAATTCACATTGTAATTTCGCACTGCAATAAACTTCTTTCAAAGCGAAGCAGAATTACGCTTGCAATTTTCAACCACGAAATTCACTTGTTGAGACCTGACTCCAAGGAACAGTGTTGAACGATCTTTTCTCGCGTAAATTTCCCGCTCTTGCTTACCTTCTAGGACATAAGGAGCAGAAGTGGATGACGTACACGTTCCAGTTGCGTCGGGATTGGTTGCTTTAAGAAACATGATCGTAGCTTCCGGAGCCTAAAACTTCTCTCATAATAAAGCAATTAGTATTGAGTAATAATAATTATTATGAAGGCTTAAAAGTGAAACCAGAAAAAATGTAATTTTTGATCAGGAAAACCAAGAAATAGCCTAAATTTTTTGTTAAGTTTTGTGGCCACCGTGCTAGTCTAGTGTTCTATAATGGTATAACTTTGAGTGAATTCGAAGTCAAAATTTGGCGGAAATGTGGTTACGAAATACTTAAACGGCCCCTAACCGTTTATTTGACAGTGTTCCGTAAAAGAATTATTTGCCTTGTTTATTTGGGAAAAACGGTTTTGATATTCGAAATACAACAGTACACTATCTGATATATTTATTTGTTAGAGTTTTCAAGAACCCTATTTCTGTTCAAATTTCAATTGGCAGTATAAAATCACTTTTCCAATACTCTCGAGGAAGGGATGTGAATTTTATGGAGAGATAAAGAGCATTAAAATTAAAACGAGACTGTCATATCGCAATTTCATTCATTTCGACCGTCTGACTGCTCCCAATGGGTCCGATTATTTAAATCTCCCTCGATTAGTAGCCCATCAAACACCACCGTAGTACATACATCCATTCTCTTCAATCGCTATCACAAACACGATGGTTTCCAGAGCAACATTCATCCTGGCCTCGATGCTATTTTAAAAGTCATCGAAGTACCTTCGATCGCCCGTTCTTCCAAATTCATATCTCACGCCAAATGATATGTATAAAAACATTTCAATATAATATTGAAGCAAAAGGCAAGTGACTTTGTAAAAGTGACTTTTTAAGTAAATTTAAAAGAGAATTAGGGATCGAAAGAGACATAATTATTAGAATAAGCAAAGCAGATGGCATATCCAGGCTCATGAAATTTATTATTTGTACAGACTACATATGCTACATTAACTCTGGTGTAAGAATATAAGATATCAATTTAATAGACGCCACAACTTCTCAAGTAAACATTACAGTGTGTTTGAAGTTCTGAAATTTGCAATGAACGAAAATTTTTACTGATGGTGTTATAAACTAGAAACAGTGCTAAAATAATCATTCATTTATATTTTAAATGATATATTACAAAAGACACTTATAAAACATTATTTTAAATGGGAGGTTGAACAAGATTTCTAGATAAAATAGAATTAGGAAAAAATATTCCGCTCATTTCAACGTTCAGGCCTTCAGGTACACAACATTACTAAAATAAAATATTTTATACTCCTTTTTTAGCTTATTGTATTTACTTAATACTATTAAAATCGTTTACCAATACTTGAAAAAATAAACCAATATATTAGTAGCAGAGAAGAATGCTTCCAACGAAATATATCTGCCCGTTAAAATGTGGCTACTAAAGGAAACGGATTAATTAAATTCGCCACTGCTTTCCGATAACGGCTCCATCGACAGTGCTGTTAAAATTGCGGTTTATTAAATTCTTCATTAAAAATGGGTATGGGATATTAGAGTGCACTCAACAAATACCCGATGGTAGGAACTTGACGGATGAGTACGAAAACGTAACGAGCACAGTTTAAAAGCAAAATAATTAAAGTTATAATCATGATTGATTTAATTTCGAGTGGAATTTACAATATACACATTCCAGCGAATCAGTCGAATTTAATCGCTTTGTGCATAAAGAGTATTTATTTCGCCGGCAACTAATTTCTGGATTAGAATCATATATAGCAGAAGTTTAACGAGTTATTAAACATTTCTCTTGGGTATAAATAATGTATAAAATCAAAAAATGGTTTTTAATTTTCAAGAACTTTTGCTTCAACTTATGATTTGATTTCCACATTATTTGGAGTTCCTTTGATGCTCTCCATTTGAAAACGCTTTAAAATAATTCAATTTTTTAAATCGAATTTTATCAAGTTTGTGAGGCATGACACTGAGTAAATAAATTGTCCAAAAAGGTCACAATCTGAAAAGACTTTAACCGGTCTTTATGTAAAATTTTGAAACAACTCATGAAACTCTAAAAGGGACACAAATGTATAAATATCCACAAGCATCTCACACAGCATTTCTGAGATGGAGTATGTTCCACTGCCTTTCCGAAAAGTTCCCAAGCGAGACATAAGATCCTTTGTACATTATTATATCATTAAGCCGTTTCCCTTTCGGGGTAGGCGTGAATTGCTCGGTGGTAAAGTAGTGATGTGTGGAGTGATCAGGGAAAACTGATGTCAGATTCGTGTTCAGATGCCAAAATACATAAAAATATCATGCTTGATCTTTTTCCAGCCGATTTCAATAGCAAGGTTATTTCATACCCGAGAAAGCTGATTTTATAGGAAATTTTCCGCGTCTTAGGAAAAATTCTGACGCACTCAGGGAAAACTTATGTCAGATTCGAGTTCATGGCGCCAAAATACATAAAAATATCATGCCTGATCTTTCTCCAGAAGATTTCAATGACAAGGGTTATTTCATACACGTGAAAGCTGATTTTATAGGGTATCTTTGATGTCTTGGGGCAAATCCTGACGTGATCAGGGAAAACTGATGTCAGATTCGTGTTCAGATGCCAAAATACATAAAAATATCATGCTTGATCTTTTTCCAACCGATTTCAATAGCAAGGTTATTTCATACCCGAGAAAGCTGATTCTATAGGGAATTTTCCGCGTCTTAGGAAGAATCCTGACGCGCTCGGAGAAAACTGATGTCAGATTGGTGTTCAGCGCGCCAAGATACATAAAAATATCGTGCCTGATTCTTCTCCAGAATATTTCAATGACAAGTGTTACTTCATACCCGAGAAAGCTGATTTTATGGGGTATCTTTGATGTCTTGGGGAAGCTCCTGACGTGATCAGGGATAACTGGTGTCAGATTCCTGTTCAGCGCGTCAAAATACATAAAAATATCATGCCCGATCTTTTTCCAGCCGATTTCAATAACAAGGTTATTTCATGCCCGAGAAAGCTGATTTTATAGGGATTTTTTCGCGTCTAAGGAAAAATCCTGATGCGGTCGGGGAAAACTAATATCAGATTCGTGTTCAGCGCGCCAAGGTACATAAAAATATCATGCCCGATCTTTTTCCAGCTAATTTCAATAACAAGGTTATTTCATACACGAGAAAGCTGATTTTATAAGGAATTTTCCGCGTCTTGGGAAGAATCCTGACGCCCTTGGGGAAAACTGATGTCAGATTCGTGTTCAGAACGCCAAAATAATCAAAATATCATGCCCGATCTTTTTCCAGTCATTTCAATAACAAGGTTATTTCATACCCGAGAAAGCTGATTTTATAGGGAATTTACCGCGTCTTAGGAAAAATCCTGACGCGCTCGGGGAAAACTGATGTCAGATTCGTTTTCAGGTTGCCAAAATACATGAAAATATCATGCTTCATCTTTCTTCAGAAGATTTCAATGACAAGGGTTATTTCATACCCGAGAAAGCTGATTTTATAGGGTATCTTTGATGTCTTGGGGAAAATCCTGAAGTGGTCAGGAAAAACTGATGTCGGATTCCTGTTCAGCACGCCAAAATACATAAAAATATCATGCCTGATCATTTTCCAGCCGATTTCAATAACAAGGTTATTTCATACCCGAGAAAGCTGATTTTATAGGGAATTCACCAAGCCTAAGGAAAAATCCTGACGCGCTCGGGGAAAACTGATGTAAAATTCGTGTTCAGCGCGCCAAAATACATAAAAATTTCCTGCCTGATCTTTCTCCAGAAGATTTCAATGACAAGGGTTTTTTCATACCCAAGAAAGCTGATTTTATAGGGTATCTTTGATGTCTTGGGAAAAATTCTGACGTGAACACGGAAAACTGATGTCAGATTCTTGTTCAGCGCGCCAAAATACATAAAAATATCCTGCCTGATCTTTTTCCAGCCGATTTCAATAACAAGGTCATTTCATACACGAGAAAGCTGATTTTATAGGGAATTTACCGCGTCATACGAAAAATCCTGACGCCCTCGGGGAAAACTGATGTCAGATTCGTGTTCAGGTTGCCAAAATACATAAAAATATCATGCTTCATCTTTCTCCAGAAGATTCCAATGACAAGGGTTATTTCATACCCGAGGAATCTGATTTTATAGGGTATCTTTGATGTCTTGGGTAAAATCCTGACATGATCAGGGAAAACTGATGTCAAATTCGTGTTCAGGATGCCAAAATACATAAAAATATCATGCCTGATCTTTTTCCAGTTGATTTCAATAACAAGGTTATTTCATACCCGAGAAAGCTGATTTTATAGGGAATTTACCGCGTCTTAGAAAAAATTCTGACGCGCTCGGGGAAAACTGATGTCAGATTCGTGTTCAGCAAGCCAAGGTACATAAAAATATCATGCCTGAACTTTCTACAGAAGATTTCAATGACCAGGGTTATTTCATACAGGAGAAAGCCGATTTTATAGGGTATCTTTGATGTATTGGGAAAAATCCTGACGTGATCAGGGAAAACTGATGTCAGATTCTTGTTCAGCGCGCCAAAATACATAAAAATATCCTGCCTGATCTTTTTCCAGCCGATTACGGGCGGCCGTCCATGGAATTTATGAATTTTGAAAAAAAAATTGTCTAAAAAATTTCGAAAGTGCCCTAACTTTTTGAATTTCTATCCAAAATAGCTGGTTGACGAACTCGATCTTTCTTTTTCGTCCCTGAAACTGTGTGACAAAGCACAATCCAATCCGATATACAGACGACGACGACGACGAAGACAGACGGACAGACACCGACGTAAAAACTATTTTTTCTGACTCAGGGGGCCTCAAAACGTCGACATTTCATGGACTCCACGAAAATCATTTTTCACATACAACCAATACCTTCTCATTATGATGATAATGTAATAATTCATTATGTTTTGTGCCAATAAAATTTGAATTTTCGATTGTTTAAGAAAACTCAAAAAATGATCATAAGAATCTTGTAGGACTATCAAAAAGTAGCACTTTTCTTCTCTTTACTTTTTTTCATATCATGCTTTAATTGGCTTAAAATGTTAATTTTCGCTTTTTTCAGGAGATTTTGAAAATGCTGTAGCTCTGACAATTTTCTTTGTATTGGAAAAAGTTTTAAGAATAATTTGTTTTAATTCTTGAGTACTACGGGCAGCCGTCCATGGAATTCATGAATTTTGAAAAAAATGGCCTAAAAAATTTTGAAAGTGCTCTAACTTTTTGAATTTCTATCCAAAATAGCTAGTTAACAAACTCGATCATTCTTTTTCGTCCCTGAAACTGTGTGCCAAAGCATAATCCAATCCGACTAGTCTTTCGACAGTTATCCGATATACAGACGATGACGACGACGGACGACAGACGGACAGACACCGACGTAAAAACTATTTTTTCTGACTCAGGGTACCTCAAAACGTCGACATTTCATGGAATCCACGAAAGTCTTTTTTCACATAAAACCAATACCTTCTCATTATGATGAGAATGTAATAATTCATTATGTTTTTGGCCAATAAAATTTGAATTTTCGATTTTTTGAGAAAACTGAAAAAGTGATAATGAGAATCTTGTAGGACTATCAAAAAGTAACACTTTTCTAATCCTGACGTTTTTTCATATCATGCTTTAAATGGCTTAAAATGTTAATTTTCGCTTTTTTTGGGAGATTTTGAAAATACTGTACTTTTGTTACTCTTTTTTGTATTGAAAAAAGTTGTGTAAATAATTGGTTTCCATTTTCGAGTATTACGGGCGGCCGTCCATGGAATTTATGAATTTTGAAAGAAATTGTCTACAAAAATTTTGAAAGTGCCTTAACTTCTTAAATTTCTATCCAAAATAGCTGGTGAACAAACTCGATCTTCCTTTTTCATCCCTGTAACTGTGTGCCAAAGCGCAATCGAATCCGATCACTCTTTTGAATATTATCCGATATACAGACGACGATGAGGACGACGATAACGACGACGGACGACAGACGGACAGACACCGACGTAAAAACTATTTTTTCTGACTCAGGGGACCTCAAAACTTCGACATTCCATGGAATCCACGTAATGCTTTTTTCACATAAAACCAATACCTTCTCATTATGAAGAGAATGTAATAATTCATTATGTTTTTGGCCAATAAAATTTGAATTTTCGATTTTTTAAGAAAACTCAAAAAGTGATAATGAGAATCTTGTAGGACTATCAAAAAGTAACACTTTTTTAATCATGACGTTTTTTCATATCATACTTTAAATGGCTTTAAATGTTAATTTTCGCCTTCTTTGGGAGATTTTGAAAATGCTATAGCTCTGTCAATTTTCCTTGTGTTGAAAAAAGTTGTGTGAATAATTAGTTTCCACTTTCGAGTATTACGGGCGGCCGTCCATGGAATTTATGAATGTTGAAAAAAATTGTCTACAAAAATTTTGAAAGTGCCCTAACTTCTTGAATTTCTATCCAAAATAGCTGGTTAACGAACTCGATCTTTCTTTTCGTCCCTGAAACTGTGTGCTAAAGCACAATCCAATCCGATTAGTCTTTCGAAAGTTATCCGATATACAGACGACGACGACGACGGAAGACAGACGGACAGACCCCGACGTAAAAACTATTTTTTCTGACTCAGGGGGCCTCAAAACGTCGACATTCCATGGAATCCACGAAAGTATTTTTTCACATAAAACCAATCCCTTCTCATTATGATGAGAATGTAATAATTCATTATGTTTTTTGCCAATAAAATTTGAATTTTCGATTCTTTGAGAAAACTTAAAAAGTGATCATGAGAATCTTGTAGGGCTATCAAAAAGTAACACTTTTCTAATCTTGGATTTTTTTCATATCATGCTTTAATTGGCTTAAAATGTTAATTTTCGCTTTTTTTCGTCCCTGAAACTGTGTGCCAAAGCACAATCCAAAAGTTTTGATGAGAATGTGCCCACTACACGGGCCGATTTTTTCACTATTAATGTTATTTTTTACGAATAAAACAGAATCTGCACAAGCTATCAAAAGGTAACCAGTGACAAATTTGTAGATCTCTTTGAAGTGCACAGTTTTCGTTCAATCATTATTCGTCGTATCTTGCATAGTTTGACCGTGGAATTGAATTTTTCATTACTTTTTGTGCAATAAAAATGGGAATTTTTTATTTTTCAAGAAAATTCGAAAAGTCCTTATGATAATCATGTAGGGCGTGCAAGAAGAAACACGTTTTTGTCTCGGACTTTTTTTCTTGTGGTGCGTTGTTTTACTGAAAATGTTAATTTTCGTTTCATCTTTTGGATTTTGAAAATGCTGTAAGTCTGAAAATTTTCATTTTATCAAAAAATGTCATTGAAGTAAATTGTTTGAATTTTTTAGTTCTATGAGCAGACGCACATATAGTTTCCAAATTGTGAAAAAATGGCCTAAAAAATTTTTTAAATGCGCTCACTTTTTGAATTTTCATCCAAAATGGCTGACTAACGAACTGGACCTTCCGTTTTTCGAGACTAAGAGAGTATACGAAAGGATAATCTAATAGGTCCATTCTTTTGAAAGTTATCATGCTCACAGACAGACAGACATACATACAGACGTACAGACAGCGAGACAGACAGACAAATTCGTAAAAACCTGTTTTTTGGGTTCAGGGGGTCTCAAAACGTGGACGATTGACAAAAACCGTAGGGGCAAATTTTACACAAATCTAATACCTTCTCTGGATGAGAATGTAAAAATAGGAATTTTCAAGTACCATGAGCATTAAAGATGGTTATTTTATTGTTTTAATCGTTACAAATAGTATTGAGGACATCGAAAAAATTAAATATTTCGAAAACCCACACGCGAGATGAAAAAAAATGAAATAATCAAAGTTTTGATCAGAATGTGTCCACTACACGGGCCGATTTTTTCACTATTAATGTTATTTTTTGCGAATAAAACAGAAACTACACATTCTATCAAAAAGTGACTAATAACAAATTTGTAGATCTTTTGGAAGTGCACAGTTTTTGTTGAATTATTATTTGTCGTATCTTGCATAGTTTCACCGTGGAATTGAATTTTGGCTTTTCATTACTTTTTGTGCAATAAAAATGGGAATTTTTTATTTTTCAAGAAAATTCAAAAAGTCGTTAAGATAATCCTGTAGAGCGTGCAAGAAGAAACACTTTTTTTGTAGTGAATTTTTTTCGTGTGGTGCGTTGTTTGGCTGAAAATGTTAATTTTCGTTTCCTCTTTTGGATTTTGAAAACGCTGTAAGTCTGAAAATTTTAATTTTATCGAAAAATGTCATAAAAATAAATTGTTTGAATTTTTGATTATTATGAACAGACGCACATATAGTTTCCAAATTGTGAAAAAAATGGCCTAACAAATTTTCAAAAAGCGCTCACGTTTTGAATTTTCATCCAAAATGGCGGGCTAACAAACTTGACCTTTTGTTTGCAGGACTCAAAGAGTATACTAAAAGCCAATCTAATAGGTCAATTCTTTCTAAAGTTATCGTGCTCACAGACAGACATACATACATGCATACAGGCATACATATATGCATACAGACATACGTACATACATACATACAGCCAGACACATTCGTAAAAACCTGTTTTTTGTGTTCACGAGGCCTCAAAACGTGGACATTTGCCAAAAACCGGGGGGGTCAAATTTTTACACAAATCTAACACCTTCTCTGGATGAGAATATAAAAATAGGAATTTTCAAGTACCATGATCAATCATGATGGTTATTTTATTGTTTTAGTCGTTACAAATAGTATTGAGGACATGGAAAAAATTAAATATTTCGAAAAACCACACGCAAGATGAGAAAAAAATGAAATAATCAAAGTTTTCATGAGAATGTGTCCACTACACGGCCCGATTCTTTCACTATTGATGTTATTTTTTACGAATAAAACAGAAGCTACACATCCTATCAAAAAGTGACCAATAACAAATTTTTAGATTTTTTGGAAGTGCCCAGTTTTCGTTGAATTATTATTTGTCGTATCTTGCATAGTTTGACCGTGGAATTGAATTTTTGATTTTTCTTTACTTTTTGTGCTATAAAAATGGAAATTTTCGATTTTTCAGGAAAATTCAGAAAGTCGTTATGATAATCCTGTAGGGCGTGCAAAAAAAAAACCACTTTTATAGCTTTGAATTTTTTTCGTGTGGTGCGTTGTTTGGCTGAGAATGTTAATTTTCGTTTCCTCTTTTGGATTTTGAAAACGCTGTAAGTCTGAAAATTTTAATTTTATCGAAAAATGTCCCACTGATAATATTGTGGTAGAACCTCCTCTCCCAGAAGATGCAGAATTAGAATTTTCATCACCAAAAGCAAAACGGCGAGAGGGAGCCGAACACTAGTGACTCCTGAGCTTGCTGCAGCCTAAGATAAATGTAAAATCAGTGACAGGGATGCAGTTAATGTTCTGATTGCAATTACCGAGGCACTAGGTCATGATGTCCAGGATTTTGTCATCAACAGATCATCCATTCACAATGCAAGAGAAAAAATATGGGAAGAAAAGGCAACTGTAATTAAAAAGCAGGTCATGGACACGACATTGCAAGCTGCTGTCGTGCACTGGGATAGTAAGCTACTTCCAGCATTAACAGGTAAGGAGGCCGCCGATCGACTTCCTGTGATTCTTTCGAATGGCGATGCTGAACAACTTCTTGGGGTGCCTGTACTGCAATCTGGGACTGGAAAAGAGCAGGCATCTGCTGTTTGTGAAATTCTTGTTGAATGGGGTCTCTAAGATTGTGTTAAAGCATTAGTTTTTGATACAACAGCATCGAATACTGGAATTTATAGAGGTGCGTGCGTTTTAATAGAAAAATTATTAAAAAAAGATCTTTTGTACTTTGCTTGTAGACATCATATATATGAAGTTATTCTTAGAAGCGTTTTCGAGAAAAAGATGGGCAGAACTACAGGTCCGACTGTATTGATCTTTAATAAGTTTCAAAAGGCTTGGTCTGGAATCAATGCCCATCATTTTCGATCAGGGATTGAAAACGAAAAGGTTAAAGGACACTTTAATCAGGGCGGACACTTTAATCAAGGCGACGTTTCTCGAATCCTTGACTTTGTTAAAAATACTTTGAAGAAACAGCAGTCTAGAGAGGATTATAGGGAATTTTCGGAATTAGTAACAATTTTCCTTGGCGAAGTACCACCTCATGGACTATTTTTCCGTATTCCGGGGGTCATCCATCATGCGAGGTGGATGGCGAAAGCTATTTATTGCTTAAAAATCTTTCCCTTTCGTCATCAATTTGTATTAGCTCCAGAAGAAGAGGAGGCGACATGTAATATTTGTATTTTTATTGTTAGTATGTACGTCGAAGCATGGTTTTGTGCGCCTTCTGCTAGAGAAGCACCTTATTTGGATTTCAGGGATTTGTCAAAACTTTATGAATATCAAGCTGTCGATCCCGGTATCTCTCGTGTTGCTTCAAAAAAGCTAATGAATCATTTATAGCATTTAAGCTCTGAAACTGTCGAATTAGCTTTCTTTGATCAGAAATTGCCATCAGAAGCAAACATCAAAATGCAATGCTTTGGATCGCGAAACAGAATCATCAAATAAGAATATAAATCCTAGTCAGGGTGACTCATCTGGCAACGTTAATGGGTCTTACAAGATTGGCGCTGCGCATCGTAGAGTTCTGGTGCGATAGCTTAGGGCTCTCGGTGAATTCGGAAAAGACCAGCCCGGAAATTTTCATGAGAAATTATGAAGTGCCGAAAGTTGACGCTCCTGTATTCTGTGGTAGGAAGCTCTCGGCGGAGGTCCTGGCCGTCCTTCGCTGTGCTGAAACACTAATAGAAGGAAACGCTGCTAGCAGACAGATTACGATCTGCGCGGACAGCCAAGCGACACTAACTGCAATAGGGAATCCAGAAATAACATCATAACTGGTTTGGGAATGCAAAATGGCATTAGACCAACTTGCACAAAAAAAACCAAGTGGTCCTCATATGGGTCCATCGTGACACAGGAATCAAGGGCAACGAAAAGTAGGACCAGTTCGCAAAATGCGGTGGAGCAAGTCAATACATAGGACTGGAACAGGTACTGGGACTAGCGTCTTGCTGCATCGGTATGGCCATCAAAAGCTGGATCAGAAAAAAGCACCGGGAATACTTGGTTTACCCAAGAAAGATATAAGGGCAGTGGTTGGGATCCTAACTGGGCAAAACCGCTTGAAGTATCATAAGCACAAAATGGGGTATAACCCCACGACAGAGTGCAGGAAATGCAGTAGGGATGACAAAACGTCCCTGTATGTATTATGCCAGTGCCCGGCATTAGCTAGACTCAGACAGCGAACTCTCGGGGCTCATTTTATGGAACCTGAGGAAATTAGAACGCGATCAGTGACTGACATACTAGATTTCACCAATTTCACCAATTGTGCAGGTTTACAAGAGGAATACGACTGTATGGGTAGATTTGATAAAAAATCCTTTATTCTCTCTCTCTCTCTCTATATATATATAAAAACTAAAGGTTAACAACCACTGCAGGGTCCCACTGGGAGTAACTGTCATCTAAAAAAATGACATCGGCTCCCAGTAGGACCGCGGTAAATCCCATTCATAAATTACGAAAAAATAATGGCTATTGAATCAAGAGATCAGGTTTATAATTCTAAAAAAGAAAACAGAATAGGATCGAAAAGAATAATCGAAATATTAAAAATGTCAAAACTAGATCACATTGAAAATCAAATCAGAGAAGAAATTCAAAAAGTAATAGTTAAATACAATAAAACATTTGCGTTAGAAACAGACCCACTACCATGCACAACATTAACTGAGCACAAGATCACTTTGAATTCAGGTAAGATAATAAACCTTAGATCACCAAAATTACCCGAGAAACATAGAGAATTTGCTTTAGAAGGAACACAAAGACTACTGGATGAAGGAATAATAAGACACTCACAATCACTATTCAACTCTCCATCATGGGTAGTTTCTAAAAAAGGTAACAAATTAAGATTGGTAGTAGATTACAGACAAATCAATACAGACACCGACTAAGACGCGTACCCTCTCCCAGTGATAGATGATATACTAGATCATTGAGGTCAAGCTAAATTCTTCTCCGCATTTGACATGAGTGTTGGTTTCCACCAGATTCCGATGGAAGAAAAATAAGAAAAAGATACAGCTTTTTCTACTTCACAAACACAGTTTGAATATAACAGAATGCCCTTTGAATTGAAGGATGCTCCAGCCACCTTCCAATGTATGATGGATGGTGCGTTTAGAGGACTTGTAGGCGAGAAATGCTCTATTTACATTGATGATATAGTAGTATTCGGTAAAACACTAGACGAACATAACAAGCATTTAATTGAAGTTTTTGAAAGAATTAAAAAATTAGGATTACGATTGAAACCATCTAAATGTGACTACCTCAGACTGGAATTAGAATATTCAGGTCATTTGATAACAAAAGATGGAGCTAAACCTAACCCAGCAAAAACAGAAGCTTGACAAAATTTTAAAACTCCAACTACAGTCAAAACAATACAATCATTTTTAGGACTCGCTGGATACTCTAGAAAGTTTATCAAAAACTACTTCACTCTAGCTAAACCTTTGACCAACCTGATACGAAAAGAAGTAATATTCGACTGGAAACCTAGATGCCAAGAAAGCTTTGAAAAATTAAAAGAACTTTTATGCATCGCACGAGTATTACGATTTCCAAATTTTGAAGAAGAATTTACTTTAACAACAGACGCATCTAATCTTGATTTAGGAGCTGTATTGTCACAAAAATAAAGCTTTAGTTTGGCTTCACAACGTAAAAGACCCTAGTTCAAGATTGCTTCGATGGAGATTACGCCTTGAAGAATATAAGTATGAGATAGTATACGTAAAAGGAAAAGAAAACAAAGCAGCTGATTGTCTTTCAAGACTGTTCCCACTTCAAGATCAAGGAGCAGTTAATTATTCGGATACTACGGTAGCATTAGACAGTAGTGATTCCGATACTGAAAGTGATGGTAAAGAATCCACACAGAAAAAAACCTGTGATTATGGAACAAAGATTATTAAGAGATAGAGAAAAGGTAAAAATTAAGGAACCGTCCGAAAAAGAAAAAGAAGAAGAAGAGGAAGAAGAAGAAGAAGAGGAAGAGGAAGAAGAAAATTATTAACTATATAAAGGATTTTTAGAATGAAAATAAAACCCCGTAACGAACAATAGAATTAAAACTAAACCAAACGCTAAAGGAAAACTTTGGAAATTAATAAACAAATCAGACATGCCAGATTATAATGAGGAACATTGGATACGTTACCTAGGAATATTAAAAACAGAATTTAGAGACCGGGTACTGACAATAGTAAGATTTATTTTCGGTGACCCAACCTTTACACCATTGGAAAGGAAACTCTTTTGGAAATATTACAATATTTATCTAATTATTACCCAGAAATAGGATTTCATATATGTTTTAGTAAAACCAGAGAATTAACTGAAGAAGAAAGGAAAACCATCATTAAGAAGCCCACGCTAACCACCTTGGAGAAAAAAATACAATTCAAAAGGAAAGAGAAATTGGTTAATGGAAAAATATGGATAAAGAAATTAAGAAATACATAAAAGCACGAACTATTTGCCAATTGCAGAAGACAACAAGAGTCACTAATCAAACGCAATCAATCATTCCAGACACACCTACTAACTCTAACGAAGAAATCGCGTTAGACGTTTTTGGTCTCTTGCCAGAAACAAAACTAGGAAACAAATACATCTTAAGTATTCAAGACAGATTGACAAGGTATACAGTTCTAGTACCAATGAAAAACGAAACGGCAGATTCTGTAATTGACAGTATGATTGATCATTATATATAATTAAAAACTAAAGGTTAACAACCACCGCAGGGTCCCACTGGGAGTAACTGTCATCTAAAAAATGAGTCATGTCATGTGTCATGTCATGTGTCATGTCATGTGTCATGTCATGTGTCATGTCATGTGTCATGTCATGTCATGTATCATGTCATGTCATTTGTCATGTCACGTCATGGGTCATGTCATGTGTCATTTCATGTCATGTATCATGTAATGTCATGTGTCATGTTATGTCATGTGTCACGTCGCGTCATGTCATGGTTGATGTCATGTCATGTGTCATGTCATGTCATGTCCTGTGTCATGTGCAATGCTGTGTGTCATGTCGTGTGTCATTTCATGTGTCATGTCGTTTGTCATATCTTGTGTCATGGCATGTGTCATGTCATGTGTCATGTCATCTGCCACGTCATGTGCCATGTCATGTGCCATGTCATGTTATGTGTCATGTCGTGTCATGTCTCATGTCATGTCATGTCGTGTCATTTTTCATCTAATGTTATGTGTCATGTCATGTCATGCGTCACCTTATGTCGTGTGTCATGTTATGTCATGTGTCATGCCATGAAATGTGTCATGTCATCTCAGGTGTTATTTCATGTTATGTCATGTAATGTGTCATGTCATGTCATGCGTCATGTCCTGTCAAGTGTCACGTCATTTGTCATGTCACGTGCGATGCCGTGTGTCATGTCGTGTGTCATGTGTCATGTCATGTCATGTGTCATGTAATGTCATGTTTCATGTGATGTTTCATGTCATGTCATGTGTCATGTCATGTCATGTGTTATGTCATTTCATTTGTCATGTCATGTCACGTGTCATGTCATTTCATTTGCCATGTCATATAATGTAATGTCATATTGTATGTCATGTGTCATGTCATATTTCATGTCATATTTCATTTCATATGTCATGTCATATGTTATGTCATATGTCATGTCATATTTCATGTCATATGTCATGTAGTATGTCATGTAGTATGTCGTGTCGTGTCAAGTCATGTGTTATGTCATGTGATGTGTCATTTAATGTCCTATGTAATTTTATGTCATGTGTCACCTTATTTCATGTGTCATGTCATATCATGTCATGTCATTTGTCATGTCACGTCATGTGTCATGTAATGTCATGTGTAATGTCATGTATCATTTCATGTGTCATGTCATGTGATGTGTCATTTAATGTCATATGTCATGTCATGTCATTTTGTCATCTTATGTCATGTGTCATATCATGTGTCATGTCATGTCCTGTGTCATGTCATGTCATGTGTCGTGTCATGTCATGTATCATGTCAAGTGTCATGTGATGTGTCAACTTATGTATTATGTCATGTCATGTGTCATATCATGTCATGTGTCATGTCATTTCATGTGTCGTGTAACGTCATGTTTCATGTCATGTCATGTGTCATGTCCTGTTATATGTCATTTCATGTTTCATGACATGTCATGTGTCATGTCATGTTTCATGTCTTGTGTCATTTCATGTATCATGTCATGTGTCATATCATGCGTCATGTCGTTTGTCATGTCATGTGTCATGTCATGTGTCATGTCATGTCATGTATCACGTGATGTCATGTGTCATGTAATGTCATGTGTCATGTCATGTCATGTGTAATGTCATTTAATGTCATCTCATATTGTATGTCATATGTCATGTCATATTTCAGGTCATATTTCATGTCGTATGTCATGTCATATGTCATGTCATATGTCATGTCATATGTGATGGCATATGTCACATCATATGTCATATCATATATCATGTCATATGTTATGTCATATGTCATGTGTCATGTCATGTGTCATGTCATGTCATATGTCATGTCATATGCCATGCCATATGTCATGTCATATTTCATGTCATATGTCATGTAATATGTCATGTAATATTTCAGGTCGTGTCATGTCATGTATCATGTCATGTGATGTGTCATTCAATGTCCTATGTCATATCATGTCATGTGTCACCTTATGTCATGTGCCATGTCATGTCATGTATCATGTCATGTCATTTGTCATGTCACGTCATGTGTCAAGTAATGTCATGTGTCATGTGACGTCATGTGTCATGTCATGTCACATGTCATGTCATATGTCATTTCATATTTCATGTTATATGTCATGTAATATGTCATGATATGTCATGTGTCATGTCATGTGATGTGTCATTTAAGGTCATATATCATGTCATGTCATATGTCATTTCATGTCATGTGCCATCTTATGTCATGTGTCATATCATGTGTCATATCATGTCCTGTGTCATGTCATGTCATGTGTCATGTCATGTGTCATGTCATGTGTCATGTCATGTGTCATGTCATGTCATGTCATGTGTCATGTCATGTGTCATGTCATGTGTCATGTCATGTGTCATGTCATGTGTCATGTCATGACTTTCAACTGGATTAGTTCAATTTTTCATTAAAAAAAATTAATTATCATTTAAAAAACTAATTTTCAACAAAGATGTTTAATTTTCAACTAAAGGGATGAATTTTCAATTAAATTGATAGAAATTTTAACTGGAATAGTTGAATTTTCAATTTTTAAAAATTACTTTTAACCAAGCAAAAAGTAATTTTGAATAGAGTTATTCAATTAAATAATTAAATTTTTCACTAAAAAAGATACATTTGTAATAAAAAAATGGAATAGTTGAATTTTCAGTTAAAACATTAATTTGAGCCAAAAAGATGAGTTTTCAACTAAAATGATTGAATATTCAACTGGGTTAGGTAAAGTTTCAGTTGAAAAATTAATTTTCAACTAAAAAAATCAATTTAAAAAAAATAGTACAATTTATAACCGAAATAGTTCAATTTCAATTTGAAAAAAAATTTTTTAACTAGAAAAAATGACTATTTTTCAACAAAGTTGTTCAATTTAAACAAAAAAAAATAA
Organism: Andricus grossulariae; assembly: GCA_011634705.1. Lineage (NCBI taxonomy): Eukaryota > Metazoa > Arthropoda > Insecta > Hymenoptera > Cynipidae > Andricus > Andricus grossulariae. Next base: position 104,982,190 of record JAABKJ010075445.1, on the reverse strand, counting down.
TAAATTTCCAATTAAAATGATGAGTCTTCAACCAAAAAATGAATTTTTAACGAAATAGTTTAACTTTTAACCAAGTCGTTAAATTTTTAACCGAAAATGATAAATTGTCAAAGAAAAATGTAATTGTTGATATTTTAACTCAACAATATTTTAATTTTTAATCCAGAAGATAGAATTGTCAAATTTTGAGTTAACAACATTAATTTTTAACCAAAAATGTAATTAAAATTAAATAAAATTATATAAAATTGAATTTTTACCCAAAATAGGTCAATCCAGTAACATGAAACTACTTTCAAGAATGAAAAAATTTATATTTTGTTATATTTTTTAAACATTCATAGTTAAAAATAAAAATCCGTATGTTGTTAAATACTTAATATATAATTACCGAACTAGGAAATTTCAAACTATAAAAAAGCTACCGATAATTTTCAGGATCAAATTTAAAAATTTAAGTTCAAAATTTAACTATTTCTTTGTCATTTTTTTTGCTCGTAAATTGATTTTCATTACTGAAAATTTAACTATTCCATGTTTGGTTAAACATTTATCTTCTCCATTAGGAAAATTAAACTATTAGGTTGAAAATTTCTTTGAAAATTTTGTATTTAGTTGAAAATTTATATATTTTGTCAAAAATTAATATTTTTGGTCAAAAATTCATTTTTTTAGTTAGTTTTTTTTCAATAAAAATTAATTTTTTTAACTGAAAATGGAACTATTCCATTGTTTCCAAAAATGTATTTTTTTTATAAAAGTTCAATTTTGTTGGTTGGAAATTTAACCATCTGCTTTTTTTGTTTCAACATTTAACTATTTTCTTGAAAATTCTTTTGTTGCTGGAATTGCATTTTTTTAAATGAAAATGTAGCTTTTTATTTTTTAAATAAAAAATTGTAATTCCTTAAAATCGGAATTATTGTCATTCGAAAATTTCATTATTCAGGAATTTTCAAATTCGGGAAGTTTCTTATTTGAGAATCTGATAATTTGGGAATTTTATTATTTGGAAATTTTCGAATTCGGGAATTTTATTATTCATGAATTTTCCAATTCGGAAATTTTCTTATTCGAAAATCTTATTATTCGGGAATGTTATCATTCGAGAATTTTCCAATTTGAGAATTTTATTATTCGGGAATTCTCCAATTTGGGAATTTCGTTATTCGAAAATCTTATTATTATTATTGGGACATTTTCCAATTCAGAATTTTACGGGATTTTCCAGTTGTCCCAATTTTCTGTCGGAAATGTTATTCTTCGGAAATTTTCATATTCGGTAATATTAAAAAGTATTCTGAAATTTTATTATTCTGGAATTTTCCAATTCGGTAATATTATAAAGTGTTCGGAAATTCCTCAATTCGGGAATTTTATCATTCGTGCACTTCGTAATTCGGGAATTTTCTAGTTCGGATATTTCATTATTCGTGAATTTTCCAATTCGGTAATATTATAATCTGCTTGGGAATTTTTTTATTCCGCAATTTTATTATTTGAGAATTTTATTTTTCGGAAATTTTCCAATAGAGGAATTTTTTTATTCCAAAATTTTATTATTTGGGAATTTTATTATTCGGGAATTTTCCAATTCGAGAATTTTATTATTCGGGAATTTTATTTTTCGGAAATTTTCCAATTGGGGAATTTTGTTATTCGAAAATTTTATTATTCAGGAATTTTCCAATTCGAGAATTTTATTACTCGGGAATTTTATTCTTCGGGAATTTTCCAATTGGGAAATTTTGTTATTCGAAAATTTTATTATTCGGGAATTTAATTTTTCTGAAATTTTGTTATTCAGAAATTATATTAATTGGGGAATTTTGTGAATAATTGAATTTTCTAAAAAAGAAATCAATTTTCAAACAAAAATGGAATAGTTCAATCTTCAATTACAATAGAAAATTTAAAAAAATGTTAAACAAATAGTTAATTTGAACTTTCAACTAGAAAAGATGCATTTTGAACTAAATAATTGAATTTTTAAACAAACATTTGAATTTTAAACTAAAAACCATAATTTCTTAAACATAAAATGGAATAGTTCAATATTCAGTTCAAAAAATTAATTTTAACCAAAAATGAAACGAATTTCCATCAAAATAGTGTATTTTTCAACCAAAAAAAGTTCGACTAAAATGATGAATCTTAAAAAAAAATTATCAAATTAATTCAATTTTGAACGACGTAGTTTATTTTTAAACCAAAAACCCAATGTAGATTTTTATTCAGGAAAATTCTTATCAAAGGAAATTAATTTTCTTAAAAAAAAATAATTTTTAACAAAATATATGAATTTTCAATCAGATAGTTGAATTTTCAAATAGAAAAGATAAATTTTTATCTAAAACTG
>JAABKJ010075445.1:104778372-104979821 GCA_011634705.1 Andricus grossulariae | reverse complement strand
GTTTAACTTTCAATCCAGTACTTTAATTTTTATAAAAAAATAAATTTTTAACGAAATAGTTAAATTTTAACGAAAAAAGATTAATTTTCAGCCAAATAGTCGAATTTTCAAATAAAAAAGATAAATTTTCATCCAAAAATAGAATAGTTGAATTTTAAGTCAAAAAATAAATTTTGAACTAAAATTATGATTGTTCAACCAAAAAATGAATTTCTTACAATGAAGTTCAATTTTCAACCAGAAAAGATGATTTTTCAACCAAATAGTTGAATTTTTTAATGAAAAAGATAAATTTTAATAAAAAAATGGAACAGTTGAATTTTTAGTAAAGAGATTAATTTTCAACCTAAAAAATTACTACTGAAAAATCAGTCACTTTTGACTGATTTTTCGGTAATGGAATCCCAATTTTTTGAATCAGTCAAAATTGACTTTGAATCAGTCAGTTTTGACTGATTTGTCATTAGTCGAATCCGAATCCTTTTAATCAGTAAAAATTGACATCAAATCATTCAATTTTTACTGATTCATAAGTCGTCGAGTCCGCCTTTTTTATAATAAATCAGTCCAAATTGTCTTCAAATCCGTCATTTTTGACTGATTTAGCAGTTGGCAAATCCGAATCTTTTTATTTGTCAAAATTGACATTAAATCAGTCACTATTTACTGAATTGTCCATCGTCGAATCCGCATTTTTTTAATAAGTACAAAAAAACTTCAAATCAGTCACTTTTGACTGATTTTTCAGTAGTCGAATCCGAATCTTTTTAATCAGTCAAAATTCACATTAAATCATTCACTTTTTTCTGATTTTTCAGTCGTCGAATCAGAACATTTTTGGTCAGTCCAAATTAACATTAAATCATTCACCTTTTTCTGATTTTTCAGTCATCGAATCCGACTTTTTTATAATAAATCAGTCCAAATTGTCTTTAAATCAGTCAATTTTGACTGATTTGTCAGTAGTCGAATCCGAATCTTTTTAATAAGTCAAAATTGAGATTAAATCATTCACTATTTACTGATTTGTCCGTCGACGAATCCGCATTTTTTTAATAAGTAAAAAAAAACAACTTCAAATCAGTCACTTTTGACTGGTTTTACAGTAGTGGTCTCCGAATTTTTTGAATCAGTCAAAATTTTCTTTGAATCAGTCACATTTGACTGATTTTTCAGCAGTAGAATTTGAATCTTTTGAATCAGTCAAAATTTTGTTTGGATCAGTAATTTTTGACTGATTTAGCAGTCGTCGAATCCGAATCTTTTCAACCAGGTACTTCAATTTTTACTTGAGAGAAAAAATAATTTTTAACGAAATAGTTGAATATTAACCCAAAAAATAAATTTTGAACCCAAATTTTTCATTCAAAAAAGACAAATTTTCAACAAAATAGTTCATCCAAAATTGATTTGTATTATTAAAAATTTAACTATTCTATTTTTTGGAAAAAATTTATATTTTTTGTTCGAAAAACTAACTAATTTATTGAAGATTCACAATTTGTGTTAAAAATTCAAGTGCTTGGTTGTAAGTTGAAATACTTTGTTAAATTTTTCATAAAAAAGCGAATTTTCAACAAAATAATTAATTTTCAACCAAGTAGTTGAATTTTAAAATGAAAAAGGTAAATGCTCATAAAAAAATGGAATAGTTGAATTTTAAGTAAAGAAATTAATTTTGAACCCAAAAAATGAGTTTTTAATAAAATAGATCAATTTTTCAATCAAAGAGATAAATTTTAAAGTAAAATTACGATTCTTTAACCAAAAACTGATTTTCTTACAACGAAGTTTAATTTTCAACCAGGGATATGATTGGAATGATGGTAAGTAGGGAAGGGGATGTGATGGCTTGGGAAGGGAAGGAGGGAAAGGCGAGTGTTCACTTGTGAAGCGAGGATGTAGAGGAGAAAAAAGTTGGGTAAGGGGTGTCTAGGATAATATATCGAGAGATTAAATTTATAATTTCTGGCGGATTGTCGAAGGGCTAATAACTAAAATGATTGAAAGGATGATAATAACATTAAATGAGGTTGGGGGAAATTGTTCGTCAATGAACAACAGCGAGGGGGAAGTAGGGAAGGTAAAGTAGGCACTAGTACGGAAAATGAGGAAAGGTATAGTAGAGGAAGTGATGGAAAAGAAGTGGTGGGAAATGAGGAGACAAGATGGGGAATAAGGGGAAGGGAAGCGAGTGATATCAGGAGAAATGAGGGTAGGTAAAGTAGGGAAATTGAGGGGAAATGAGTGAAGGGGAAAATAATGGAAAATAAGGGGATGGGAACTGTAAAAATTATGAAAAGTAAAGGGGGGATTAGGGAGGGAAAGAAGATGAAGGGGAGGGAAGTAGGGGATGCAATTAGAAATTATGATAAGAAGGGGGGGGTGTGACGACCTGAGAAGGGAAGAAGGGAAAGGCGAGTGTTTGCTGGTCAAGCGAGGAAGAAGTAGAGGAGAAAAAAGTTGTGGAATGGGTGTCTAGGATAATACATCAAAAGATCAAATTAATAGTTTCTGGCAAATTAGGGAGGGAAAGTAGATGAAGTGAAGGGAATTGGGGGATATGGTTAGAAATGATGGTAAGTAGGGAAGGGGATGTGACGGCTTGTGAAGGAAAGAAAGGGATATGATTAGAAATGATGGTAAGTAGGGGAGGGGATGTGACGACTTAGGAAGGGAAGAAGGGGAAGAAGAGTGTTAGCTGAAGAAGCGAGGAAGAAGTAGAGAAGAACAAATTTAGGAAAGGGGTGTTCAGGATAATATATCGTGAGATTGAATTAATAGCTTTTGGCGGATTAGAGAGGGAAAGGAGATGAAGTGAAGGGAAGTGGGGGATATGGTTATAAATGATGGTAAGTAAGGGAGGGGATGTGACGGCTTGAGAAGGGAAGAAGGGGAAGGCGAGTGTTATCTGGAGAAGATAAGAAGAAGTAGAAAGGAAAAAATTTTGGGAATAGTCGTCTAGGGTAATATATCAAGATATAGAATGAACTGGTCCTGGTGGATTAGGAAGGGAAAGTGAAGAAAGTGAAGGGAAGTAGTGGATACGATTAGAATTTATGATAAGGAGGGGAGGAGATGTTACGACTTGGGAAGGGAAGGAAGGAAAGACGAGTGTTGGCTTGTAAAGCGAGGAAGCAGATGAGAAAAAGTTGGAGAAGGGGTGTCTAGGATAATATACCAAGAGATTGAATTAATAATTTCTGGCGGATTGTCATCTGGCTAATTACTAAAATGATTTAGGGGATGTTAATAACATTGCATGGGGTTGGGGAAAATTGTTTGTCAATAAGCAATAGCGAGGGGAAAGTAGGAGAGGAAAAGTCAGTTTTATTACGGAAAATGAGGTAGGTAGAGTAGAGGAAGTGATAAGAAATAAGTGGTGGGAAAGTAGGGGACCAGATGGGAAATAAGGAAAGGGGAAGTAGGTGATATTAGGAGAAATGATAGTAGGTATAGTAGGAAAATTGAGGCTGAAATGAGCGGAGGGGAAGTGATTCAAAATGAGAGGAGGGGATCTGGAAAAATTAGGAAAAATGAAAGGCGGATTAGGGACGGAAAGTAGATGAAGTGGAGGGAATTAGGAGATAGAATAAAAAATAATAAAAAGAAGGGGAGGAGAAGTGACGACTTGAGAATGGAAGAAGGGAAAGGCGAGTGTGAGCTGGAGAAGCGAGGAAGAAGTAGAGGAGTAAAAAGTTGGGGAAGGGGTGTCTAGGATAATATATCAAGAGATTAAATAAAAAAATTCTGGCGGATTGTCAAAGGGCTAATTACTAAAATGATTGAGAGGATTTTATTAACATTGCATGGGTTTGGGGGAAATTGTTTGTTAATAAAAAATAGCGAGGGGAAGCTAAGGAAGGAAAAGTAGATGATATTACGGAAAATGTGGGAAGGTAAAGTATTGCAAGTGATGGGAAATAAGTGGTGGGAAAGTAGGAGACTAGATGGGAAATAAGGGGAGGGGAAGTAGGTAATATTAGTTCAAATTAGGGTAGGTAAAGTAGGGAAATTGAGGATAAATGAGTGAAGGGGAAGTGATGTAAAATGAGGAGAGGAAAACTGGAAAAATGAGGGAAACTAAAAGGCGGATTAGGGAGGGAAAGTAGATGAAGTGGAGGGAAGTAGGTGATACAATTAAAAATCCAATAATGGACCATTAAATTTCCAGTTAAGTAAATTAATTTTCAACCGGAAAAAATAATAATTTAGAACAAAATAGTGAAATTTTCGACTGAAGAAATTAATTTTCAACCCATTAATTAAATTAGTTACGAAAATTAATTCTCAACCAGAAAAAAATAATAATTTTCAACCAAATTGTTGAATTTTCAACAAAAAGTGATCATTTTTTAACCACTAATCGGACAGTTAAATATTCAGTTAAGAAAATTAATTTTCAACGAGAAAAATAATAATTTTCAACCAAATTTTTGAATTTTCAACCAAAAACTATCATTTTTCAACCAATAATTTAAAAATTAAATTTTCAGTTAAGAATATTAATTTTCAATCAGAAAAAATAATGATTTTCAAAAAATGGTTGAATTTTTAATACAAAAAAATTGATCTTTAGCTAAAAAATTTAATTTTCAACAAAATAATTCAAATTTCAACCAAGCAATTGAATTTTTAATCAAGAACATTAATTTTCCACAAAAAAGGCGAAGTTACAACAAAATACATCAATTTTCTACCAATTAGTTGAATTTTTAACAAAATCAGTTACGAAAATTAATTTGAAACAAGAAAATTTTCATCCAAAAACAACCATTTTTGAAACAATAATAGACCATTAAATTTCCAGTTAAGTAAATTAATTTTCAACCAGAAAAAATAATAATTTTCAACAAAATAGTTGAATTTTCAACCAAAAAATGGATCTTCAGTTCAAAAATTTAATTTTCAACAAAATAGTTCAACTTTCAACCAAGAAATTGAATTTTCAACCAAGCACATTTACTTTTTACCAAGAAAGAAAAATTTACAACAAAATCCATCAATTTTCCACAAAATTGTTGAATTGTCAACCAAAATCGATAATTTTTCAAAAAATAATCCAAGAGTTTAATTTTCAATTAAGAACATTAATTTTCCACAAAAAAGACGTATTTACAACAAAATAAATCCATTTTCTACCAATTAGTTGAATTTTCAACTAAAAACGATTAATTTTCAACCAATAATGGAATAATTAAATATTCAATCAAGAAAATTATTTTTCAACCAGAAAAAACAATAGTTTTGAACAAAATAGTTAAATTTTTGACTAAAGATCAACTTTTTACCAGAAAAAAAAACGGATTTATTACAAATTGCACGAATTTTCAACCAAAATCTTCAATTTTCAACTAAAAACTATTAATTTTCAACCAATAATTAAATAGTTGAAATTTTTAAGCAAATAATTGAACAAAAAATGGAACAGTTAAATTTCAAGTCAAAGAAAATAATAATTTTCAATAAAAAAAATTTTTTTCAACAAAATAGGTAATTTCCCAAAAAATAAATAGAATATCAAGCAAAAATGATAAATTTTTAAGCAAATAATTGAACAAAAAATGGAACAGTTAAATTTTAAGTCAAAGAAAATAATAATTTTCAATAAAAAAATTTTTTTTCAATAAAATAGGTAATTTTCTAAAAAATAAATAGAATATCAAGCAAAAATTATAAATTTTTAAGCAAATAATTGAACAAAAAATAGAACAGTTAAATTTTAAGTCAAAGAAAATAATAATTTTCAATAAAAAATTTTTTTTTCAACAAAATAGGTAATTTTCCAAAAAAATAAATAGAATATCAAGCAAAGAAGATAAAGTTTTAAACAAATAATTGAATTTTTAACCAAAAAAGACGGTTTTATGGTTTTCAACAAAAAATTGAAGAATTAGCTTATCAATTAAAAAAATTAATTTTCAATAAAAAAACAAAGAATTTCAAACCAAATATGAATTTTCTACCAAAAAGATTTATTTTCAACCAAAATTATGAATCTTCAACCAAAAAAATTAATTAATAACCAACTAGTTGAATTTTCGATCGAAAGGATTAATTTTCAATCGATAAATTTAATTTTGTACAAAAAAAGACGAATTTTCAACTAAAAAACATCAATTTTCAATCAAAAAGAGACATTGTCAAACAAATAGTTCAATTTTTCAATAAAAAAAGATTTTCAATCAAAAACGGAATAGCCGAATTTTCAGTTTGAAAAAAGTAGCTTTCAATTAAAAAAAATTTCAACAAAATAGTTAATATTTCAACATAAAAAATGAATTTTCAATCAAGAAGACTAAATTTCTACCAAAAAAGACGAATTTAAAACTAAATAGTGGAATTTTCAACTAAAAAGTATAAATTTTCAACAAAAAATTGTACATATAAAAATAATAAGATAAGATAAAAAAAATCTTCTTTAATAATAATAAAATTTCCTTTAATAATTATGAAATAAAATTAAAAAATTAAAAGAAAGAACTAAAAGAGAGTGGTTCAGTGGTTCAATTTTAGGTAGAGAAAAGGGATTTTCTCCCGAAAAAGGGGATTTCATTTACAAAAAAAGTCATTTACAAAATTCAATGACTTTTCCCTGATTTTTCCTTGACTAATTTTTCATTTTCCCTGATCATTGATTTTGAGGAGTCCAGGAATATGATTATTGACCCTTGGTTCATAAAAAATTCATCCAATCAAAATCTCGTTTGAAAAACTGTGCAATCTTCAAAACATGAATTAAAATTCGCTTTTTTCATGAACTCTTCTTTCCCTGTTTTTCAGAAACACTATTTGGTTGAAGATTCAACTAGCTGTTAAAAAATTCCTTTTTTTAATTTGATTTCAAATTATTTTTCTTAACTCAAAATTTAACTAATCCATTTTTGGCTGAAAATTGAGAGCTTTTAGTTGAATATTCAACCATTAAATTTTTGATTAAAAATTCATATTTTTTGGTTAGAAATTCATCTACTTGTTTGAAGGTTGAAATTCTTTATTAAAAAATTTATTTTATTGGTTGCAGATCAAACTATTTTGTTGAAAGTTCTTTTTCTTTGGTAAAAAATTAATCTTTCTAACTCAAGACTTAAATGTTTTAGCAAAAAATTAATATTCTACATTGAGAATTTAACTACTTGGACAAAAGCTGAATTACTTTGTTGAAAACTCATTTCATTAGTTCAGCATCCATCTTCTTTATTGGAAATTTGACTATTTTTTCAAAAATTAAAGTTTTTTTTGTAGAAAATCAATTTTTTCATCTCAAAATGTAAGTATTCCGCTTTTGGTTGAAAATTGATTGTTTATAATTTAAAATTCAACTTGTTGGTTAAAAATAAACTTTTTTTATTGAAAATTCAACTGTTCGGTAAAAAATTCATCTCTTTTGAGAAAAATTTGATCTTGTTGGTAAAAAATGCTACTGTTTAGTTGGGAATAAATCTTTTTTGGCCAAGAATTCAACTATTTAGTTAAAAATTTCCATGTTTTGGTTGAAATATCAACTATTACATATTTTTACTTTTATTAAAGTTTCCGTTGAAAAAATCTATTTGGTTAAATTTGACTGCATTTAATTTAAAATTAAAATATTTTTTGGTGGAAGTATCAAATACTATATTTTCCGTAACGAATTGATATTTTTTCATTTAAAATTCAACTATATAGTTGACAATTGAAATTCTTTGTTGAGGACTATTTTTATGTGAAGATTCATCATTTTGGTTAATGATGCAACTATTTTTTTGGAAATTTAAATATTTTGTTAAAAATTCAACTAATATGTCAAAAATTGACTAATTATATTAAAAATTTTACTGTTTTCTTAATCATTTATCTTTTCGGGTAGAAAATTCGCCCTTTTAGATGAAAAAATTCGACTGTCTTCTTAAAAATTCGTGTTTTTCGTTTGAAAATTCACCTGTCTAAAAACCGACTGAACGCGGGAGGTGGTTTCCTGCAGTTTTCCTCTCCCCTGGCCAAACGTCCAGGCAAATGCTAGTACTTCTAATAATGTCGGATGCAGTTGCTTCATTTTTTATGTTGGAAATTTGTCTATTTTGTAAAAAATGATATTTTCTGGTGGTTTTAAGTGTTTTGTGGCTTTTTTAAGATGAAAAGTCAACTATTTTACTATTTTATTTAGAACTCATATATTATGAATGAATTATACTGCTTTTGATTTGATATTTTAAAAAAATTTAGCTGAATCATCAGCTATTACCCTTTCTGCAGAGAATTCATCTTTTTTGGTTAAAAATTCTCCTACTTGGTAAAAAGTTGAACTAAATTACTGAAAATTTAGTTTTTTGGTTTTAGTTGAAAATTCTTCTTTTGGTGCAAAATTCGTCTCCTTTATTACATAATCCTCCTTTATAATTGAAAGTTCAACTCTTTTCTGAAAAATTAGTCATTTTGATTTAAAAATTTAACAATTTTTTCAACGAATTTTTTTTTGCTTGACTGAAAAATATTTTTTGCTTGAAAAATCAACTATGTTGTTGAAAATTCGTCTTTTTTGAATGAGTTCAGCTGTTTTCTATTTTAAATAAAAATCTGTTGTTGTTAAAATGATAACTACTAAATTTTTAGCGTAAAATTATTCTTTTTCGGTTAAAAATTCAACTACGTGGTGAAACGTTTGACTACTTTGTAAAAAATTAACTTTTTTGTTTCAGGAATCATCCTTTTAGTTGAAAATTCATGTTTTTGGTTAAAAATTCGTCTTTTTGGCAGAAAATTGGTCTTTTTGTGTAGAAAATTAATCTTCTTGGACGAAAATTCATCTTCTCGACTTGTTAGTTCAAGTGTTTTTCAGAAATAGTTGTTTCTTTATTGTATGAGGTGAATTTTGTGTAAAATAATTTTTAGTACGTTTTACAGCAATGTTCGGCCAGCTTAACGTTAAGTTAGCGCAAACACTTTTTTTTTTAAATAATAGAGTCCTCCATTTGGGAATAGGGGCCCAAATTAGCCCTAAATTATGGAATAGGTTACATCTCTATACCTCAATTGTGTTGTGCCAGATTAACATACCTAAAATTCAACTATATTGAAAAAATTTGAACTATTTTTGTTAAAAATTAATTTTATTTCTTGGCTGAAGATTGTACTATTTTGTTGAAAATTCATTATTTTTTTGTTAAAAATTAATTTTCTTAACTGAAAATTTAACTATTCCATTTTTTGTCGAAAACTGAAAGTTTTTAGTTGAAAATTCATGTATTTTATTGAAAAGTCGTATTTTTTCATAAAAAACTAATATTTTTGGTTGAAAATTCAAAAACTTGTCTGAAAGTTGAACTGGTTTGCTAAAAATTGATATTTTCGGGTAGAAAATATAACTGTTTCGTAGAAAAATCGTCTTTTTAGCTTGGAAATTTAGTTTTTGGTTAAAAATTCGTCCTTTTGGCTTGAAAATTCAACAATTTGGTTGTAAAATAACTATTTTGTTGAAAAATCGCCTTTTTGGATAAATTCAACTGTTTTATTTGAAATTAAACCTTTTTCGGTTATAATATCAACTATTAATTTTTTCGTTAAGAATTTTTTTTTGTTAGAAAAATAAAATTACTTGGTTAAAAGTTGAACTACTTTGTTAAAAATTCATATTTTTTGGTTTTCTGGTTAAGAATTCAAAATTGTTGATGAAAATTCACGTCTTTGGTTGGAAATGCACCTATTTTGTTGGAAATTCGTCTTTTTTGGTTGAAAATTCAACTATTATTTTGATTAAAAATTCAACTATTGGGTTGAAAATTAACTTTCTTGTTAAAAAGTCATACTTACTAGTTGAAAATTCAACTGTTTTGTGGAAAATTGTTCTGTTTGGGTTGAAAATTCAACAATTTGGTTGCAAAATAAACTATTTTTTGAAAAGCCGCCCTTTTTAGATCAATTCAACTGTTTTTTTTTATTTGAAATTATAATATGTGTTCATTATAATATCATCTATTAAATTTTTCGTTGAAAATTAATATTTTTTTGATTAGAAAAATTCAATTATACTTCGTTAAGTTCAACTACTTTGATAAAAATTCATCTTTTTGGTTGAAGATTCTTAATTTTAGTGGAAAATTTGTCTTTCTTGGTCAAAAAAGAAATCGTTTTGGTTGAAAATTCGCCCTTTTGGTTAAAAATTCATTTCATTGGTTAAAGATTTACCTACTTTGTTGATATTCGTCTTTTTTTGGTAGAAAATTAATCGACTTGGTTGAAAATTCACCCTTTTGGTTAAAAATTCATCTCTTCGGTTGGAAATTTACCTATTTTGTTAAAAAGTCGTTTTTTTGGGTTGAAAATTCAACTATTTTGATCAAAAAAATTCAAATATATGATTAAAAATTTAACTTTTTTGTAGATAATTGGTCGTTTGGCTTGAAAATTCGACAATTTGCTTGAAAAATAATGTACTTTGTTGAAAAGTCGCCTTTTTTAGACGAATACAACTATTAAATTTTTCGTTGAAAATTAATATTTTTTTGGTTAGAAAAATTCAATGATACTTCGTTAAAAGTTCAACAACTTTGTTAAAAATTCATCTTTTTGGTTGAAGATTCATAATTTCAGTGAAAAATTGGTATTTTTTCGTAAAAAAATAAATCGTTTTGGTTCAAAATTCACCCTTTTGGTTAAAAATTCATCAGTTTAGTTGAAAATTCATGTCATTGGTTGAAAATTTACCTACTTTGTTGATATTCGTCTTTTTTGGGTAGAAAATTAATCGACTTGGTTGAAAATTCACCCTTTTGGTTAAAAATTAATATCTTCGGTTGGAAATTTACCTATTTTGTTCAAAATTAAACTATTTTGATAAAAAATTCAACTATATGGTTAAAAATTTAATTTTTTTTGTAGATAATTGGTCGTTTGGCCATTTTGTTGAAAATTAATCTTTTTTTGGTAAAAAATTCATCAGTTTAGTTGAAAATTCTTTTCATTGGTTGAAAATTTACCTATTTTTTTGAAAATTCGTATTTTCTGGTAGAAAATTAATCGACTTGGTTGAAAATTCACCTTTTTGGTTAACAATTCATCTCTTCGGTTGGAAATTTACCTATTTTGTTGAAAATTCAACTATTTTGATTAAAAAATTTAACTATTTTGTAGATAATTTGTCGTTTGGCTTGAAATTTTCACAATTTGATTGAAAAATAAAGTACTTTGTTGAAAAGCAAGTTTCGCCGACTTGAAATCACCATGCTAAAACCATAAAAGTAAGACATAATGTTATGTGTCGTCTCAGTTTTGAAACGCAGCCAGACATCGATGTCTTGGAGACGAACTCAAGACAGCGCCAAGTCGAAGCATTTTTACTCGGGAAGGAACGTTTTTATATTGCTACATTTTTAGAATTAAAAAAATATATTTTTAAACAAATTTTTGAAATTTTTTTGTATTTTTAGAAATTAAGGAGTATACAAACGTTTATTTGTGCCTTCTATTTAATTTCCCAAATTTTTCACTTGTGACTTTTGAAGGAAGAAGGTTGGATCCAAAATAATATCAAACTTCAAACTTTTTCTCTATTTCCTCTTTCTTCCCCTTTTTTCAAAGAATTCCTTCTTATCCCTGTTTTCAAGAAACTTCCCCCTTTTCTCACTTTTTTGCTTTAATGCGATCTGAATTAATAGAACCCAATAAGAAAATCCAACTGTTTTTGGTTAAAAGCTCATTCTTTTTGATTAAAAGTTATACCTTTTTTGGTTTGAAATTATTCTTCGTTGTTCGAAAATTCAACTATTTTGTTGAAGCCTCATCTTTTTGGGTTGAAAATTCAACTTTTTAAATTAAACATGTAACTGTTTAGTTAAAAATTAATATTTTTTTGTTGAGGAGTCAATTATTTTGTTAAAAATTTGTCTTTTTGCTTGAATTCAACGGTTTTTCATATGAAATTTAAATCTTTTTTGGTTGAAATATCAACCATTACATTTTTGGTTGAGAATTCATATTTTGTTGTTGAAAATTCAACTACTTGGTTGAAAATTGAAGTGCTTTGTTAAAAATTCATTTTTTGTTTGTTTGAAGATTCATCTATTTGGTTGAAAATTGGACTATTTTGTAAAAAATGCCTTTTTTGTTGAAAATTAACTTTTTTAATAACTAAAAATGTAAGTGTTCCAATTTTTTCTTGAGAATTTGTCTTGCTTTATTAAAAATTTAACTACTTTGTTGAAAGTTAAACTACTTGGTTAGAAATTCATTTTTTGTTTTTGAATATTCATAATTTTAGCTGAAAATTTATCTCTTTGACTGAAAATTTCTCTATTTGGTTTAAAATTAATTTTTAACTAAACATTTAACTATTCCAGTTAATGATTCATTAGTTTAGTTTCAAATTAATTTCTTTGGTTGAAAAATTAACTATTTTGTTTAAAATTTGTTTTCTTTTGGTTGGGAATTCAACTATTTTGTCGAAAATTCGTCTTTTTTGATTGAATTCAACGGTTTTTTATTTCAAATGATAAGATTTTTTTGGTTTGAATATTAACTATTACATTTTTCGTTGAGAATAAATATTTTTTGGTTGAAAATTCAACTACTTGGCTGAAAATTATATATTTATTAGGTTGAAAGTTCGTCTTCTTTGGTAAAAAATTAATCATCTTGGTTGAAAATTCATCTTCTTGGTTGAAAATTAAACTACTTGATTAAAAGTTGAATTACTTCGTTAAAAAATTAATTTTTTTGATTTGGTTGAAGATTAATTTTGTAAACTGAAAATTCTACAATTCGATTTTTTGTTAAAAATCATCTCTTAGTTTAAAATTCATGTATTTTGTTGAAAATTCGTCTTTTTTGGTAACAAATTGATCTTCTCGTTTGGAAATTCATAATTTTTAGTTGAAAATTCGACTATTTGCTTAAAAGTTCATATATATGTTGTTGAAAATTCGTCTTTGGGTAGAAAATTTATCTTTGTAGATTAAAATTTCAAATATTTGTTTAAAAATTCAACTATTTTCTTGAGAATTTAATTGTTTTGTGAAAAGTCACATTTTTTGGTCGAAAACAACTGTTTTTTAATCATTTATCTTTTTAGTTTGAAAATACATCTTTTTTTTTGTATAAAATTCATCTTTCTCGATTAAAAATTCCTCTTTCTTGATTAAAAATGAACTTTCTTGTAGAAAATTTAACTTTTCCGGTTGAAAATTCGACGGTTTTATAAAAGCGTCGTATTTTTGGCTTGATAATTCAACTATTTGGTTGAAAACACAACTGTTTTTGGTTTAAGATTAATCATTTTTATTTGAAAATTCCACCATTTGGTTAAAAATTTATTTATATAGGTTGAAAATTCATCTTTCTTGATTTAAACAAAATTTTTTGTCGAAAATTCCACTGTTTTCTAAAACATTCGACTTTTTATAACTCTTTTTTCGAAAATTCGACTTTTTGGGATGAAAATTCATCTATTATGGCAGAAAATCTTGTAATTTAAGAATCTTAAATTAGATTGAAATCAAATTCAAAATCCCATTTAACGTCCAACACTCAAGTCAATGTATAATTAGAAATGAAAAAAATATAGACTAAATATTAATAAAATAAACATTGAACAAGCATCGCACTCATTGTTCAAAATATTTTGTTAAAAATGTATGTAATTTGTTGAAAATTCTTATTTTTTGCTGAAAAATTCAACTATTTGGTTAAAAATGTATGTATTTTGTTTGAAATTTATCTTTTCTATCAGAAGATTAATCTTCTTAGTTGAAAATTGAACTATTTGGGAAAAATATATGTATTTGGATTACAATTCGTATTTTTTGGTAAAAAAGCAATTTTTTGTTTGTTAAAAATGCACTGTATAGTTGAAAATTAATCTGTTTTAGTTGAAGATTCAAGTATTTTGTTGAAAAATTGTCTTTTTTGGTTATATTCAACTGTTTTTTATTTAAAATTAAAACCTTTTTTGGTATACGTATAAACTATTACATTTTTTGTTGAAAATTATTATTTCCAGGTTGAAAATGCAACTGTTTTATTTAGAAATCGTCTCCTTGGCTTGAAAATTCAACTACTTCGTTGAAAGTTGAACTACTTTGTTAACAACTAATGTTTTTGGTTGAATATTCATAATTTTAGTTCAAAATTCATCTATTCATTTGAAAACTTTGCTATTTTATTGTAAATTCTCCTTTTTTTGTTTTAAAATTAATGGTTTTAAGTAAAAATTTAACTATTCTATTTTTTGTTGAAAATTTATCTTTTTTAGTAAAAAATTCAACTATTTGGTTGAGAATTCATGTATTGTCTCGAAAATTTGTGTTTCTAGTAAAAAATTAATTCTCTTGGTTTAAAATTAAACTATTTGGTAGAAAATATATGTATTTTGTTAACAATTTGTATTTTTTGGTAGAAAATTAATTTTTTAGTTGAAAATATAACTGTATAGGTAAAAATTAATCTGTTTCAGTTGAGGATTCAAATAGTTTGTTAAAAATTTGTCTTTTTTTGTTGTATTTAACTATTTTTAATTTGAAATTAAAATCTTTTCTATGGGTTAAATATCAACTATTACATTTTTTTGTGAAAATTCAACTCTTTTAAGGAAAATTTATGTAATTTGTTAAGAATTCTTCTATTTATTTACTTAAAAAAAAAATTTATTTTGGAAATTCTTCGCTGATTGGCTACAAATGGTCTCAATGGCTGATTAGGGACCGTTCAAAATGAAGAATTCTTAAGCCAAAAAGATGAGCTTTTAACAGAGCAGCAGAATTTGAAACCATATAGTTAAATTTTCAACCAAAAAAAAAAAGAATTCTTAAGAAATTACATAAATTTTCCTCAAAAGAGTTGAATTTTCACAAAAAAATGTAATAGTTGATATTTAACCTATAGAAAAGATTTTAATTTTAAATTAAAAATAGTTAAATACAACCAAAAAAGACAAATTTTTAACAAACTATTTGAATCCTCAACTTAAACAGATAATTTTTCACCTATACAGTTATATTTGTAACTGAAAAATTAATTTTCTACCAAAAAATACTAATTGATAACGAAATACATATATTTTCTGCCAAATAGTTGAGTGTCAATTCAAGAGAACTAATTTTCTACTAGAAACACGAATTTTCGAGACAATACATGAATTCTCAACCAAATAGTTGAATTTCTTACTAAAAAGGATGTCAACAAAAAATAGAATAGTTAAATTTTCACTTAAAATCATTAATTTTAAAACAAAAAAGGAGAATTTTTAATAAAATAGTAAAGTTTTCAAATGAATAGATGAATTTTGAACTAAAATAATGAATCTTCAACCAAAAACATTAGTTGTTAACAAAGTAGTTCAATTTTCAACGAAGTAGTTGCATTTTCACCCTGGGAATACTAATTTAAAAAAAAATGTGATGGTTGATACTTATACCCCAAAATATTTTAATTCTAAATGAAAAACAGTTACATATAACCAAAAAGACGAATTTTCAAGAAAATACATGAATCTTCAACTGAAACAGATTAATTTTCAACTATACAATGCATTTTTATAAAAAAAAAATTGATTTTTTTTACCAAAAAATACGAATTGTAATCCAAATACATATATTTTTACTAAATAGTTCAATTTTCAACTAAGAAGATTAATCTTCATAGAAAAGATAAATTTTAAACAAAATACATACATTTTTAACAAAATAGTTGAATTTTCTTACAGAAAGGTGAATTTTCCACAAAATACAAGATACATAAATTTTTAACCAAATAGTTGAATTTTTCAGCAAAAAATAAGAATTTTCAACAAATTACATAAATTTTTAACAAGATATTTTGAACAATGAGTGCGATGCTTGTTCAATGTTTATTTTATTAATATTTAGTCTATATTTTTTTCATTTCTAAGGATATTTGTAAGGAATAAGGCGAATTGATCTAAGATCTTCTGGTGTATATCCAAAAACGAGAGAAAAAGGTTGCCTGGCAGAAGGAGAACTGGACCTGTCACGAAGAGGAGGCTCATTAGTTGGCGGAGACCTGGACCTGGCATGAAGAGGAGGCTCAACAGGTGGAGTAAACCTGGAAGAAGTAGGTGTGGCAAAGGAAATATTTGTTTCAGGAAAATGACGGTCAGGAGAATAATAAGGTCTGGAACGAGGAACACCAGGCATACGGGCAACATCACGTGAACACTCGAACTCTGAGGTAGACTCTGAAACAAAAAACAGTGGTTTAAATGTTTATAAAAGTACACAACCATATCTTGTTATATCATAAGTTGTGAATGTAGTGGTTATTGTCAGTGCAGTTGTCGCCATCGTTGTCAACTGTTTGCAACAATTTTATCCAAGTCAGAGACAAAAAACTTTTACTTCACTAACGCCTTGAGAAGTGTATTAGTTAAAATCAGCATGGTTCAGCGTAGGATACCGAAAATCATGATTGAGATTCGAGACACGGAGTGTCGCCAAATTCTACTGGTGGTGGAACACGAGCAAGCAATCGGCGATCAAGCTGCACAAGACAGAACGATTCATGGTAGAAAGAATGAACTGCCCAGTTAGGAGATAATACAGGCGCGGCGATGATTTAAATGCCTGGATCAAGGGCATCAATCCAGGAACTGTGAGGAAACGGACTGAACAGATGCATGCTGCAAGTGTGACACGACGTGACACAAAGGTGCAAACTATAACTCAAGGGTGCAGTGTGTCCTCTGCACGGAACTGAAGTTGTCATTGGAGCAAGTAAAACATATCCCGCGGGCAGACAAATGTCATGCCTTTAGAGATGCTCTAGATCGAGCCAAAGGAAAGCACCAAACGTGTTGAATATCCTGTAAGGTAACTAACATAGAAGTGAAGCATCGGACGATCTATTGACGCAAATTAAGTTTGAAACGCAGGCCGACGTACTGACTTGGTACAAGGATAACCTGGGCACCGCAGCGATATAGGTGCCGAACTTAACGCGAGCACCAGTGGAAGATCATAGATCTGGTAAAAGCTTTTTCTGGATCAGGAGTAAGCTAGTCACAATTTTGAGCTGCTCCTTTATCCCGGATGATCCGATACAGGACTTCCAGCCTAAGCTGGAAGTGGTAGGCGAAGCAATCCAGGACATGGAAAAGCAGTACGATTGGACATAGCATGCCAAATTCGGACACTAGTGGGAAACGGTTTATGAAGGTGGCGTCCAGAAGAAGACTGATAGTCCTGGCATACTGGCGCGCCAAAATCCAAAGACCCCTACAGACAGAATCCAATCCGGATATCTCCTTGACGTCAGAATATTCGACAGAAAATGTAGCTAAGGAAAGATTATTTACAGAAGTAGAAGACATAACCTGTATTTTACTAGCGTCATATATACACAATGAAAAGTTGAGAAAACAAGAGTGTTGACAATTCCGAAAAGGTTGTTCTTGGTGAACCTTCTTTTGAAGAAAAGGTTGTTTTTTCTTCATTCTTTCATTATAAATATTGTATTAAAAATACGATATATAATATTTGAAATTTCAATAATGTATTGTACTCCTGATGAGACCTGGCGTCACCGGGCGAAAGCTTGATATTAAATAAAGTTTTAAGAAACTACCAGACTTCTTCTTCTATTTTTAAATTACCTGGATGCCTGAACATTTATTACATACATTCAACAGAACCCACATGGTCCCCCGGAGCGCGACTTCTATTTATTAATGAAAATGACACTTATATCCAGCAGATGCTGGGTTAATCACGCCTTTGCCCACATCTCACGACCACGATATAAGTGACAGGCCGGCGAAACCGTCGTGTTTCTTAAGGACACGGATGACAGATATCTTCCATTCATCTCCAAGGTACCTTGGCATGTTTTTGGCACTCGATTACGGCTTCAGTGTCACAAACCCTCAATAGCTTCGCAACTCTGAGAGCAACGATCACAAGAACAATAATTTCAAGTGCATATCCTAGCAAGAATCACGGCAGTTTCCTTCTAAATTATCGATACGTCTCCTCCTTTTCCTTCTCCTTGGCTGTGACGTTGTCTTTGGCCGGAACCGAGAATTTTATCTCGAATATCGCTCATATCTCAAAGTCTTGAAAAGAGATCTCAGGCCTCAAGTGTGCAGTGGAGACTACTGCCCAAAATGAGTAGTTCCAGTAAATTTGGTACTTCTCGTTTTCTATAATTGCCTCTATCTCTCTCAAAGCTCTCTGCAGGGCAAGGTCGCGACCAACACTATAGGAGCGACAAAGATGGCTCACTCATCGTTGATTGTGCGTGACTTTTTTGCCGAACACGAAATCACAATCAAGCTTCAGCCACCGAATTTGGCCCCCTGCGACTTGCTCCTGTTTTTAAAACTGAAGACACCCATGAAAGGACAAAGATTTGCAACGATTGAGGAGATAAGGATACATCGTTGGAAGAACTTAAGGATATACGGAAAGCTGCCTATCAGAAGTGCTTCGAAGATTGGAAAAAGCGTTGGCATAAGTGTGTCATATATGAGGGGGTTACTTTGAAGGGGACAACATTGATATTGATGAATAAATAAATATTTTTGTACAAAAATTGAAAGTCACCTTACTTTTTGAACACACGTTGTATTTCATATTATTTTGAATTGTTTATGGACTAGATTAGATATATTACCTTAATCAGACCAGTGACTCTAGTTTTTGTACTTTTTCAGAAGCAATAGTTTGTCTAATTGTTTGAGATTTTTTCTGTTGAAAAGAAATTCAAATGTGTCCTTGAAATTTTATAGAAATTCAAATATTTCTGCCAGAGCCGTAATGACTACATCCAATAAAATGTAATAGAATTCAACTTTATAACGACGCTCAGGATTTTGTATTGGTTCATCAACGTGCTCGTAGCCTTCTTCCCTAGTTTTTCTTTTCTGAGGAACTTCGCTGGCAGCTGGGACGTTTACCTCGGCTTCTCTCGTTCGCTTCTTAATGAGAAAAGTTCTACGATCGGAAATTAAATTGATACAAGATGGAAGACCTAAATGAGGGCTTTGTAATATTATAGAGACTGTATCAACTTTTGTTAAGATTCCGTACTTCTTTATAATCACTTTTCATATTTGAACCATTATCGCAACATTAGCCGTGAACATTTTGGTTTTCTACGCCGAGCTGTTTCAACTTATCAACGATTTTTTGGGATAATCATTCACCGGTAGAGTCACTAATCTGAGCGATTCGTCAGATAAATGTTGTTTGCTCCATACGACTTTTTTCTTGTGTATAGTCAAGACAAATATGAAAATACTTCATTTGTGTAATTTCTGTCCAAATCAATCTAAGAACTCCTTTTCTAAGCAATTCAATTATTTCGTTTTGCATTCTGGGTCCATAGTACGTTGGCATCCTGCCATCTCATTTGTACTGCACATGTCTAATATGCTCCATCATGATTTGATGAAATTTACCTATCATTTATATTGCTTTTGAGACATTTCCCTTGTCATGTTAGAACAATTTATTCGACGAGGCACAAAAAGCCTCATATTGTTCTTCTGAATATTGCATTTCGTAAATTATGTGTTTAATGACGAAATGTCAGTGACGGTTCTTCGCTTAAAAAAGGGCTCGATCTCCTGTTAGTTTTTTGTTTGTTTTTAAAGCTATATCTGAATTGAACAACTTTCCACGCTTCTTAAAATGCAGTGAACTTTTTTCATGCCGACCTATGAGACAAGATGCATGTTGCCAATCATAAAACCCCTTCCTTAATTAAAGGACTTGATTCCTGACTTAACCGCTTATAACGAAAGAGAAATACAGCGTTCTAAGATACTGAATATAGTAACCAAATTTGGTCAAAAACTTTATTATTCTTCAAACAAAGCGCAATGTGTGTGTAGAACAGGTTTTTTGGTTTCTCTTGCTAATTCCGTATTCTTTGGTTCGCCAGGGCTTCGTTCTTTGTTCACTAAAAATACCTCAGTTGCGTGCGCTTTTTCATTCCTCAGCTCGATCTAGTAGTAGGTTGTGCGTAATTTAATTCATATAAGAAAGAGCAAATATCAATTGTAGAAAATAAAAATGATGCAGAATAGTAGTATGGAAAAATAAAAATCAGGGCAAACGATAATTCAGAAGAGGAAAAATGATGTGATAATATAATTTTGAAAAACGAAACTTACAGTATAAAGGACAATACAAATTAAGCAATACCGTGAATTAAAAAATATGCAAACTATGTGAAATGATTATAAATAATTATAAAACTGAAATTCTTTGAAATAAATTTATTTTTCTATTTTAAATACCTTTTCCTTTGCCATGCTCTCTTCGCTTATTTCCTCCGTATCTTCTTACATAATAATTTTGTAACTACCTTTTTGATTCTCATTCATCTTATCCTCAGAATTTGCTCGTCTTTTCGAAAAAATGTAAAATTAGGTAATCGAATCTCAATATTTCCATGAAAGTTCATCTCTTTTATTCCTCAGTTTTTTGTACTCCACACCAGATTTGCGTTTTCTCTTTCTCTATGATATCTAAATGCGTGGCTGGAAAATCGTAATAATGATAATAATTTAGCATGGGTAATTGGGTATATCGTATTGCATAACTTTATTATTATTTTATAAGTGTTTTAGAAAGCTCTTTTCATGTACTTTAAGACTATCAGAACAATTTTTTTTCATTACGATTTTTTCTGTCCAGGCTTAGTCAAAGATTTCCAAGATTTTACACGAATGCTAGATTGCTGAGCTTGGAATCTATCTGAAATATTTTTATTCCTTCTACATGACTCTAAACAGTGTGGAAAAAGCTATTTTTCAAAAATAAAATAAGAATTTTCAAACACGTGAAAAGAGCTTTCCAAAACACTACAAACCAAAGTCCAATCGGATAATCCTAAAAGAAGTTACACTAACGTGAAGGTGAAAAAACACCTGAAAAAGTGAAAACTTCAGGCCCCTGTATATTGACCGATGGGCTACTCACTATAAAATTTGAAAATCTGAAAAATGTGAATGCGGCAATCTGTATTGAATTCTTGTTGAGATTTCCAAGTTTTCGTTGAGATTACCGGGAGTTCCCAGGTTTCCGACGCTGCTCGCGATGAGTACTCACGTGTGGGATTCTATAGACTCAATTACACTCGGTGGCTTTTGAATTCAGTTGGCTGTTCATTCCAAACTTTTTAATCTTCGAAATATGATTTGAAATAATTAAGTTTTCATTCAATTTTTTTCAAAACTGAAAAAATGAGAAAATTGCTTTAAAATCAAAGCTTAAACAATAATGGAGTTATTCTAAGTCTTTTTCCATAATTTTATTTTTCTCATCTCTAAATTAATAATGTTTAGAAAAATTTCGAAATAAATTTTATCAAGGGATAATAAATAGAATCTTTTTGTCATTTCGTGAAAATTTGTTTGAAAAGTTACGAACAGGATTGTTGCCTTTATTATCATAAAATCACTCATAATTTGAATGTTCTCTTTTAGGAATGAATGTTAAGAATTAAAAGCCCTTATTTTGAAACTGCGACTTGAAAAATTCTAGAAAATTCAAAAGAACGAACAGATAACACTCACTTAAAGTAATTTTCACACCGCATGCAACCAATTATATTAGGTATTAAACAACAATAAGTGCGAGATTTTCGAGAATTTTGTTCCTCAAGGACTAATAACTTTTACAACAATGTCAGAAAAAAACTGTCGGTGATATCTTATTCTACGTACTTTAAACTTTCAAAATTATTTTCAATCGGAATCAATCGAATCGATCGAAGATTCCCTGCTATGACAATGTTTAGCTAAGTTTCAATTTCCACCTAATGCTATGAATTTCTCGTGATCTTTCTTCAAAATCTTCATAAGATTTCATTTCCAAACAGTCCTTAGTTGTAACGGGAAGTTCAATTTCGATAGTAATTTCTTCATCCTCGTGACTGTTGTAACATTCTGAATCTGTATGATAAACCCTCATGTCGCTTAATGTGATGAAATAGTAAGGAGAAGGACACATAGCTGAAGTTGCTTTTTGACCGTTGATGATCAAGAGAACCTTGAAGTCACAAACTCATTTAGGAGAAATATCATTAACGTTCGTCAAGTTGAATAGTATCTGTATAATCTCGTAAGTTTCTTTGATAGAAGGTACAACGTAAAATAGTATCAACTTGTTCACAGTTGTAAGTGTAGCTTTTCTTCCTGCAGGAAAAAACTTCGGAATAGAGATTTCTCTTTTTTATTATTTCTGAATATACTTCAGAATCATCTAGTCCGTGAGAATAATTTTCAGGAAGGACCGTCATGGTCATTAAAACAAATTTTGGCCTCCGTCTAACATAAGTTTGACGAAAAATCTACTTGTCATATCTCGTTTCTCCATTACAGCTTCTAATAATTCTACGCAATCGGCCCATACAGTAGGTATTTTTCCCTTGAGTTTTTTATCAGTATCAAACACAGAGGCAGCATTTTTGTAGATATTTTCCGAGACTTTTGATTGCCCAGCAGCATGGTCGTTATTAAAGGCTGGAACGGAATTTTTGCCAGCATTTGATCATGAGGAATTACTCAATTTCTTAATGTCATTCCTTGATGCTCCTGTGTTTACTCTGAACTAATCTAAATTTGCAATATAGAAAAAGATATATTTTTTTTCTGGATTAACAGTTATTCACACTTTTTGAACTGATGTACCTAGGCCAAGTGATAAATTTTGGTGAACTGAAGAACCGCTACAAGACGAGTTACTGCTTGAGTAAAGTTTCTTTTTAATAATGACAAACGATTTGTTCTTGTTGTGTTTTTGGAAGTTTTGGTACTACCTGCATAACGCTATCGTGAGTTTTTATTTTATTATCGCAATCGATCAGAAGTTTAAACATTTCCATTCTTCAAATTTCTAACAAGATTTCCGTAATTTTTGTCATGGGAAATTCACAAGGACTTCTTCCACAATTTCAATGGTTTTCAAAATATTAAAAAATATTTTCACGGATTTTAAGGAATTTCGAGAGATTTCAAAACCTTTCAATGGATTTTAGAGGATTTCAGTGATTTTAAAACATTTCCGGATTTTTCCGGGATTTCAAGAGATTTTGAAGGACTTTTAAGGATTTTAAGATTTTTCAAAGCATTTTAATGGGATTTCAATGGTTTTCAAAATATTAAAAAATATTTTCACGGATTTTAAGGAATTTCGAGAGATTTCAAAACCTTTCAAGGGATTTTAGAGGATTTCAATGATTTTAAAACATTTCCGGATTTTTCCGGGATTTCAAGAAATTTTAAGAGTTTTGGAAGGACTTTGAAGGATTTTAAGTCTTTTCAAAAAAAAAATTTATGGGATTTCAAACGATTTCTACAGATTTCAAAAATGTTTACAAATTTTAAAGGATTTCAATGGTTTTCAAGATTTAAAAAAATATTTCCAGGAATTTCAAGGCATGTCGTAAGACTTCTAAACATTTCAGGGGATTTTAATGAATTTCAAAGATTTCCAAACATTTCCCGAAATTTAAAAGATTTCAAGTGATTTTGCAGGACTTTCAAGAATCAGTTCGTAGAGACGGGTTCTGAAAGCTTAGGCGCCCCAGAACGGTCGCCGGACTCTCGGAGGTGTCGGGAATCAGTACGGTCGCTCTACAGTACCTTTACAAACACTCCGTCCCTTTGACTTCCAAGTTCCGACAGACAGGGATCCAGGCCGAAGAGGAGAGGCTGGATTCTAGTAGTTGGTCTTCCTGAATCCTAATCAGAGCCCTTGCGGCTCTAGATTGTCGACCCTATCTAGGGGCCTATCTAGGGAATCTCCATGACGCATGTCTGTGGTGCAGACAGGTTTCGCCCTAATACAAAAACCCTCGTTATACAGGGAAAGGATTTGTGGCTTGTCAGGATGTGGCTCCATATATAAGGGGCCGCACGAAAAAACGCCAAGGGCATGCATAGCAGCGGAGAAAGGCTAGAGGTGTTTATTGCCTCGGCTTATTTCCCTGGCGATGTCGGAGGACCTCCGCCTCCTAGAGAGGTGGAGGCTCTAATTCGGCACTGTCAGGAGAATAAACTCCCTCTGCTGTTGGGCTGTGATGCAAACTCTCACCACACGGTGTGGGGAAGCACAAACATCAATGACAGAGGGAGAAATTTAAATGAATACATAGCTGGCACAGAGCTGGAGATTCTGAATCGGGGTGATACTCCCACATTCCAGACTAAAATCAGGAGTGAGGTTCTCGATTTGACTCTATGTTCGGGTGCACTGAGGAGCAGGGTAGTGGTCTGGAGAGTCACCGTTGAGGAGTCTCTCTCGGACCACAAATATATCTCGTTACGATTAAACCTAGGAAAACCGGTGGTTTCTAAGATCAGACACACCAGAAATACACTTTGGGACTCGTATTTAGAGGAACTCAAAGGGAGGCTTGCAGAATTTCCCACAAGCTATGGTACCGTTGATGAGTTAGAGCACGCTGCGGATTTTCTGCGAAGGGCTCTGACTACATCATATGCGAACAATTGCCCTACAAGCACAATTAAGTCTAGGAAGGGAGCAGAATCGCGGAATACCCACCTAGAGACTCCGCAGAAATACAAGAATGTTGGGCAATAGAAGAAATAGAGGCTCGATAATTGTGAGTTTGCAGAAGAAGCACAAGCAACGCTGAATCACCTGATGAAAGTTCACTTCTCGGGTTTTCAACAAATCCGAACCGACCAAGAGGAGGAAGGCTGTGGCCAAAAGGTAGTGAGGGCCGACTGGTATTTCGCCTCTAAGGTCGCTGACTACAAGAAGGTAGAATGGACCATAGGGTCCTTCTATCCTTTTAAATCACCAGGGCGGATGGCATTTATCCGGCGCTTTTACAAAAAGGCATGGATTTGGTGGTCCCTCCTCAGACGAAATTATTCAGGGCAAGTATAGCCCTTGAACACGTGCCATAGGCATGGAAGGAAGACGTCCTGAAGACGTTGGAGAGGCTGGTCGAGAGGTACATTAGGGATGAGGTGCTTTTGGCCTCTTGCTGCATAGAGGGCAGCATGCTTTTCAGGCAAGCTGCTCGCTAGAAACTGCGCTTCATGCTGTTGAGGCAAAATTGGAGCAGCAGTTGGAACAAAAGAGGTATGCTGTGGGCGCTCTCTTGGATATAGAGGGTGCTTTCAGCAATACTCCTCCAGAAGTCATCTGTAGAGAGGCTCTGAGATGTGGCGTGCCGGAGAAGCTTGTACGCTGGAAAGGAAGCATGCTACGTCGGAGAAGACTCGAAACTCAGGGATATGCGGATGACATTGTTATTCTGCCTGAGATTGTCCAAAAATAAGTGGGTAGGCCCTGAGTTATTGAGAAGTGGGCGGGTGGGGGGGGGAGTTTTTTTTACAAATATTATGTATGTATAAACAGTATTTAAAAACATCTGATCAAAAATAAATGAAGTAACTAAATATAAATTCATAAAAAGAATAATTTTTTCATTTGAAAAACAATATCCTACGAAATTCTTTGACATTCCTTGAAATTGTTCAAATCCGGGAAAATCCTTTGAAATAAAATTTATTTTAGTCCCTCAAGTTCTCTAGAAATTGTTTGAAATCCCTTAAAATCCACTGAAATCTTTGGAAATCGTAATAATCTGATAAAATAAGTAGGAATAATTTGAAATCCCTTTAACATAAATTAAATATACAAGACAGTTAAAATCCCTAGAAATCTTTGAAATCCCTGGAGATTAAATAAAACCATTTAATTCTTATAAAATCCCTTAAATCCCTTGAAATCTTTAGAATCTCCAGAAATCTCTTGAAATTTAATTTAATTTGATTCTATTCCATTTATTTTCCAAAGTTCTCTAGAAATCCATTAAAATCGAGCTTAAAATAATTGGAAATTTACCAAATTTTTGGATCCACTGGTTGTTTTTTAAATGAATAAAAGATTTTTGGAATTTATTAAAACCGATTCCAATTTGTAACATCTTTAAAAATTGCCAAACATTTTTTGAAATAATTGGAGGCCCTATAAAATCACTTAAATCTGGTGAAAGTCTTTGAAATCCCTTGAAATCTTTGGAAATTCTACAAAATTATTGGACATTCTTGGAAATTTTTGAAATATTTTGAAATTCTTTAAAATCTTTTAAAGCGACTGACAAATCAGTCAAAAGTGACTTCACAAATCATTAAATTTGACTCACTGATGAAATCACTCATTTAAAATTATCCAATCTGTTGAATTTTCATCTTAAAAAGATCCATTTTCAACTGAAAGATGAATTTTGAACCCACAAGATTATTTTTTTCCAAAAGAGACAATTTTCAACAAAATACATGAATTTTCAACCAAAAAGTTGAATTTTCAACTAAAACGGATTAATACGAAAAAATCGAATTTTCAACAAATTAGTTTAATCTTCAACAAAACAGATGAATTTTCAACTAAAAAAGAAGAATCATTAACCAAAAGTATAAATTTTTAATCAAGCAGTTCAACTTTAAACCATAAAATGATAAAAAAATTACAAATTAAATTGAATTTTTAAAAAACGTTCAAAACCCTAGAAATCTTTTCAATCCTTCGAAATATGTATAGTTCTTAAAGATTAAAAAAATATCCTTAAAATCTGATGAAATTAATGGAAATATTTTTAATTCTTAGAGATTTAATGAAATCTTTGAAATCTTGTAAAATCCCGGGCAAAATATTTCAAAAATTTTCAAAATCCTACATAATTCTTTGGAAATTTTACAAAATTCCTTGATCTCTCTTGAAATTCTTCAGAATCTGTTAAAATAACATAAAATCTTTGAAATCCTGTTAATTCTTAATAATAATTTCACAAACTTTAAGAGATTTTAAATAGATTTAAGGAATTTATATATAAAATCCCCTAAATCTTGTGAAATTCTTTGAAATCCCTCAAAATCTTTAGGAAATCCTACAAATTTCTTTGAAATCCCTTGCAATTTTGGAAATGTCATGAAATTCTTTAGAATCTGTTAAAATAGCTTCAAATCTTTACAATCCCGTGAATCATTTAAAATAATTTTTTCAAAAATTCTTTCAAATTCCTTAAAAACTTTGGATTGTATATTTATATATCTATAGATACAATCATAAAAATTCACATAAAAAAGTGGAAATCTTTAGAAATTCTTTTGAATATAATTTCAATTAATCATTTCAAATATGTCTAATCTTTGAAATCACTCGGAATATTTTTAATTCTTGGAGATTCAATAAAGTCCTTAAAATCTGATGAAATTACTGGAAATACCTTAAAATCGCTTAAAATGCTTGAAGTCGCTAGGAATCTCTTGAAATTGCATTTCATTTATTTCCCAAAGTTCTCTAGAAATCTTAATATTTCAACGAATTTCAAAAGATTTCAGGGATTTTATACTTAATTACGGGATTGTATACTAATTTAATTCCTAAATCTTTTGAAATTCCTTCAAATCCTTTGAAATTTTCTGCAAAATAAATTGGGAGTCTCGGCCTACCCTAAAAAAAAGTTGGTCGCCGGCCGTTTCTGGCCTCCATGCAATCTCAGGCCTGGCTTGGACAAGAAATACAGTAAAGTCTCCATCATTTCAAGACGCCATTATTTCAAGACTCCAACATTTCAAGCCCCCCGTATACGGTTATATGTATTTTCCACTCAAAAATTCAACATTTTAGTAGAAACTCAACATTCTGCTCGGAGGTTGAACTGCTTTGCTTAGAATTTACTTTTTTAGTTGAAAATTCATCGTTTTAGTTAAAAATTAATTTTTTGGTTGAAACTTTAACTATATTGTGGATAGGTTGCTTACTTCTTAGTTGAAAATTAGTTTTTGTTTTGAACTAAAAATTTAGCTATTCCATTTTTGATTACGATTTTTTCTCTCCTAGTTGAAAATTCAACTATTTGTCTGAAAAGGTTTACATTTTACTGAAAATTCGACTTTTTTTGGTGAAAACCTAATTCTCTTGGCTGAAAATTCAACTGTTTGGTCTCGAAGACGTACTTTTTCTATAGAAAATAAGAATATTTTGTCAAAAATTTTAATTTTTGACTGAAAAATTCAACAATTTAGTAGACACCAAAAATTTATTACTTCGGTTTAAAATTTAACTATCCTGTTGATAATTCGTTTTCTTCTTGGTTGAAAATGATTTTTTTTTAATTCAAGTAATTGGTTTAAAATTAATAAATTTGGTTGAGAATTCGAATTTTTTTAGAAAATTAAATAATTTTCTTGGCTGAAAATTCAACTGATTGGTTACAAATTAATTTTTTTGTCAAAAATTCAAATTTTTGTGTGAAATTCGTCTTTTTGGCTTGAAAATTTAAAATTTTTGTAGAAAAACTCACTGTATTGTGAAAAATTTGTTTCATCATAGTTTTATAATTCTTTTGATTATTTTTCTAATATAGATACATGTACATTTTCGACACGCGAGGCTTTGAGAACGTACAAAATTTATTTACTTGTTTTCAACAAATTCCCAAAGCTTTACGAAAATCGTAAGTTTGACAATTTTTAAGACTGCTGCCCTGGACTTCTGTGCATATTTTTAACAAATTTAAGTATACAATAGAGCTATATAACTCTAAAAAATTAATGACAACTATAATATGTTTTTTGTTTTTGTCCGGTGTTTTTAAAAAGTTTGAGTGATCTTTTGATTATTTTAAAATAATTCAAAATACGAAATTTCAATATTATAAGAAATTTATGAACTTGTTTTTACAAAATTTCCAATCTCTACATAAGTCGTGAGTTTGATCATTCCTTTACGTTTTATTATTTTTTAAACCATTCTTTCATTAGAGACACATATAGAGTTTCGACGGGCCAGGTTTAAAAAATATAGAAAATTTATAATCTTGTTTTTACAAAATTCCCAATCTCTAAAAGAAGTGGTAAAACAGTTTTTATTTTCTAGAAAATGCATAATAAATTTATTAACTTATTGTTTTTACCAAATTCCTAATCTGTACAGCAGGCATGAGTTTGATCATTTTCTTTGCATATATGCATACGAAAAAAATATTTCATAATCTCTTCTGGCATTTTCAAAAAGTTTAAGCGATTTTTTAATTATTTTTGCACTATATATATATGCGTAGAAATACATTTTCTGATACATTCTCTCCAGGTTTTGTTTTGAAGAAACTTGACTGCTCTGAGAAGAAACGTAAAAAATCATAGGTGCGTGCTCATTAATATTTGAAATTACTAGCATTATCAATCACGATCGTGTAGTTTTTCAATTTGTGAGAAAAAATAATTTCGATTAAAGAATAAAAATTACGAAACATAGTAATTGATTACTTGAATTCGAAATAAAATTGAAAAATATTTTTTAATAGTTTAGATGTGTCGACAAAGAATCTAAAACATTTTGAAATGTTTTAAAATATTTTATCAATTTTCGTAAATCTTTTCAAGTTTCAAAATATTGTTAATCCCTTCAAAACTTAAAAAGTTTCTGAATAATGTTCAAATCGACTCCAATTTTTCTTGAAATACTGGAAATACTTTCAAAATTGAAAAAATTGCCTTAAAATCTTCCAGATTTTTTTTCAGAAATTTCAAAAATCTTTTAATATGGCTTGAAATATTCTTCGATTTTCTGAGAAAATTAATTTATCAAAAACGAAAATAGTTTCAAAATTTTCCTGAAATCTTCGTAAATACTTTTTATTTTCTTGAAATTTCTTTAGTATTCTCTAAGAGCTTCTTTTTTCGAAATATTTACAATTCTTCATTATTTTATACATTTACAAATTTTTTATGACGCAACATGATGCACTAAGGCATTAACAGGCAAGTTCCTCCTAAGCCGCAAGATCTGGCTGAAATGGATGCCTCCCACCGTGGAGAAATCTTGCAAAATTCCGACCTCTGGTCCATCAATTGCTCAGTTTATGGTGCTGCGAGAGCTTTGGCTGATCCAAATCGAAGGCTCAAACCGACGATGGATCAAAAGACCAAAAGACTATTGGAGGGTAATGGTATTCTTAGTGGATTGTATAGTACCCGTGGAAGAAAGTCACGGGCAAAAATAAACATTGAAAGCGGCATTGTTGGGAACTTGACCTCAGACGAAATTAAGGAATGTCCAGTAGGCCCACGCCGCACAATGGATCTATGTTTCAGCATAGTGGTTGAAAAGAGGGATTCTTTACAGCTATACCATTAATTCGAATCAAAATTGCGTGCATTAAGAAAAGCTGTACTTACTGTATTTATGACAATTTGTTTTCAAACTTTCAATAATACAGTAACTGATCACTACAATAATCTACAATTTTATCAATTATTTCCACTTTTTATTTTCAATTTGACAAAAAGTAAAGTTGATTTTATTTTTCAGACACGAATATATTAGCTTTTCAATCGCTATCTTTTTGTTTTGATCATGTTCCAAATTCAAAGATCATATCTGCATTTAGGGTGAGACATCTGTTACGTTATCAAACTTTAGAAAAAAATCATAATCACTTTTCTTGTAGTTTGTTGAAATTCGAAGTTACTAAATGAAAAAGTTTTTTTAGTGAACGTTTTGTCGTAAAAATTTTTTTCGTGACAGCATTTTTTGCGATAATAAATACATTATATGATTAACGTCAGATGGATGAATAGATTAAATAGGAGTACCTGGATTAAAATAGAGTATGCAAATTCGAAAAAAAGATGCACTAAACGTGTACTTATTTTCGACTCGAGTAGCGCAGTCTATAATTTTTACGTAAAAGTAGAATTACAGTTTATCAAGAAATATAAATAATTTATTTGAAGTAATTAATTTGATAATGAGGTTATGTATTATTATACAGTAGGGCAGTGTATTATTTGCCCATAGCGCTCCCAAAAGGCGTTCCAAAAGGAAAGTCCCAGACAAGTAGAAAAAACTATTATCGTACCAATATACAAAAGGAAAGGAGATAGAACCAACTGCAATAATTACAGAGGTATCAGCTTATGAAGTACCGAAAGTAAAATATACTCAAAAATACTCATCCGTAGGGTAATAAAAATAACAGAAGAAAAGATATGGGAAGACCAAAGTGGATTTTTGCCATGAAGATCATGTACGGATCAGATATTTAGCTTAAGACAGATAACAGAAAAAGTTTAAAAGTTGGAAAGAAAGTTTTTCGTGCGTTATGTCCTAATGGCTATTCATCATATTTATGGACAAGTGTCTAAGAATGGCCTTTTTCGACATAGAAGGTGTAGATCTCTAAACAGTGAGGGTACGTTGGTGAGCTTTCGCAGATGACAAGGTTGTTATAGCAGAATCAATCGAAGACTTGCGAAGAATGTCGAGCAAGCTAAATACAGCATGAAGAACATGGGTCTTAAAATTAATATAAATAAAACAAAAATTATAGTGTTTGAAGGAATAGGTGAAAAAACAATGAACAACATTGTCCTCAATGATTCGAGATCAGAACAAATTAATAAGTATATATATCCAGGTAGCCTATACACTAGTGACGGGAAGATAGATGGGGAGTTAGATAGACGCATGAACGAAGGTCAGAAGGTTATTAGTAGAGCAGGATCCATTCTCAGAAGTACAAATATGTCAAAAAAAACTGAAATGACAATACATAATTCTATATTTTACTGACTGTGTTATACGGTAGCGAGACATGGACCTGCCAATGAGAGGATAAGAGTACAATTAACGCGATCGGCCTGAAACCTCTGCGCATAATCTGCGGAAAAGCATTGATGGACCAAGAGAGAAACGAAATAATCCTCAAAGAATGCGATGCAACAGAGACAATAGTTGACACATGGGTAAGAAATCAGTTAGAATGGTTCGCACATGTTGAAAGAATGAAAGATGAACGTTTAACGAAACAAGTGTATGAAGGTAAAGTAAATGGTAGTATGCCAGGAGGCAGACCGCGAAAAGAATGGTTAGAATGGGTGAATGAAACTGTAATCCAGAAAGACATAAGAAGCCATACAAACAGTAGAGCTTGAATGAAAAAATGCATAGCCGCCTGAAACGGAAGACCTTGGATACTAATGGGCCCCAGTGGGGTACCTTACATAAAATCCTCGTAGGGCTCTTCGCATGGGGTGATCGCTAGAGAGATTGATCAGCAACCTGGGTCGAAGCAGTGTTGCCGAATGAACGTGTTATTTATATAAATGACACGAGAATTCTAGATCAATATAAAAAATCTATACCTCCTCCCCAACACTACTACTTTACAATCGAGCGAGTCACGCATACTACGCATGCTACGGCTCTTGCAGTCAGCCACGTTGCATTGGGCTAACTCCCCAACGCAACGAATTATGCGGTTACGTCACCAGTCGAGCAGCTAGGGAAAGGGTTGGTCCATCCTTGTAGAGCCCCGCGTGCAAGGATAAGGCTGCATACTCTGAGAGGTCTGAGGTATATATATATATATATATATATTTCATAAAAAACTACACATGTGTGGATCAGAAGACAAAAAAAATTAGAAATCAACCTAACAAGGGAAAATTTTCTTTGGATGTCCTTTTTTTGTATCGATACACGAAAAATGATATCAAAAGTAAAAAAAAAATTTCCCTTGATAGGTTGATTTCAAATGTTAAAAATACACACATACACTACACTGCACAACACAATGCTTTTCAAATTTTCCGGAAGAAATAAACATCTCCATCTTTTTCTAATCTGGTGTTAATATTTCCCATAACAATTTGGACTTCCTGCTGAAGATTGAATCCATTCGGTGGAGGTTGTTCCAACTTGTATTCGGCTATAGCGAACAGACAAGCCACCTTGAGTTGGTCTGGCTCGAATCGGAGGATCCAATCTACAGGCATCCTCACCCTAGGTGTTAGCATGTAGTAGCTCATCTTCGGTTTCTGTAAAGAAAAAGGTTAATTTTTTTTTAATGACTTTTAATGTTTTTGCTGAAATATTCAAAAATAATTTTCAAAACTAAAATATTTTTTTAGTTAAAAATATTAAATTTGTCAACAACTGATTTTTTTTGTGTTTCGAAAATTAGAAAAAAAAATTTAACTACAATTAAAAATATATATATGTTTTTTTAATATACAATAGTATTTAAAAAAAAAAGTTCTTTAATTAGCACTTATTTAAAGTTTGTTTTTGAGTAAGTCAACTTTCTAACTTGTTGGTTTAGCTGGCTAAGTTACACTGATCAACCAACATATCAGCCACCCTATTTATCTTCCACTTTTGTTTTAGAATTGTGTGACAAGGATGGAATAATTTTAAAGAGAATAAGGTTACATGGAGTTGCGTCTCACCTTCTAGAATTTTTCCAACAGTTATATTTCAGTTTTTTGGGAAATTAATTTTTTTTAAAGAAGAAAAACGATTTTCCAATTAAACAGTTAACTTTCTCAAAAAAATAAATTTTTCCTAACTGAAATACATGAATTTCAACAAATTTGTTTCGAAATATTGACTTTCTGAATTTTGATCAAAATAAAAAACAGATGGTTTAATTTTCAACCATAATATTAAATTTTATCAAGGAAAGAGCTGATTTTTTTCAGCAAAAAGTGTTCATTTGCTTCTTTTTACCTCCCGAAATTTCTTCATCAGTTGTCTTTCAGTTTTGGAAAATTAATTTAAAGAAAGAATAAAACGATTTTTAATGAAACATTTGACTTTTAACCAAAGGAAGTTTTCTCACAACTGAAATACATGAATTTTAAAAAAGGTAGTTTTAAAATATTTCGACCAACTAGTTGAATTTTAATGAGTAATTTTTGGACGATTTCGTAGAAAAAACTTGATTTATTACATCATAAATAGCTGATGTACATAACGGATCATAAAAGTAAAAATTCAACTAGTTGGTTGAAATGAACACTTCTGTTGAAAAATTAAACTATTTCTTATTCAAAATTAATATTTTGGTGGAAAAGTTGAAACCATCTGTATTTTATTTTGATCAAAATTCAGAAAGTCAATATTTCGAAACCACTTTGTTGGAATTCATGTATTTCAGTTAGGAAAAATTTCTTTTTTTTGAGAAAGTTAACTGTTTAATTGAAAAATCGTTTTTCTTCTTTGAGAAAAATTAATTTCCCAAAAAACTGGAATATAACTGTTGGAACAATTCTAGAACGTAAGACGCAACTTCATGTAACCTTATTCTCTTTAACGTCATTCCATCCTTGTCACACAATTCTAAAACAAAAGTGGAAGATAAATAGAGTGGCTGATATGTTGGTTGATCAGTGTAACTTAGCCAGCCAAACCAACAAGTTAGAAAGTTGATTTACTCAAAGACAAACTTTAAGTAAGTGCTAATTAAAAAACATTTCTTTCCTTAAAAATAATATTGTATATTAAAAAAACATATATATATATATATTTTTTAATTGTAGTTAAATTTTTTTTTTTTAATTTTCAAAACACACAAAAAATCAGTTGTTGATAAATTTTATATTTTTAATTTGAAAAATGTCTTAATTTTGAAAATTATTTTTGAATATTTCAGAAAAAACATAAAAAGTCATTAAAAAAAAAAAATTAACCTTTTTCTTTACAGAAACCGAAGGTGAGCTACTACATGCTAACACCTAGGGTGAGGGTACCTGTAGATCAGTGGTCGGCACGCTCTTGACCAAGTCAGGGTAGCCTGACCAGCCTGACCAACGACCTACTTTCTGGTCAGGTACTCGGATTCAGCGCATCAAAATCCTTCGGAAATGTTTGGTCTGCTTTCTGGCTTTTGACTTTTGTCAAATGTTGTCGGTCTATGTTATTATTGATAGTATTTCTTATTGATTTCAAATCACCCGCGTTTTTCGGTTGAAAAAGTAGCTATAGGCAGCGCATCGATACAAGAACGGGACAGCCAATGAACGTCGTTGATAAAAACGAACTGCCCACTCGCGGTAAGGGTGGGGCCCCCTCCAGCATTGTAAATAACGAATCCCTACGTTTCACGGATGCTGAAATGTTGGAGACTGCTGTATTTTAAATCTAAGTAGAAAACCATTTTTGCCGCAAATAGTGCAAGAAAAATGTTTCCTGAATGTATGTATGAATGTGAGAACATTTTTAATGGTCTTGTTTTTCTCAAATGTCAGTTGAAAAGTGTGAAGGAGAATCAGTGCAGAGTTTCAAAAACACATTTCATGTAAATAAAACTTAGACAGGAAAATACATAAAATTATAAATAAAATTTTTCTCTAAGAAATATAATAGTAAATGCAGATAATTTCATTTTTATTCGAAAAAGTGAGAAAATTTCGGAGCAATATTTAACATCTATCGAAAAACGAGACAAAATGAAAACCTTTCGTTCTATTTTTGAGGACAAAATTGGAAGATATTTAAGGTGTTCTATGAAAATGAGACATATTAGAAGAAACTCTCACTTTTTTATGCCAAAAACGTGTTAAACTGGGGACATTGGCTGTATTTATGAAAATTTAGAAAAATTTGAAGAAAATATCACTGCAATTCAGACAATCGAAAAAGTTTCGTCCTTTTATGAACTTGAAGGATATTATTATTATTTTGCTTTAACTTTTTATTTTATTAAACCTATTAAAAGAAGGTTTCTTTTTGTTTTTGTTGCGAAAAAACTTACGAGTCTTTAGCCTTATTTACAAAATCAAAAAAAAAAGGAAAGGACTTTATACAGTACAAAATTCTTGTACTTTCTATCCTCAAGTTTAACAAATAAATGCCTCGTTGGACGTGGTCAGGTTTATAAACTAAAAAACTAAAGACTGATTTTTAGGAGCAACAATTTTCAGAGTTCCATTCCCATTTGAAAAAGTGGACGTCCAAAAGGGCGTACAAAAGTATGTATAAAAGGACGTTCCAAAGTATGTCATTTTGTATCTCAATTTGGGATATTCTTTGGTACGTCCTTTTGCACGTCTTTTTATATGTACTTTTTTATGTCCACTTTTACGTTCACTTTTTCAAATGGGTTTCATTGTAACAGCTTTATTTGTAAAAATGACTCCAGATTGGAAGTTCATCACTATTACACTGGAGATATCAATATTTTGATTTGACTTATATTTAAGAAGAGGTCAGTCAAAGTTAGATGATCAATCAGACCGTAGTCAGAAAGATTTAAACTCATATCGAAGTTCTTTCTAAAACTAACCTAGAAAGTAAGACACATCTAATTGAGATTATATCCTTCGCGAAATAAGGACCTCAAAGAAAAAATGTTTTTGTTGAAACATTTATAAAAATTAACAATTTACAAGATCACGCTATTTGAGTCCCTGTGTATCCTCAAGTGCAAACATACACTGCCACTCTTCAAATTCATTAAATGGAGCTTTTCAACTACTTTTAAGAACGATATTTAGAAATATTATCTCTTACAGAGTCATCTCGTGGAACAAAATATACAAAAAGACTTAACCAAAAAAAAAACATGTTTGCAGCCATCAGTGTTCTCACTCATTCTTCCATTTTTTCCCTCTTCTTTCTGGACATGCTGATGACGGGAAACATATTTTGCTTGGTTAAAACTTTTTTGCATAATTCACTACACAAGATAACTTGTTAGAGATTACGATTCTTAACATCTTTCCTGAAATTGTTAAACTGAGACATAGAAATCCCTATACGTCGTTGATATTCTGAAAAGATCGGTTCTCAGTTAACTTCATAAAATTTTTAAATAGTTGCATTCGTTGATATATTAATTTACTTGGTTTATCTCTTACGAACATTTTCGTTATCATTCCGAATGTTTCTTTTATA
This sequence comes from Andricus grossulariae, assembly GCA_011634705.1. Classification (NCBI taxonomy): domain Eukaryota; kingdom Metazoa; phylum Arthropoda; class Insecta; order Hymenoptera; family Cynipidae; genus Andricus; species Andricus grossulariae. The sequence goes on along the minus strand of JAABKJ010075445.1, from coordinate 104,943,165 downwards.
TAAACATAATGAATGTCAGAGTTAACAACTTTATAAAATGTTTAGGTATTATTTACGTTAAAGTACGTATGATACATACGTGTCAACCTGCCAACCTGCCAACCGTCAGAATACCAGTACAGAAAATTCTTTTTTGTCCGACCCCCCTTGAAAACGCGCCATTGCATGCACTTGAAGCAGGCGTAATGTGGCCGCTTCCAGCTCAGTGACGTTCGCACATGCGCACTCCGCCGCCGGGCCAACATGAAACTTTACGCCCGCTACATGAAACTTTACGCCCTGAATTCTGGGATTGCAAGTTTCAAGAGGACTCTCCAATTCTTCTATTGCACTATTTTCTTCTACATGGAGATCCATGAAACTGTCATGCGAACCGAAGTGCTCATTATCGATTTTCACATTCATATGGCAATCTTGAGCTTCATTAAACATTTCGGTGTCATTGTCTTTATTTAAATTAGACCTTGCTGATTTCTGTGATTCATATCAATTGCTCTAAAAGTCTCCTCTGAAATAATTTTTTTTAATCAAAATTTTTTCAATTTCCTCGAAAATTAATAAATGAACTAGCTGTGAAGTTTTATCAACTTTTGTGCTCATTTGATGCGCACTTTGCTTCCTGGTAGCAAATATGATTTTCTTCCTTATGGAGGAAGCATTAATTCTGTGATATTAATACAATTTTCTTAATCTTAAATAAAATTATATTATAAGTCGATTTGATCATACTGATTACAGAAATAAGTCTTTTTTATGATTCAACCTCGAGAAATAAAGTTTTTGATATTATTTCAGTACAATTCTAATTTTTCATTTCTATTCAATATTGTATTTGACCGTATCTGCTTTATTATTTAATCAAGTGTATTAATGTTAGCTCATCTGTTTCGTGTCAACACAAGAAATCCTTATTTTCCTTACATCATCTCTAAAATGCGATGATTTGAAAAATTAATTTTCCAAAATTTAAAATAACCATAACTTCCTTACTTTACAAGTAAATGCATTAATAGCATAGGTAAATCGATTCGTCTCGATAAAAGAAAATCTTTCTCCTTGTCACATCAGGTTCTAATTATGATAATTTGAAAAGTCATAGTCGAAAAATCATTTTTTCATAATTAAGAATAACCATAACTTTCTTATTTTGAGGTGAAATGTGTTAATCTTACATGACGATCGTTCCCTCTGGACAAAATAAACGTTTATTTTTCTTCCATCAGCTTTGAATTATTATAATTCAAGAAGTTATAGTTGAAAAATCAATTTTACGAAAATTATAAATAACCATAACTTCCTTACTTTTCAATTGAATGCATTAATACTATAAGTCAATCGATTCGTCTCGATAAAATGAATCCTTCTTTTACTTATATCAGCTTCAAATTATGATAATTTGAAAACTTATATTTGAAAAATCAATTTTACGAAAATTATAAAAGTACATAAAACTGGTAAAATTCAATATTTTGTTAAACCCTTGTGATAGAATGAAGACTTTATAGGGTGGAGTAAGTGTGCCAAATTTCCACAATTTCTATATACACGTTCTCGAGATATGGTAGGATCTAAAAAAGCGTGACACACACATACACACACAAACACACATGTACATCTGGACAAATTACTCAGGATATCAGGTTGGATATATTTCACTTGAAATTTATGAAAAAGAAACTTTTTTTTGAAAACTGAATGTTGTCACCACTACAAAGCTTCCTTTATGAGAAAGCGAAATAATTTTAAAAAATTATTGGGAAAAAAAATATATTTTTTAAGAGAGCGTGAAATTGGAGTCATTTTGAAGTAGAAAACTAGTGTGACTCGATGGGTTAACGGTTATGAAACTATGCCAAATGACTCATGCCATGTCAAATTCCGTGATCATTAATACTATATGTCTTGAATCAAACATCAATTAGATGATTATCAGAAAATTGTACAGGATAATTAGTAAAGTAATCTCATGACATTTGGGACTATAAAAATCGAAAGTATCTATAGATACTCGAACGTATTTACTTTCTTTTTGAAGAAAGCATCTTTTCAAGATAAAATATATTTTGCAAAAACATTTTTTTAACTCGTTAGACTCTTTCAATTTTACGCCTGCAAATTTTGAAAATTTATTTACCTGTTCTTTACACAGTTTTCTGTATCGGAACCAAGAGGATGTAGGGATTGACTTTTCTGATTCCGGCTCTAAATACCTCTTATATCCCTCTGACCTAGAATTGACCATGGTATTCTGCAAAATGTATAACAACACGAATATACTTCACAATAACTTCCTACAAAATTCATGTCTTTGGTTTCGTAAATAACTAATCATATAACTCAGAAATAGTGGACCATAGTATAATATTGTCCAATACACAAATTCTATTCAGAATTTTGTTGTTGCAAGGAAATGTTTCTGAATTAGTTTTAATTGAAATAAATAAGAAGCATGTAATAGTATATTATGCACCTAGGGGGAGAAAAGGGGCTTTTTCGACGAGTGCATGTTTTCAGTACGAGTCGAAAAAGTGCCTCTTCCTCTAGGTGCATACGATATTTTTTATAACAAATGGATGATTTCAGACATTTCTCGAAATACAGTCATGATTTTAGTCCATATTATACAAAAATATTGGGAACTAATTTTAAAAGCAAGTCAAGTGCGGTGCTTGTTGGTTCTGTAACGAAAGGCAAAAAAAGAACTTTACCAGTGTATATGACGATTTCAATACTTATATAATTCAACATTGAAACAACATATTTCACTCAACTTTAAAAAAATATTATTATAAGGACACCGCATCATCAATCTTTGACAGCGTGGACCTCACATTTCAGATGTAGACGAGCCAGCTGATAGAGCCTCGTTTAGTTAGTGGCTGCCAGATTTCGCATTTTCATGCCCATCGCGAATACCGACCGAACTGGCAACCAGAGTTTTCATGTAGTTGGAATATTTCTTTTTGCATCTTTTGTACCCAAATGATGTACATAAACGTACTTTACTGTCGGCTCTTGCATTTCTCAAAGTTTGAAGCCGATTTTTCTCATATAAAAAAAGTTCTTAGCTTCAAAAAATGCACCCAGTTTTCATTTCTTCGAAAATAATTTTTTGCGAAATTCCTCCTCGAACAAAGTTTCAGCCCGATATTTTATTTAGAAAAAAAGTTAATAGATTCAGAAAAAAATTCAGACAATTGAAAAAGTGAGGCCGGCAAGGTATGTATTTATGCGTGTCACATGCCCTTAAGCACTACTGTTAAAACGATTGTGGATGCGTTCGAAGTCGCCTTCAGACCACGTTGTCGATAGGTATTATATATATATATATATATATATATTTTTTTTTTATCGTTGCAAGAAAAACTATTGCAATTACTCCGTGACCTTCTAATGAATAATTTCACGTAGAATCCGAATTTCAACAAGATAAATGTTCATCTTCCTTTTTGGAAGAGTTTTTCTTGCATGACACGGAGAGGATACGATGTGGATACTATAAGGATACGCTCTAGCTTGTCCATTTCGTTCATTCGGTCCGCTAGGAATCACATATTTGAAAGAAATTTAATAATACTTTCAAGAATTTTAATGTTTATGAACAGTGAGCATTGTTTGCTAGAGAAAATATTGATTTTAGAAAAAAGCTTGAACACTTAAAAATGTGTGAAACTTTTTATGCATCACTTGTTACAATATTTTTTTGTAATTGTGCGATTTTAATGAAGAGTGGATCATTTCGCCCTAAATTAAAATCGTATATTTAAACTAATACAACTAAGCGAGAAAAGAAAAGTTATGCATTAAATTATTCAAATACAATTAAAGAAAACAGTTTCATACGTACTAAATATTCAAATGTAACATACACGACTGCAAGTTTCGAAATATTAAACTGAAAACGGTTCTGCAACATTGTCTCATAAGATATAAGGTGCTTCAATCGAGTCGATTTTTAGAAGAATACAAAATATGGCTACAAGGATGAATTGTTTTATGTATAATTTTAACCACTTAATCTAAAGACTTATACATGTGTAGGACTAGAGCCTTTTTCCCCCGAAAAATGGCCTTGTTGTTGCTTTTTTTATTAATTGAAAATATGCTGAATTTTCTGCGCTTGGAAACGGGCAACGCGTCACCGGGAGTGTACAGACACTCACCATTTCAATAAGGGCACAGCAGGAGAACAAGCGTATAATTTTTTGACAATACTCGAACCCAGAGGGTATACTTGACGGCCTGTCATGCTGGCTGTTGCTTGCCTAACTCCACCTTCCTATTGTTAGAGAATTAGAGCCGGTAGAGAGAAATAAAAAATTATTAAAATGTTAATTAATTGAATTTCAATAGGCTGAATTAGCTTCATTAGATAATGATGAGAAGATTAAAAAATATCGAAAGAAACTGGTTAATCCTTTCAATCTCAGTTGAGAGTTTTGGTATTTTTGCGTTCACTTTAAGATTAACTCTATTATTGACAATATTAACCGATTGTCCTAAACTTTTTTTTTCATTTTCTTATCAATTATATCAGGAAATTGATTTAGCTAATTAAAATTCAATTGAGCCATTTTTTCGTAATTTCAGTGATGGTAAAAGGCCTTCATCTCGTAAAAATGAGAGGACATTCATTGCAGGTAAAGGAGATGTTGTAATATAGTATGATGTCTGTATTCATGTGTATCACGAAGGAATAGTAAGGAGTGGTATCACCCTATGTGTTTGACGAGCAGAGGTGGGACGAGCGACGTCCAAGAATTCGTTAATGTTTACCACGAATGAAAACTCGGTCTCAGTATCGTGCACATGCGCCGAGCTGTTTTCGCAGTCACGTGTTATACCCACTCCCCTATGTTATATTTTGACATCTCGATGCATACGTATGTTATGTTCGTTTGTGTTTTTATTTTGTTGGGTGTATATCACGTTCCTGAATTAAAAACGAGAAGGAAAATGGCATCTACTCGATTCAATTAAAGGACTATATTATAGTTTAAAATTTTAATACTGACCATATCATGTAACAGTCATCATATAACAGCTTATTTTAATAATAATATTAATAATAATAATCATTATAATAACAGCTTATTTTATGTATATGTATCGTTTAGATGTAAGCTATTTATTTTTGTCTTCTTTCAGAAAATAGGTTTCATTATTTAACTTTGGAATTAATTTCTTAATTAAAAGTCACCTCCTCCTGTATATGCATCCCTTCACTCACCTCCACTTCATATGCTTCCCTTAACCCTGATTTATTTGAAATATTTATAACATTGTATATATGTATATGTTTGTAAATATTATAATTAGATCAAGTTTTTCTCAGTGGATGATTTCAATGATTTCCCCAAATCTATAAACAATAATGTTTAAGTATTTTAAATGTAAATGCAAATTTCAATCATTTTTGAATGAGAGACAATTTTCTACCTCATGCGAATGTGTATGAGTTCCACTTATTTACACCCCGTTCCGTTTTAAAATAAGACATACCTTTTTAATTTTGGAGACTGCTTTTAAACATTGATTAACTCGTATCTTATTTCTCATTTATATATTTTTCACTTTCTTTAATTCTTAATCAAAACAATTAAAGTAAAATCATATCACTATATTATTCTTTCAGTATTAGCTTAGAACTGCGAAGCCGTAACTCCAACTTTAGAATATTTCATCACACTGACCTTCAAAAATGCTCCAATCCTTGTATCAACACACATTTCCTAGGAATTCCCTCTTCCGTCCCTTCCTATTTTCTATGAATAGACTTTAAACAAACCATCCGTCTATCGAGATAAGCCCTCGTTGACACCAGTTCCACTCTTTTGAAGTTTCTCGAATAGTCTGTTCTTTGATGTAAGTAGCCCAATGGCTGATAGCAGTTTATTTTTTTCACCCAGAGATAGATTCTGCTTTCCCTGCCGCAAAATTTTATTCAGGCTCCGAATATCTTGGGTACATTGATGTGTCCAGTACGCAATCTCTGAAGTTGTTGCATTTTCATAAAAAATTTCATATGCACTGTCATAAATCTTGACAACCTTCTTACAATCCGATGAATCCATTTTCGAATATTGTCACAGGATGGTTTGAAGTCAACTGAAAAAAAATTCGCTTTGAAGTGACTTTTATAGTCAACTAATTTCACAAATATTCAAACAGATGGCACTGACAAAAACTTAACGATCATAGTTTAACGATCTAAGTGAGTGTAATTATAAAAAATATGAAGGAGCACTAACCGATTTTCAACTCCAGGTTTCTTTTCTCCAGTCCAAACGTGGTATATGTTACTGTATCTAATTGAGTAATAAACTTTCAAAACGTCGAAAAAAGTATATAATCAAGTGTACAAAACTGTATTTTTGTACGAAAACAGTTCAAAAAATATTTAAAATCACTATATCAATTTTTTCACTTCACTTTAATCTTTTATGCTTGTATATTTTTTCTCAAATGCTGGATGACAACTGAGAGAAATATATGTGAAGCGCGTCTTTTATAGATGCACATTTGCTATACTTATCTAGTAACATATCTCCCTCTTTGTCTTAATCTTTTAGATCGTTCTGCATTATAATCGACAATTGGGATATAATTTTTGCAACGAAAAATGTCTCATCAGAATAACCTTGAATTTGTTTACGAAAAAATTCTTTCCATAAATTGTGTAGTATTGCATTATATGATGCAACAAAGTTCTAAAACGTTCTACATTATAATCGATACGTTTGGAACAATACGTTTTGCGAAGTAAAAATTGTAATGCTTTATTCAAAATCACAAACAACCTTGAAGATGTTTGCACAACATTTTTGACCTCTGAATTGAATTATTTAGACGAAAACAAATAAAATCATCCTCGATTTCTAGAAACTGTATTATGCAGTAGCCTTAGTGAATGATTGAAAATTTTAAAATATTTTATTATTTCTATTTTCTATTTAGCTTATTTTTGATAATTCAATTTTAAATTTTCAACGGGCAGTAGGCAAAACTGACCTTTCTAAATAAGATATGAAAAGCGAGCATATATCTGTGAATAAAAAGGACATGCGACCGCATATCAAGTGTTTTTATATGTCGTAAGAACCGATAAGTGCGGGCCAGTCCCTGATTATATAATTGGTAAAGCACGCGTGAAAAAGCATGAAATAAAATGCACGCTGTATTATTTCTCTTTAGAGTCTCGAAATTGTTTGTTGTATCTAATTTCACGTGTTCGACTAAGAAAGCGAACTTTTGCGAGCAGTAAAAAGAAGTGATCTCTAGAGAGAACGAAAGCAGAGTCTAATGACTCCAACTGTCCCGTCTGCCGCGTAAGGTCATCCGCGGCTAGAGACCTGACTGCAAGGAACAGTGTTGAACGATGTTTTCTCGCGTAAATTTCCCGCTCTTCCTTACCTTCTAGGACAGAAGGAGCAGAAGTGGATGACGTACATGTTCCAGTTGCGTGGGGATTGGTTGCTTTAAGGAACCATGATCGTACCTTCCGGAGCCTACAACTTCTCTGATAATGATATTACTGAGAAAGAAGTAATAATTTTAATTCTATTTTTTGGCCAAATTTCACAAAAACCCACATGATTACTAAAGTTATGGAATATCGCAGCAGCTTTTCGAGTAGATTCAAATTTAAAAAATTTATAAAACTAGAAAAAGATCAACTTGATATTCTAGATCAGTGCAACTTTGTATATAGACTTACATGTATCTGCGGAAAAACATTATATGTGTCTAACAAAAAGGCCGTTCCGTATCAGAAAAAAAGAAGGCAGAAGCAATATGAGACAAAATAAGAAATAGGATAGAGTCATAAGTAAACATATAATGCATTGCCGTAACTGTGAAATCGATCATATTCATTGGGATCATACAGAAATTTTGCATCAAGAAATAATTTTTTCAAACGTATTTTTCCTGAAATGGTTTTCATTGAACGAGAAAGCACTAAATGCTTGAACAAAAATTAAAGATTTAGATCATTTCAACGAATCTTATAATGCAATTTTAGAATTTTCCAGTTAGTTCCTTATAGAAATCTAACACCCTATATTGAGAAAAATCTTTCTGTGTCGTCAATGAGTTTTTTCTTATCTATCAAATTCGTTTTGGGATAAGACGTGATTAAATATCTGTTTAAATTTATTTCCAACTGTATCAATGGTTCACACATGTAATACGTTAAGAACCACTGTCGTTGTATTAGTGCTCAGTTGATACCATAAGAGAGCGGAGTGTTCTTACACTCTTGCTCCCTATAAATCTAATATTTTAACTTTACACAATTTTCTTTGTATCACACAGTATACCAATATAGTAATTGAAACACAATTTTTTATCAGTACATCCTATTATCAGGTATTTATGCTCGATTTCATTACTGTTACATACTATCTTATAAAACTATCCCTAAAGAATTTTTTGTTCTGATAAGAATTTTTTTAAGTGAGTTTTAATTATTTTGGTATTTTTATTATAGATTTATTACTATTCTCTACATGTCTCATATAAAATAAGCACTAACATATTTCCAGGAGACTGACGTACGAAAACGTATCCCGCTTTATCTAACTACGATAATTTTAGCAAAATGTTAGATGTCTAGCTCTAAAATTCGACCTCTTTGAAATTTAGGTTATTTTCTTATTAAAGATAATCTACTTTATCTTTGGTAAATAATACTTTTATATCCCGTTAGTTTTATTACCACATATGTATTTATCTTATAGATTTACATTAAACCTCATGAGGGAGTAGTACTGGCTCCGGAACGTTGTTTTAAAGTTATGAATAAAGTTTTTAACTTTTGTCTCGATGTAGTTGAAGATAAAAAATGGGCTTTTAATTTCGTATTTTTTATATAATATTACTACTTCAGAAAATAGAAAATAAAATCGATTTTTGGTCGATGTAAAAGATTATTTAAAGATACAAGACGATCGAGCTGAAACTTTGCAGGAACTATTTTTTCCATCAAATGGAATCAATATAGTGGGTGAGGCGGAAAACAATTATTTAAAAAATTTTCACCATGAGTAACTAAGTACGACCCTAATCTGCCATATATTAGCCGGTCTGAAGAAGAAAAATTTATGAATTTAAAAAAGCGAACGATGGTTTTGGTTTTTGCTTTGATTCTAGAGATGTAGGTAAAAATAATAATATAAATTTTTGAATCTTGTCAATGCATTTTTCCATGAAATCACGGCCTATCAGAACTGAAAAACAATAATATGTACATAAATATCATCGTCGCAGTTCTAATTACACCGACACACAAAAAAAAGTGGTCTGCCCGGCGGACTACACCGGCATATCTATATGTATTTGGGGTCGGTGAATCTGAATCCGGGGTCCAAATACCCAAGTTAGCTCGAATTTCCCCCAAAAACGCAAAAATAGACGTAAAATCTACGGAAACGGCGATTTTTCTTGTATATTTTTTACAAAAAACAAAGTATTTTCATCCCGGTAAACTAAACAAGCATATCTACATGTTTTTTGGGTCGCTGAATCCGAATCCGGGGTCCAAATAATCCAGTTGGCTCATATTTTTTCGAAAAAACGCAAAAGTGGACGTAAAAATGACAAAAACAGCGATTTTTGCTGTATTTCTTGGGTAAAAATGGAACTTTTAAATTATTTTAATTTCAATTCGTTACAAATTAATGTTGAGAATTTGTTTTTATTGTCTTGAAACCTTTCAAATTTCTGAAAAAGCTTTAAAATTGCATTTCACAATCTTCTAAAATGTAGATTTTATTAAAAATTTTTGAGAATCTTTCAAATTTGAAATTATTTTTGAAATTTTTTAAAACTTGTACAAAATTTTAAAAGGATTCTAGTTTTTCCTGAAACTTTGAATAAGTTCTGCAAAATAAAAGAATAACCTTAAAATCATCTTATATTTTTCCTTATCGTCCACTTTTTTGCTACCACATACACTCACTGCACAAGTCTTACGCTCCATGATTAATTATTTTATTTGTAATTATTATTATTTGTTATTTGATTCATTGTGATATATGTGTAGCACTGCTACAACAAACAATTTGCCGCGCACGCGCTGCCACCCCTTGGCGTTGAAAATTTGCGCCATCTGGGATGGGCCAGAGAACTAATATCACACCCCTCGATGCCTCAGTCCCCGCGCCTATGTCGTGAAAATTCGCCATTTCTCTGCACGGGAGTTGACAGAGCCTGGTTCTAAAATCATCCATCTTAGCATTCGAGTTCTAAAACAGCGCATGCTGTAACAAAATGCCACTTTGATCGTAGCTGTCATGATCCGCTCGTCAACTTTTATCACGAGGCTTCACCCCCATGGGAACAAAAACTTCCACTTGAAAGTGCTGTCCCATGTGGGCAGAAAACGGCTGTGTAAAGTAGAAACTCATGAGAGTGAACGAGACAGATATATCTATTTGTCTCTTTCACTCTCATGAGTTTCTGCTTTAGGCCGACGTTTTCTGCCCACATGAGACGGCACTTTCAATGTTTTAGAAAATTCCAAAATCGGAATTTTACTGGGCACCCTAAAACCTAAGAAGAAACTGAACTCTAAAACGTCTGCATTATCCATGGTTTTCTTTGCAGCTCACGCTCATAACATTTATCACTATCTGCGTCTTGCAACTATCTGTTTGTTTCTTTGAAGTTTGACCTGCTCGACTCGAAAACCATGATTCAATCCACACCAGGTCTAGCCGAAGAACTTTCCATTTTCGTCCAATTCGCGCATACCAGCTCCACGGCCATCTTAGTTACCAACAACACAGTCGCCAACTGTACACTTATTCAATATGGCGGCACAGCTTGTATCGTTTCTGATTAGCTGCAATATTTTTTACTTGCGCCTGATTCAACCTGCAGTGGGACTCCAATGCTATTTCGAAGTCTAATCTCGAACGGACCTCTCTGTCTACCTTTACAAGTTAGAAAAAGAGGTCCGTTCAATTTTCTACACGGAATCGGAGTCCCACCGCTGGTGTGGATGAGGATTGTGACGGTGTGGCCTGTTTGCGAATTAAAATGCACACTTGCGAACACTAGGGAGCGCGGTAAGAAGCTCCAGATTCGATTTGAATCAGTTTAAATGATCAAAAGCTAAAATACAAATATCAGATAACTTTCAAATACAAAATCATGAAATATAGTTTCATGTATCAGAAACTTTATGTTACAAAATTTAAATAAGTTGCAAGCTGTTAGATACATAAAATAATTACATATGACGCAGTACTCTCTCTATCCTGAAGTTAGGATATGTTAGCTCAAAATTCTACGCAGTACATAAGAAATTGCGTCTTAAAGTGAAGTGTTTATTCACTTAGTGAGGCATGGGTCTAAATTTAGTATCATTAACGAGTGTATGGCGCCACTCAGACCGGATGTAAAATGGACTTTGGACCTATTTAGCCTTTTTCGTGTTTAGACATGTTGATAATCGAATGACTCATTTTCTGACTCATATCCTGTAGGCGCAGCGAATTGACATACTTTCTTATTGGCTAATCTGTAGGAAAATTTCATGACGTAAGCAATGCGATTGGTTCTTGGCCGAAGAGAGGGAATAAGTCTCCTCCCATTCGAAGGTTATAAAAAAGTACGCACAGCCGAAAAAGGGCAGATTCTGTATCTCAGAAACCGTTGGAAACAACTTAGAACCTGCGCCTTTCAGCTCTGTTATTTTGAACTTATAAAATTTGTGATTCAATTTAAATCAAAGACTAAAATAAATACAACCTTGTAACGTGATGCGTTTCGCTATTAATTATTGCATTAGTGTGCATCAACCACCTGTGAACAATAAAATTAAATAAACTATTGAATGAATATTGTGATTCAGTGAACCTAAACAATGGTGTTTTTATTTAAACTTGACCTAGTCTTGCGGTAGTAGTTTCCACCACTCAACGGCAGCATTCCGAACTCTCCTTCAACGAATCAGCAAATGGCTACAAAGGAATGAAATTCGACACAAAATTCCAGAACTGTTACGTATCCTTCCAGTAACAGCGTTACCGAACAGTGTGACCTTTATGTTCTGTAATTGTTCTGGCACACGATTGTAACAATGTTAAGTACAAATGTTCCCTTTTTGTTATGTAACATTTACAGAACGTGTCCGCTGGGTTAAGACCTGAAATCTGTAGCACTGTTGCTGATCATTAATTTTTTTCTAAAATTATGCTAAACAAAAATAAACCAAGAATATTCAATACCAAGTGGGCACAAAATTTGGCGACGTCTTTACGACATCTTTACGATAACTTTACCACATCCTATACGTCCACGTCGTTAAGGTGTCTTTACCCTGTCGTTAAGGTGTCTTTACGATATTGTAAAGACGTCGTACGATCTGACGATGTCTTTACGATATCGTAAAGACACCATAACGACATGGATATAGGATGTCGTTAAGTTGTCGTAAAGATGTCGTAACGATGTCGTGAAGACGTCGTCAAATTTGGTGCCCACTGGGTATCCCATGGAAAGATATAAATTTGAAGCGTATAAAAGTAAAAGTGAATATGTGTGTTAATAAAGAATAAATATTATATTATGTATTTTAATAATTTATAGAATCTTCCTTATTTTTAATTTTCTTTATATAAAGAGAATGTAATATAATTTTTGTGAATTAAACTTCAGAACTCGAGAGTCGGAAAAGTTCATTATTTATAAATTAATGTTTATTGCATATTTATGTAACTTTTCTTGTAGGTATTATATTTATACATAAAAATATAATATTTATCCATAAAAATTATACTTCGAATTATAAACATATTTTGAATGCTTAACCGATAAATTTTAACTGATATTATTATTATATTGATATTATTGATGACACTGATGATTTACTAAGTTCAGTTTAAAATAACTATTTTTACAGGAATGTGTGTAAAGGATGTAACACTCGAGATGGCAATTCAAAAAATATATAGCAATAGTTGACAAGCGCGCGAACGATTACTTACAGGTTAGGATACATGTTGTCGAACTTATACTCATTCTCCACATGCTCGAAAACGTTACGGATTATGAATAAACACGTATATTATTTGTTGTGAATAATTGGTTCAGGAAAGTGATAAATAATGACGAATAATTCATTAATTGCTCAATATTAGTTGATTCTCTAAGGCAATTGGGTATTTTTAGAATAACGAATTCAAAAATTCCGCCTACATAGTCAAATGATCAAATGTAGAATACATTTGTAGAAAACTAAGGACGTAATATAAGTAGTAATATACATGTCGAAAACCATGTAATATACGTGATGTATTTGTTATACGTACTCATCCCTGCCAGTGACTCATTTTAAGAAAAGTGGTACTCTCACAAAGCGCCTTTCTTCGCTATTTTTCGCCTTGAGCATGACATTAGATGCGCGTGCAGCGTGCGCGAGACGATATTCAAATATAATCCTCCAATGCGTCGCAGTGATCTTTCCCGCTAAGCTCTGGAGGCGTGGCTTAACGAAGCTGGCGCTTTTTGAGGACCACGCTCCCGAGCCTGGGCGCTTTGTCAGAGGCTATACTGTCTATTTCAGCGATTTTTAACTCTTTTAATGTCGATAAAAAAAATGTTGTCCAGCATATTTTCGATAGGGTTTACACGCTCTTTACATTGCTTATACGGTTTTTTAGAAAAAAAAAAATATTTTACATTCAGAAATAAAAGTTAAAAACAAATTTGACTTTTTTCACAGGATGATACATTTTTTCAATTTCTTACATTCTTATCAGAAAAGGAATTAGATTTGTGTAAAATTTGCCCCCCCCCCCCTTCCGTTTTAGTCAAATGTCCACGTTTTGAGAACTTCTGAACCCGGAAAACAGATTTTCGCGAATGTGTCTGTCTGTTTGTCTATTCGTGTGTCTGCATGTGTTGCTCTACGTGTTTCTGTGTGTGCATCCCCTTCAAGAAATAATCAATTGAACACGATTCAGAACGATTCTAATTGCTCATAATCGGTGTACAATTTGTTAATCGATTTTAATTATTTTCTATTGTGTTTAGAGTTTATGTTTGCATTCCTAATGTTCCTAATTGTTTTCAATCGAGGCGGCAATGTAGGTGGCGACCGGCGCTTGTTTTCTCCGACGAATAATAACCTAAAATAGAACAAATTTTTCTTCGCGTCCTCGCGGTGTACTGGGCATTTTTTATATCTTTGTGGACAGTTTTTAAGTGTTCTTAAGATTATAAAGTGATATACATTCATGGTTCTTGAAATTCGCAACAATTTACTACTATAACCAGTGGCTAGAAGGAAGTCGACGGGGAGAGCAGAAAATAATTTCCGAATCCTACTGGGAGCCGGTGTCATTTTTTAGATGGCAGTTGCTCCCAGTGGGACCCTGCGGTGGTTGTTAACCTTATTTTATATATATATATTATTGTCAGTTTTTGTAATCCTATAGAAATGTGTCCCAACTAAACATACAATTGCAACGTTGAAATATGAAGGAAATTTGGGGTAATTTGGCTTGAACTGGACGTTCCTTTTGCATCTCAGTTAAAAGTTCCAAACAAATGTTAGGCGCAGATTAACAGAAATTAAGTTATTAGTCTTAATAGAGTTAAATAATTTTGAATTTAAACGTCCACATTTTCTTGGTGTCAAATTTAATTTTTTTAATATCAGGACATCAATTCAGCCGAATTGGAGATTCCAAATCCAACTATATACTTTCTTTAACCGTAGCATAAATAGCGATGTTATTCCATGCAGAATTCAATTTAGTGGAAAGTGTATGTTGATGAGTCTGCGAGTAATATTTAAATTGAAGAGTAGTTTAGGCGATTTAAAAGTGCCCTGACAGGTCCACAACGGCCAAAATACATACATCAAAGTGTGGAACGTGTGCGGGTGTATCATAATTAAGATATTAGGCTGATCATGAAGGTTTCAATTAACAATTTGTTTGTTTGTTTGTCTTGATACATTTTTTGTATATAACATTTTTTTAATGATCTTGCCTAAACTATGAACGACTCGAAAAAGTTCTACGTTATCAAATTCGACGATATTCAATGATTTTATCATTATTTTTATACTATTACATGTAAAAAACTACTTTTTTCAATATTATTAAACTTGTCGACCGTACGTTGAAATTTGACACTAAAGTTTTTTGAAAATTGACCAATAAAAGATTCATCAACATTCCGAATCTGTTAATGTTTTTAATGGACCGTATGATAGAAATAAAGTTCTGCATGGAATAACATCGCTATTCATGCTACGGTTGAAGAAAGTATATAGTTGGATTTGGAAACTCCAATTCTGCTGAATTTATGTCCTGATATTAAAAAACATTAAATTTGACACCAACAAAATTTGGACGTTTAAATTCAAAATTATTGAACTTTATTAAGACTTTTACATTAAAGTTGTTCAATTATTTTAAAAGATATAAAATTGAAACTACGCAAATCGGAAAATTTTAATTAAAATTAATTATTCAATCTTAAATGCTTTTAATTCAAAATTGTTTTATTTCAAACAATTTCAGGTTGAAATTATATATTTTGAACGCTTTTATAGTTCAAAATTGATTCATTTTAAACGTTTCCAGTTTAAAATTATTTAATTTTTAATGCCTCAAACCTTAGAACTGATTACTTAGGGCTATTGAGTAGCAATTTTGAGCGCGCTTGAGACGCGCACCAGTCGGATCTGGCCTTTCGCGCTCGATACTGTATTTATCTCGCGCTACGCGCTCGGTCTTTGTTCTTCTCTCATGTTTGTGCATAGACCTTTCAAAATTAAAGGTCAACCTATCGACAATTGTAATTTGTTGATTATGAATTTTCTTTCGTTAAAGCTTCTTCGGCATTCCGGAACACATTCTCATCACGTATCTTGCGCTTCGAACTCGAATAAAGTTCATATGTCTAAAGCGAGAACTTTTCTGTATTATATGTTCAATTTTATTTCATCAAGGGGGTCTTCGCGTTTCGACGTTTCAAAAAATCGATTTTTTTTACATATTTCGAATCTACAAGATATTAGAAACGTTTCCTGGCATAGCAGATTATATCGCAAGTTTTTCTAATCATGTTTTATTCCTTCATTTATGTTTAAACGCGTTTTCCCAAAACTCGTATTTTAAAAAAGTTTTCGCAAGACTTCGATTAGAAATATTTGGAATATTGTGGGGTTTCCCTCAAATTGTTCAGCAGACATGTCGCTAGGACAGGACACAACCTTTTTTGGAAATATTTTTGAAAAATGTTTACAGCCTTCATAAGTTAAAAAAAAATAGGTCGAAAAGTATTCCATCATTTATGTTTAAACGCATTTTCCCAAAGGTCGTGTTAAAAAAAGTCTTTGTGAGACTTCGCCTAGAAATATTTGGAATATTGGGTCGGGTTTTTTTTTAATTTTCTGCAGACATATCGCTAGGTCAGGACACAACCATTTTAGAAAATATTTCTTTCTTCAAATTTTTACAACCTTCAGAAGCTCAAAAAAAGTAGATCGAAATTTTGTTTGCTTGTAAACAATTAGGCCATTTGCAGAGATTAAACATTTTTTCGAATCCCTGTGTCCTGACCTAGTCAATGTAATCATAATTAAAGCCATATTTCACTTTTTTTGTTTTATGCAATCTAAATAGCCGAAGCCTTACCACAAAGTCGACATTATTTTTCTGTCTCACACTTTTTGTGAAGCGAATGAAACAGTGAAACTGTCACTATTTTCCACTACTCTGAAGTGCGTTAAGTTCCCACTGTCACCAACCTAGTACATGCTTTAGTTTTCTAGAAATCCAGGTGGCTCAAATTCAAGCCCTATATCAAATTCAAGCAATCTCCGCTATGATTCCAATGTTTGAAATTGTACAATTTTAAGCTTTTCAATTCGAAATTTTGTTTAGGTTGAGTTTGAAATGTTCTATATTTTGAAAAGTTTTCAAATAAACAATAATTCAATTTTCGTGCCTGCTTCTAAAATCTTATTATTTTTAAAGCTTGAATTTGAGAAATTATTAAATTTAAAACTGACTATCAAGGCTTTCAATATGAAATTTTAAAAGATTTAATATTGAAATTGTCCTGATATTTTTAATATTTTTATTTGATACTGCAACATTGTTTAAGTTAAAATTGGAAACCTTCAAAAATTAAGAAATTCCATACCAAATGTTTTCGAATTTAAGTTTTTGAAGCAAAACGGCTATAGTTTCAATGCCTGGAAAATTATACTGCTTTAGAATTGAGTACTCAAAACTATAATTTTAGATTGAAATTATAGAAATTATTTGAGTTGATAAATAGTATTATTAGTATCATATCGTGTAGTATTAAGTGATGTTGTGGGACTGACGTTACAACTAGACTCTCCATCTTACAACGAATCACTACTTAACATGGACATGATTTCGACTCGCAAAATGAATTTTGCGCATAAAGGTGGTAGTTGGGTGTATAATCTAAACAATGAATAATACAAACAATAAAATTGTCTCGGAATGGACTGAAACTTTGATTGACGAAATGCATCCATACGGTAAATATGAAGGTCGAGTTTTAAGCATTCAATAGAGACTGGGTGTTTGGAATGCTAGGAGGGTGAATGATCTTAAGGCGACAGAACTACGAGAAACTATGGACGTAAGGAAGCTAGATATTTCATGTGTACCCGAGACAAAGAAAAAGGGATGTGAAAGTAGAAACATAGAAAGTGGGGTATTGAATGGCGGTTTTGAAATATGGTCAGGAGTAGATAGTGAATCACATGGTAGTCAAGGGGTCGGTTTGATTATAAATGAAAAAGCAATAAAGCATCTCAAAGATAAAGGGTGTGGATCTCCCAGATTGCTGTGGGTTAGAATGAAGGTAAGAATCAGAAGATTATTTATCATAGCGTGTTATGCCCCAGCCTACTGGGGCACTTTAAATGATACTACTTGCGATCATGGTGAAAGAATTATTCTGCTAGGAGATATGAACGGATGGGACGGCGTCCAACGTCAGGATATAGACACAAAAAGGGTGCTAGGTAATTTTTGAGATTCAAGACAAAATTATAACGGGGAAAGATTAGTTATCTTATGCTTAGAAAAGGGCCTATTTATTACAAATATGTACTTGGTTTAGACATAAAATGATCCACATGTATACCGGGCGTAAAGGAAATAGCCACAGTATAATTGACTTCGTTATTGTAGATGAAACACTAAGACAACTAGTAAAAGATACAAGAGTCATGAAAGGCTCTAAATACAATACTGACGATTACCTTCTAGTCTCCAAAATAACCTTAGGGCAGGGATGGAAAAGAAAGAGAACCAAAAAAACGAAACAAACGCGAATAAAAATTTAAAAATTACAGCATTCGGAAGTGCGAATAGACTTTCAGAATAAATTAAACGAACGCATATACTCTGTTCCCCGAGAGAAGATCCTACAGACGCTCATAGGGGTTGTGGTTTCTTGATGGAGGAGTGAATTTACCCTTTTTTTCCACGTAATTACTTAATTACTCTTCTCATTGGTCCATTGGTCCCAGTTGAATATTTATTACTCTCATTGTGTTTCTTTCTCAAATTTTTCGAAGGATTTTTACCAGATTTTAGCCATAAAAGAAAAGGACCTCACCGCGAGCAGGTCTCGAGCTACAAAAATTAAAAAGTTCAAAATTAATATTTTTCCAATCACCGACTTGAAGGTAATATATTCGGAATGTGCACATTATTGCGATTCCAACGACATGTAATTTGTCCATAAATGTTGAAAATTGGAGAACTAATCAATATTAAATTAAATATTTAGCTAAAGTTTCTTCAATTAAACTTCTTCAAATCTAAAGATTGCTTCGAAAAGTTGAAACTTTTCGAAGCAAGTAATAAGGTAAATGCAACTGATAATCGTCACTACATTATTTATCGTCAGATGGCCCAATACTTTTTGTATAACAAGACTCGCTCTTGCCGCGTGTGATAAAAAATGTGATTTTAGGTAAGTTTAAATATCCGTTTATCGCAAAATGCAAGAATTTCTCGAATTTTATACCTCTAATTCAACTTGTGACACGACCTAGGTCTTAAGGTCTTATCTTCAATTTAAGCCAATAAAACTTGAAAAATCTCCACGGGTTCCTGAGATACGTCTTAAAATATCCAGGTCTCAAACTTCAATTTTCAGTCGACGATTACTACTCTCGGCCGCGAAAGCGGTGATCACCGAGAATTTCTCAGATTTTGTTTCTTAACTTCAATTCGTGTTGTGAATTCGTGTTGTTGATGGAAAAAAACTGAAACTGACAGGACGTAATCTGTGAGTTACAATTCGGTGGTAAAAAAACTGATAGTACACGACAGCGGCTTCCCCCACTTTGCCGCCACAGAACGTGTCAATCCTTCTCCCATAATCAGTCACCATAATCAACAACATAATAATAATGCATTGCCTTGGAAATTTAATAACAAATATCACAGCTATCACCCTGCACTTCATGTAAATATCAGCTTTGCAGGTTGAAAATTGCAGTAGCGGTAATTTTTAAAAAATTAGCCCCGCCCTCCCCCACCGCAACTACAACCATTTTTTTAAATATGTAGAAAAATATCGCTTATCGAATGAATTTCATCCCGATTCCACTGAGTGAAAATTGACAAAATTATTTTATTTGTTTATGACTAAAAAACATACCCTCTTTTTGTACCCATTTTTGTGCAATTTAATAATGAAAAATCGTTCTGCCGCTAAGTGTAATTGATAGCACAACTCCTGTAGAGGACAATAACTCACTGTTTGTTGAGATCCCATGGGCCAAATCGGTAGAAATTTCGTTGAAGAATTGCCCATTTTTGAAGAACAAATGAGTTCTTATGGAAACTAATCATGATTTCGCGCTGAAGTTTTGCACACTTCTTAAGGGTACGATACGTCATTTTGTAGATATTTGTAGGACCTATATTTTCTATCCAAACTTTTTTTCTGACAGATATACAGATTAGTTGCAGTAAACAAAAGACCTGTTTTTTCTATCTTTGACAATTGTTTACACACACAGTGCTTCCGAAGCCTTGGTCGCAATCATATCTGCTTTTGTTCTACATGCTAGCACTACAAGAATCTGAAGAAAAGTTTCAGGTAGCATTTATTTCTCCAAATTTCATAGGGCGCCTGGACTAAGATACAGATAATTGTTATTTAAAATACGAAAAACCAGGACTTTTTTTTCGTTACATAAAATGGGTAGTAACAATTCAGGATCATTAGTGTTAAATTTTTGGTAGTACTAAAATAAAAATATAAATAAACTCAAGAAGATAAATAAAATTAAAAAATTAAAGTGAAAATACTATATTTAGCGCAGATTTTAATGGTCAAATATTCATTATTTCAATAAACACATAAAATACAAGATATGCAACTTTGACGCAAAAAATAATTTGGGGCAAATTTACTGGTTAATTCAACCAGACTTTCTTTAGCTAAAGCTTATGATTATCACTTCAAAACAATATTAGATTTTTCATAAAAATTATCTGTAATTTTTTCAAGTAAAAATGGTCACTGCATTTATATTATATTATGAAATTTGTTACTGCTTTTAGGTACGTTTACAAATAGAGGTGAGACCAGGGCCGCATTTATTACGGGACCAGCGGGACCATGGCCCCAGGGCCCTCACAAATGTAACTAGTCGGTAAATCAAAATCGCTGCGACATGAACAAACTTCTGCATCGGCTCCTGCTTCGATGACCTTTTTTTAGAAGCCAGTAAGGAATTACAAAAGGCCCCCATATTTTAACTGGCCCTAGGGCCCCCACAACCCCAAACGCGGCCCTGGGTGAGACAGAGGACATGCGAGATACAAGAAAGGAAACTTGTACAGATTCTTTATTGTTAAGTCTTTTATGAAGCTCATGTCTCTAGAAGTGGCAAAGTTTAAATATTTTAATCAGAAAAAAAAAGAATTATTATAAACCATGATTTTCCAAATTTTATTGTATTTGAATTCAAAAATCGCACACGTACTCTATCTGTTAAAAATTTGAGGAAAAATATCGAATACATTCAACTCCGCATACTTCACTCCAGAGTAAAATAGAATTAGTAAAAGGTTCTGAAGTGCATTCAGAGTGAATATCCCTTCTAGAAATAATCAATTGAACACGATTAAGAACGATTCACAGTTGTCAAAATTTCAATCGTTTCCAATCGCTCCTAATCGGTGTACCATTTTTTAATCGATTTCAAATATTTTATATTGTGTATAGAGTTTATGTTTCTATTCCTAATGTTCCTAATTGTTTTCAATCGGGGCGGCAAGTTAGGTGGCGACCGGCGTTTGTTTTCTCTGACGAAAAATAAACGTCTGTTGTTCTATTTTATAGCATCTCCAAATACAGTTTTAAAATTTTTTAATTTTTGTGGACAAAAACCCGGGGAACCAAACCCTATTTACCACACGCGGAAGTATCACATGCCCTTAAAGAGATTGTCAAAAACCTTTATAAAGCTAACTTGGCACCAATGTCCTCTTTACTGACGTGAAGTTCGAGCGCAAAAACATATAGATATGCTTGTTAAGTCTACCATTCATGAAGATCTTTTTTTTTATTTGTAAAAATATACAAGAAAAATCGCTGTTTTAGTCGATTTTACGTCTATTTTTACGTTTTTTGTAAAAATACGAGCTAACTTGGATATTTAGACGCCGGATTTGGTTTCAGCGACCCCCAAGAACATATGGATATGCTGATTAAGTCCACCGGGCATGAAAATACTTTGTTTTTTGTAAAAATGTACAAGAAAAATCGCTGTTTTCGTCGATTTTACGTCTATTTTTGCGTTTTTCGGTAAAATACGAGCTAACTTGGATATTTGGACACTGGATTCGGATTCAGCGACCCCAAAAACATATAGATATGCCGGTGTAGTCCGCCGGACAGACCACTTTTTTTTTTGGGTGCCGGTGTAATTATTGACCACTTTACGTCACTTTAATTTAAAATTGGACAAAAAGTGAAACATTTTGGAAAAAACTGCAATGGTCTAGCATTATTCTGAGAGAATATTATTAACAATAATATTAAATTATTTAAATAAAGATGTTTGTTAACATTAATGAAGTATTATGTCACTGTAATTGAAAATCGGAGAAGAAGTGGAAAGTGTTTGAAAACGCCGCAACTTTCTAGCTCTATTCTAAGAGCAAATTGCTAAAAATAATAATAAATTGTTTAAACAATTTATGTAAATATTTTATTATTAGTATAAAGTAATATTTTGTGTATTAGAAACAATTTGAATTGAAAAAACCGCAAAAAATCATAATTGTCGTCAGCTCGGCATCCTCAAAGTTTTTTTTTTCAGAAAAAAATGTCAGTAATGTCGATTTTTGTACAGATATTGCAAATAGTCTAATTAACAACACGTCCAGAATCTAAAGTTATCAGACTTATATATAACTGTAAAAATAACAATTCTGTTGAATTCGTCAGTGTATTTCATAGTAGATTCAGGTAGCTTGGCATCCTGAAAGTTGTTTTTTTGTTTCAGAAAAAAATGTCAATAATGTCGATTTTTGTACAGACATTGCAAATAATCTTATTAACAACATGTAAAAAATCTAAAGTCCTCAGACTGCATTTTAAGGAAATAGATAGTTCTCATGATACATCTCGTAAAATTATACAAGAAATGAGAACACTATTTTCTACGGCTGTACACTGTGATGAGGCACCATGTGTACAGGACTGGCCTGGGATGAAGGGACCCCAGCAGGGCAGGTCAGGACAGGGGGAAGGTCAGTACAATCTTCAAAAAAGAAGTGATAAACATCATTAGTTCCCTGAATAGCACTCAGAATTTTCCATTTTCCAATCATTCAGATATCGATATCCATATCGACAAAAAAAAAGACCGTTCAAGTTAGTAAATAAAATAAACAATATTAAATGAAGTAATTGACTTATCCTAATTATGCGTGTACTCTGTGAGAGATAGACCTTTATCATGCTCACATCTGTAGTTAGAACTTCTTTTCTCGAAAACTGTACCTCACAGGTGTAAAAACTTTAAATACTAACAATGAATCCTTTTTCCTATTTTCTAAGCAAACTATTGTTTCTATGTGAAAAATGAGAATAAACTTTTTTATAAAGAAAAAGTTCTGCACATTTTTCTACAGAACCTTAATTATATTGAAATGAGCAGTTTCCGAAATAAACGGAAAAAACTCACTATGCCGCTATTGTTTATTATAAAAGGATTAGCCATTATTTAATCGATTTAGATTTTTTATATAATCATAAACAGCCTATGGAGAAGGGGTTTTGCTAGTATTCAGCCTGTTACCATTTTTTTCCTTTATGAAATCCTTTGTTGCCTGGCCTAATACTGAAAACGCCCGAAGGTCTCCGAGCTGTTCCGTCTCTAGCCGAGTACGCGACGATCAAACCAGCCGACCGACTGCACCCGGCTCATGACCTGCGATTTCCCGCCAAAAATTTCAATCATACGTGTTTGTAGTACAAAAATGTTTGTAACTAGTGCAGTGTGAATTGAAGCTTAAACAAATTTTAATTCGGAAATTATTAATTTAAACTATCTGTAATTTACACAAATAAAATGGAAGCTTTTAACACTTTTCAATTGAAAATTTGTAATTAAGTGCAATTAAACTGCAAAACTTAAACTTTTACAATTGTAAGTTCCAATGGATCCCGGATTCGGATTCAGCGACCCAAAAAAACATAAATTATAGTAGTTATCTTCACATAAATGATTTTTCTGACCATTTAACCTTCAAATGCCCTTGACCTAGATGTGCTGGGGTCAAACGGACTACGGATTCATGCTCAGCGGGTCAAAATACATGGGAATATATGTGTCGCATCTGTAGAACAGGAAAGTGTTTTTTTTTGTGTGCCGGTGTAATCTAACCAATTTTAAAGGTAGGAAAATAATTTTTTAAACACTAGATCATTAAAGAAACATGCAAGCAAAATTGCAAATGACCACTGGTATCAAAAAGCAGATATTTTGATCTTTGCTGAGACATGATTAAGTTCAAATGTGACTGTAGAAGTACCCAATTTTGAGGAAATATTTAGATCAGACAATTTAGAAAATGTTCAAGTCAAAGGAATCATTATTTTCGTTAAAAAGGTATAAAAATTGAGATATTAAAGCATATTATAAAGTTTGAAAACAAAATAAGTACACATTTTGGTCAGATTGATTCAATATGTTTAAAGCTTGACAAAATATCTGTAGTTGTAGGGTATAAGTCTCTAAAAATTAAATATTTAACATTCATAGAAACTTTGACAGCTGCTCTAAAGTTAGTTTCACAAAATCATTCAGCACTTGTTGTTATTGGCGACTTTATTATTTATTTGAATGATGCTGAACGGTCATTGCCGTTTAAAACGTTTATGCCTAAGTACAAATTAAGGTCACTGTTATTAGAAGGTACTTCCACTACAGATTTTAAAACTCAGATTGATGCATTTTTACCAATATAGTAAATTGTTTTTTTTTAAACGTACGAAACATATTTTTTGGATCATAAACTAATATTTAGTGGAATTAAATGTGAATGGTCTATGACTTTAAACAATGAAATTTCTTTTCCTAATATTAAGAAAACATTTCAACGACAAGAAATTTTTGCTGCAGTCATTTGACTCGTTTACTATTTCTGGACCTACTCAAGTAACTGATATCGATTTACACTTATCTCAAAAATTTGAAAAATTGAATGTTTCTTTAGGATGTAAATATATGAACAATGATAACCAATATTCTACTGACGGTCTAAGTATAATTAACAATGAAGGAGATTTAAGCCATCTTTTGAACATTCCAGAGCATACACTCGATATCATAGAGAACATTCCAACACCAGGAACATATCTACAAGATAAAAACATCAATACATTTGGTAAAATAATTGATTCAAAATTCAATTTTTAACATCAAGACGTTCTATTTCTACAATTTCCTCATCACATAAAAGAAATTTCAAAAGAGAAGCCTAATTTTCAAATTTTATACAGTGGCAGTTTAAGAAAATATGTAGGTAATTGGATTAGTTCATATTATGATGGAACAATAATAATTAACATATATGATAGACTCAAAAACAAACTGTTGAGTCCTCAGCACAAATTATATTCAGAGAATCTATATCCCTGGAATCCAAAAGTGAAATTTCACTCAGTTCAAGAACAGACAAATTCAATAGATTGTCGTCTATTTGCTATCGCATTTGCTATTTCAATATGTTGTGGTGATAAGCCTGTGGGAATACTTTATGATGAATCTAAATTTAGAACTTGTATCGCAAAAATGCTTTCTGAAAAAAAATATAACGACTTCCAGAAATCTAAATTACATTGAAACATAAGCTCTTAAGCTACGTATTTTTAAATGTGATTTGAGGTATTCGAGCTTATAATTTTCAATTAATTAAATATTCATATTTACAAAATTGATACATTTACATTCAAACTTTGTTTTCTTCTTTATTAGATTTGATCAATTATTTTACTTTAAATTGCCTTTAAAATGTAAATCGCACCCTATATATATAAATATATATATATATATAACCATTCGGTTTCGGTTTCGATTCCTTTGGAATAGAACTGAAGACCCTATGACAAAGCCACCGAACGCGACCTCGGGTTGCGGATAGAGGGTCCCTGTACCAAGGGTTTCCGCTAAATATGGTTACAATAATTATTAAGCAGTCGCGAACAAATGTCCAGGGATGGTCCCAAAGGAATAACCCCTAAGCAGAGGCCTAGAAACCGTGCCGTAAGTTGAATGGTACCTGGGTGAGGTGTCTTAAACGGTGACTCAGCGATATCGGGCAACCTCTCACAGTATGTAGCCTCATCCTTGCATGCGGGGCTCTTCAATGATGGACGAACCTTTTTCCTAGCTGCTCTTGGGAACAACAATGACACCACCAAAACATCAACAAGTTGTAGATGCGGTTCAAAACGATCGAACGCGCAGAGCACCCGACAATGGGTCGGCAAAAAGGACTGTGGTCTTCTGGAGACCAGAAAAGATCAGTTTAAGATCACTTTAAGACAGGCCTATACCTGCCTATACTGTACTCTTAAGTTGGTCTTTCTTTTCACGAGGGGGGTGTATTCACCTCATTTGTGGACATATGTATGAAAAATTACTGGGTAATTATTTTTTAGCATGATTTTTATCTGGGCAGAGCACCATGGTCGAATGAGTTTGATGACGTCTTTTGTTATATTCGCTAATTGAAGAAACCTCATTACAAGGCAATGAAATCATCTCTGCATGTGCGTCATCAGAGGGATTTTTGAGGGCGTATATTTGCACTTTAAAATGTACCCGAAACAAGTAACTTGACACTTTTTGTTAAACGCGTGCACTGAAATCATCAAGCATTTAATTATGATTCTGGCGTGTCCCATTTTTTCAATGTAATTTTATCGACATTTTTTGTAACGTTTACAACAATAAAAATTGGAAAGACTAATGAATTCAAAATAAATCAAAGCTTATTTTTACGAAATCAGAAGTGTTAAAAAATGTGTGGTAAGTTTAAAAGTGTTCAAGAGAATTCTATATGATTTGAGATAATTCTACAGAATTCAAGAATCTTTTACATAATTCAAGACAATTTGACGGAAATCAAGAGAGTTCTACTCAATTCAAAAGAATTCTACAGATTGCACGAGAATTCTGCCGAACTCAAGAGAATTCTACTGTTTTTACGAGATATTTATACTGAATTTCAGAGAGTTATGATAAATTCAAGGGAATTATGCCTAACTCTAGAGAATTTTCTTGAATTAAAAAGAATTTTGCTGATTTCAAGAATATTTTGCGGTTCAAAACGATGAACGCGCAGCGCACCCGACAATGGGTCGGCGAATAATGCCGATAATCCTAGAGTTCGGGGTGCTGAAAATAATTTTGATGGAAACACGACGACGAACCGGCAATACGCCCACATTGAGTGACGAATCAACTCAAGGATGACTTGCTAGACTGCTACAATGCCAGCATTATCCCTGTTCATCAAAGCTTTATGGCGCCTATTCATACTCTGTGGTGCCGGAAACACCCAGAGCTTGAGCACGTATCGATTCAATCTTTACGAAGTCAACGTGCCTACCTCTGGAAAAATGGATATGTACGCGGAGCGCTTCCCCAACTGCTGCTTGATCAAGCTGCAGCCGAAGATGAGGAAGCGAACGAACCACCATCAAAAGACCAAAAGAAGCTTACAACAACTGAATAAGAAGATTGGATGGATAAGACAGAATACGTCCCGTGTCCAATGTGTGATTGACTACATAACATCTGGTAGACCGTTCACGGAAAAGGTTCGAAAGTTCGCCCAAGAACTGAGGATCTTGAATCACACATTGAACAAGTCAAAGCTGCTGACAATCATGCAGCATATTGTTGACAAAATACGGCTGTTATCTGACGCAAGCAGGAGAATACAGAAGAGGGTGAGGTGGATCAGGGAGAATCAAAAGTTTCTCGCTGACCCATCTCGCCTCTTTAGTAAACACCCTGTTTCTGTCACAAATCCGCCCAAGCCCAGCGAGGTAGAGACTTTTTGGAGAGAGCTATACATGATCCCGAGAACACTAAAGTTAAAAGATGATACAGGCAATATCATCCGCTTCAAGGAATTTTGCGACAACCTCATAAAATCTGAAGAGGGGTTAGTTTGATCACTGCTGAAGAGGTGAAAAAAGTACATAGAGGCACGAAGAACTTTTCCGGGGCTGGACCAGATTGTATCAAGAACTTCTGGTGGAAGAAGGTTACTTCTACACACCAACATTTGACCGGCATATTAACCTCATATTTAAAGTCGGAGACGCCCATTCCGCAGTGGCTGATGTTAGGACGCACTATAATCCCACCGAAAAAAGGCAACTTGTCCAACCCAGAGAATTGCAGGCCAATAACTTTTTTGAACACACTTTATAAGATCTTTACAGTTGTCCTAAACAAAAAGATTCTTCGGCGAATTGAGCCTGTGTGGCGTGATATGTACGAACAGCGTGGCTATCGAGAGAACCCGCTAATTGACAGGTGTGTCTGTAAACCCGCTGCAGCCCATCAATGCGTCCTGTGAATGGCCTGGATTGACTACCAGAAAGCTTTCGATTCAACCTCTCATAGACTTATTATCTGTCTGTTGGAAAGCTTGAAGGTGCATCCACAGATAGTAAGATGCATACAGAGATTGATGCATACCATGAGCCCTTTGCTTTTTTGCATCACACTTCTGCCGCTATCTCTCGCACTACGAAATTCTTCTGGATACCTCTGTGGCGACACTAACCAGCGCGAGCATAAGGTCACTCATGTGCGTCTTTTGGTCTTTTGATCCATCGTCGGTTTGAGCCTTCGATTTAAATCAGCCAAAGCCCTCGCAGCACCATAAATATATATATATATATATCAGTGTGTGGCTGAGAGAGTTGCGTTCCGCAGACACTGCTATGTATATGTAGACGGTCATGTTGAATCTACCGTCACGTAGCGATATGATCGTATGCGTAGCGATGTGAAGTAAAAAACTGAAGGAAGTGAAAAATAATTTAATTTAAAAAATTATAAATACTACCGGCTAAACCTTGTCTGATTCGGTAGCTCTATTTACTGTCCTCAATTCTTTCTGCAAGCCCTCAGATAAAGCAGCTACATATACTTTATACAATGTTTGCATTAGCGTCACTCCCCTCTTTTCTCTATTTTCTTATTTACGTTCTCACTTCCTTCTTCTTCTCTTTACATTCGTCATCCCATCCACTTCTATTCCGCCCATCACTATCTTCTTTTTTACTTGTGGACTCTAATACTATTTTTATTTCTCTCATCATTATTTCTATCTCCTTGTATACATTTCTCTCTCTCATTTTGACATTCCTGATCTTTTCCTAAAACTGTTTTTTTCCATCCATTGGCCAATCCCTTCTTCCTGCTTTTTTACCTTTGCTTCCTTTTAAGCCATATTGTTAATGCTCTTTTCTACCTCTAATTTCACTCTTATGGGAAAGTGATTCGAATCTACATAATCCCCTACCTCTAGTTCCTTTAAATTCCATCTTACCTCGTCGTCCACTATCAAATAATCAATTGACGTTCCCTTTTTCCTCGTGAGCGTGTATATTCCCCTTCATCATGCCTCTATATATTTTCGTTTAAGATAAAATATCCCATCTCTTCGATTCTCTCTAGTCATTTCCTCCGCCCCCCCCCATTCAAAATCTTGTCTTTAGATTTTCTTTCTCAATCTCCTTCCTATTCACCTAGCCACGTCTCCATTATTACTTATACATCCCATTGTTCCAAATTTCTCATAAACTACCTATCCTTTCTTTCCAAGCCTGCTGTATTCCAATAACATATCCGCCATTCTTTCCTTTTTCGTTTCTTGTCTTTTTTAGTTTAATTCTATTTCTTATTTTTTTATATTCCGTTTCTTTCTCTCCTAGTTTCGCGACATCTCCGTTTTTACTAACTCTTCCCTTTCTTCGTCCCAAGCCCACCATACACCTATCTGTATTCTGTCATACTTAACCCACTTTCTTTTTTGCTTATTTCTTTCTTCTTACTCTATTTTCCTCAACTTATACTGCATATACCTTTTTATCCATGTCAAATCAACCTCTATTATCTCCGAGCTTCTGTATAACGCCCTCTTCTTTGTCATAGGTTCCCCCTTATAATCCCTTTTCTTCAATTTCACCAATACCATTTTCTCTCCTCTTCGCGCTTTCTTCCATACACTTCGCAGTTCCTCTATCTCTACCCTAGAATCTATCCTTTTTAGCACTTCCTCCACTCCTTCGTTTAGTTTCTTCCCCTCTAATCTTAGATCATTTATCACTATATTCTTTCTCCTTTCCTCTCTCTCTCTCTCTATCCTTTCTATTCTTCTCTCCATTTTTCTCAGCCTATCTTTATCCTCATTCCCGATCTACCGCCGTTCCGATCTCCCGCCGTCCCAACCCCCCGTTTGAGCTTTCTGTATTTTCCATCCTACTTTCCAAGCACTTTACCTTTTTATTTGGCTTTCCCTGCTTTCCTTGTCTTTGTTCCAACGTCTGCATCATTTCCCACCTAATTTCTTTCTTTATTTTCTCTCCTTTCCTCCTGCCTTTCTTTATATATCCTCATTACCTCTATCATCATTTTGCGCATGTCATTCAATTTTTCCTCTTCCATCAGATCTCTATCCTCAGCTCTGTTTTCTTCTTTCCCCTTATTGTTTTTATCATTCTCAACGAAACTACGCTTTTCCGGTGGCGATCTTAACATTTCCGCAGCCATTAGTTTTGCAGAATTATTCTGCGTAGCACTATGCATGGTAGGAAACTACTGCGCAGCTTTAAATATATTCTAATTGTACTACGCAGTCTTCAGAATTTTCGGCACAGTCCTATACGATTAGAAACTATATGTAGCTGTTCTGGATATTATGAAATCCAACTGCGTAGCTACGTGAATTGTAGGGGACTACTGCGCAGCCATGGGCGTGGCACAACAATACTGCGCAGCGCTAGGGATAATAGAAAACTATTTCGCATCCATAAGTATAGTAGAACTGCACTGCACAACCATGAGTACCTCAATTGGTGCTCTGGTACTGGTATTTAGTACTGGTGTTTGGTGTATACAATTTTTAAAACGTCACTGAATATTGTGAAGAGATAGGGAAAAGGAGATTGAAAAAGATAAAGGGAGTTTAAATTAATTAAGACATAGAAAAACATTGACGTTGGTGGAAACAGGATAGGATGAGATGGAGAAAAGGAGATTGGAAAAGAAAGACGTGAATTTATATAGACAAATAGGTAGAAAAGGATTGACGCGGATAGATCGAGGATAAGAAGAGATAGGGTAAAGGTGATTCAAAAAGATAGAAGGAGTTCAGAATAATTAAGACATAGAAAATGATTGACTATGATAGAAACAGGAGAGGATGAGATAGAGAAAATTAGATTGGAGAAGAAAGACGTGAATTTTTACAGACAAAAAGATACAAAGAGATTGACGCGGATAGATCGAGAACAAGAAGAGATTGGGAAAAGGAGATTCAAAAAGATAAAGGGAGTTTAGATTAATTAAGACATAGAAAAAGATTGACGCTGATAGTAACAGGATAGGATGAGATATAGAAAACAAGATTAGAAAAGAAAGACGTGAATTTATATAGACACAAAGACAGAAAAAGATTGACGTGGATAGATCGATGACGAAAAGAGATAGGGGAAAGGAGATTAAAAGATATAAAGAAAGTTAAGATTAATTGAGAGATAGAACAAGATTGACGTTGATAGATGCAGGATAGGATGAGATATAGAAAAGGGGATTGGAAGAAAAAGACGTGAATTTATATAAACAAATAGGTAGAAAAAGATTGACGCGAATAGAACGAGGATGGGAAGAGATAGGGAAAAGGTTATTGAAAAAGATAAAGGCAGTTTAGATTTATTGAGAGATAGAAAAATATTGACGTTGATAGAAACAGGAGAGGATGAGATAGAGAAAAGGAGATTGGAAAAGAAAGACGTGAATTTAAATAGACAAAAAGGTAGAAAAGGTTGACGCAGATAGATCAAGGATAAGGAGAGATAGGGAAACGGAAATTGAAAAAGATAAAGGGAGTTTAGATTAGCTAAGAGATGAAAAAGATTGACGTTGATAGAAGCAGGATAGGATGAGATGGAGAAAAGGAGATTGGAAAGGAAAGACGTGAATTTTAAAGACAAAAAGGTAGAGAAAGATTGACGCGGATAGATCGTGGATAAGAAGATATAGGGAAAAGGTGATTGAAAAAGATAAAGGGAGTTTTGATGAATTGAGAAATAGAAAAAGATTGACGTTCATAAATGCAGGATAGGATGAGGTAGAGAAATGGAGATTGGGAAAGAAAGACGTGAATTTTTATAGACAAAAAGATAAAAAGAAATTCGCGTGGATAGATTGAGGAAAAGAAGAGATAGGTAAAGGGAGATTGAAAAAGATGAAGTAAGTTTTGATTAATTGAGGGATATAAGAAGATTGACGTTCATAAAAGCAGGATAGGATGAGGTAGAAGAAAGGAGATTGGGAAAGAAAGACGTGAATTTATATAGACAAATAGGTAGAAAAGGATTGACGCTGATAGATCGAGGATAAGCAGAGACGGGGAAAAGGTGATTGAAAAAGATAAAGGGAGTTTAGATTAATTGAGAGATAGAAAAAGATTGACGCCGATAGAAGCAGGATGGGATGAGATAGAGAAAAAGGGATTGAAAAAGAAAGCTTTGAATTTAAATAGACAAAATGGCAGAAAAGATTGACGCGGATAGATCGAGGATAAGAAGAGATAGGGAAAAGAAGATTGAAAAAGATAAAGGGAGCTTAGATTAGTTAAGAGATAGAAGAAGATTGACGTTGACAGAAGCAGGATAGGGTGAGATAGAGAAAAGGAGATTGGAAAAGAAAGACTTGAATTTATATAGACGAAAAGGTAGAAAAGCATTGACGCGGATAGATCGAGGATAAGCAGAGATAGGGAAAATGTGATTGAAAAAGATAAAGGGAGTTTCGATTAATTAAGAGATAGAAAAAGATTGACGTTGATAGAAACAGGATAGGATGAGATAAAGAAAAGGGGATTGTAAAGGAAAGACGTGAATTTATATAGACAAATAGATAGAAAAGGACTAACGCGGATAGATTGAGGATACCAAGAGATAGGAGAAAGGTGATTGAAAAGATAGAGGGAGTTTAGAATAATTGAGAGATTGAAAAAGATTGACTTTGATAGAAGCAGGATGGGATGAGAAGAATGAGAAGATGTGAGAAAAGGAGATTGGAAAGGAAAGATGTGAATTTATATAGACAAAAATGTAGAAAAAGATTGACGCGGATAGGTCCAGGATAAGAAGAGATAGGTAAAGGGAGATTGAAAAAGATAAAGTGAGTTTTGATGAATTGAGAAATAGAAAAAGATTGACGTTCATAAATGCAGGATAGGATGAGGTAGAGAAATGGAGATATTTTTAACTATATAGTTGCATTTTTAACTAAAAAAGATACATTTTCCACTAAAAATGTAATAGTTACATTTTTACTTCAATTCATTTTGAAGCAAAAAACAAAGCAATTTTTCAACAAGATAGTCAAATTTTAAACCAAGGAGATTAATTTTCAACTAAAATAATGAACCTTATACCAAAAAACTACAAAAAATTTAAATCTTCAACAAAAAACATTTATTTTCAACGAAATAGTTGAATTTTCAACTAAAAAAGATCAATTTTCCTCTAAAAACTGAAAAGTTAAATTTTTATTTGAAATAATTTTGAAGCAAAATTGTTTAATTTTCAATTAAATATATAAACTTTTAACCAAGTAGTTCAAGGTTCAACTAAAAACATAACTTATCATTCAAGAAGATTAATTTTCTACCGAAAGAAACGAATATTTAATTAAAAAAAAGAATTTTCAACTAAAGAAGATTGAATAGTTACATTTTTAGTTGAGTTAATTTTTAAGCAAAAAACAAAACGATTTTTCAACAAGATAGTTAAATTATTATCAACCACACAGATTAATTTTCTACAAAAAAAAGACGAATCTTCAACAAAAAACATGAATTTTCAACGAACTAGTTGAATTTTCAACCAAACAAAAAAAAAATTATCAACCAAGAAGATTAATTTTCTACCAAAAGAGACTAAATTTTTAATTGAATTAATTTTCAAGCAAAAAAAACTATTTTTCAAAAGGTAGTTAAATTTTAAACCAATGTAATGAATTGTCAACTAAAATAATGAATCTTGAACCAATAAAATTACTTTTTAACCAAATTTTTTAATTTTCAATTAAATATATTAACTTTCAACCAAGTAGTTGAAGGTTCAACTAAAAACATAAATTATCAATCAAGAAGATTAATTTTCTACCGAACAAGACGAATTTTGCACAAAATACATGAATTTTCAACTAAAAAAGATCAATTTTTAACTAAATAAATGCATTTTCAACTAAAAAAGATAAATTTTACACTAAAAATTGCATAGGTTCATTTTTAGTTGAATTAATTTTCAAACCAAACGATTTTTCAACAAGATAGTTAAATTTTAAACCAAGGAGATTAATTTTCTACTGAAATAATAAGAATAATTTTCTATTTGAAAAGACGTTTATTTAACAGAAAACAAATAAATGAAAAACATAAATTATCAACCAAGAAGAATTATTTTCTACCAAAAGAAACGAATGTTCAATAAAATACATGAATTTTCAACGAACTAGTGGAATTTTCAACTAAAAAAGATCAAGTTTTAATCAACTAGTTGAATTATCAGTTAAAAAATATAAATTTTTTACTAAGCATCAAACAGTTAAATTTTCAGTTAAATTAATTTTCAAGCAAAGAAAAAACTATTAAAAAAAAATGAAAAAAATATAGTTGTAAACCAATTAAATGAATTGTCAACTAAAATAATGAATCTTGAACAACAAAAAATCTTTTTAACGAAATTGTTTAATTTTCAACACAATATATGAAATTTTAAGCAACTATTTGAATTTTCAACGAAAAACATGAATGATCAACCAAGAAGATTAATTTTCTACCGAAAAAGACGAATTTGCAACGAACGAGTAAAATTTTTAACTGAAAAAGATCAATTATACACTAAAAATTGAGAATAGTTACAAATTTTAGTTGAATTTATTTTCAAGCGAAGAAAAACTATTTTTCAACAAGATAGTTGAATTTTCAATCAATTAGATTAATTTTCAACTAAAATAATGAATTGTATACCAATAAAATTACTTTTTAACAAATTTGTTGAATTTTCAACGAAATATATGAACTTTTAACCAAGTAGTTGATTTTTCAATAAAAACAGATCAATTTTCAATCATATAGTTAAATTTTCAGTCAAAAATATAAATTTTCCACTAAAAATTGAACAGTTAAATTTTCAGTTAAATTAATTTTCAAGCAAAGAAAACACGATTTAAAAAAAAAAAATTTTTTAATGTAGTTTTAAACCAATGTAATGAATTTTGTACTAAAATAATGAATCTTGAACCAAAAAAATTACTTTCCAACAAAATTGTTTAATTTTCAACGAAATATATGAAAATTTAACCAAGTATTTGAATTTTCAACCAAAAACATAAATCATGAACCAAGAAGATTAATTTTATACAAAAAAGATAAATTTTCAACAAAGTACATGAATTTTCAACTAAAACAGGTCAATTTTTAACCAAATGTTGAAAAATATAAATTCACTAAAAATTAAATAGTTAAATTTTTAGTTAAATTTATTTTCAAGCAAAAAAAAAACGATTTTTCAACAAGACAGTTGAATTTTAAAACAGTATTTGGTTTGAGAATTCGTCTTTTTTGGTAGAAAATTAATGATTTTGGTTGAAAATTCAATTACTTGATTTCAACTTAAACTCCTTTCTTAAAAATTCATTTTTTTTTTTGAAGATTCGATTTTTTTTAATTACATTTTTCAACCAAAAATGTATGTACCTTGTTGATATTTCGTCTCTTCGTTCGGAAAATTCGTTCTTTTGTGTTGAAAATTCAACTATTTGTTTCAAACTGAACTTTTTTGTTGAAAATTAATATGTTTGGGTGAAAATTCCATTTTTTGTAGAATATTCGTCTTTTTGGCTTGAAAATTCAACTATTTGGTTCAAACTGCACTTTTTGGTTGAAAATTACCTTTTTTGTTGAAAATTAATATTTTTGGGTGAAAATTCCATTTTTTATAGATAATTCGTCTTTTTGGCTTCAAATTTCGTCCTTTTGTGTTGAAAATTCAACAATTGTTTCAAACTGAACTTTTTTGTTGAAAAAAAACATTATCGGGTTAAAAATTAAACTGCTTTGCAGAAAATTTATCTTTTTGGCTTAAAGTTTCAATAGTTCGATATAAAATTAAACTATTTGGTTGAAAATTCTACAATTTGATCAAAAATTAAATTTTTCGTTGAAAATTCATATTTTTGGTTTCAAAATATCACAATTTGGTTGCATTTTTTTTTGTTTCTTGATTGAAGAATCCGTTTCAATTGAGAATTTGTACCTTTAGTTTGATTTTTACCTTTCAGATTTTTTTTTAGTTTTTGATTTTACCTTTAGTTTGAACCTTTTTTAGTTGATAATGCAATTGTTTCATTGGAAAATCATCTGTTTCGGTTGAGGATTCAACTATTTGATCGAAAATTAACTTTTTTTGTTGAGACCTCATATTTCCGGATAAAAATTTAACTGCTTTGTACAAAATTCTTTATTTTGTCTTAAAATTTGTATATTTTGGTAGAAAATTCACCTTTTCGATTGAAAATTAATTTTTTTAATTGAAAATTCATATTATCTGGTTAAAAATACAACTATTCTGTAGAAAATTCGTCTTGTTGGCTTGAAATTTTGTCTTTTTGAAAATGAATTTTTTTTGGTCGAGGATTCAACTTTTTTTTTTGAAAATTAACGTATTTGTTAAAAAATTTATATTTTTGGGTTGAAAACTCCATTTTTTGTAGATAATTCGTCTTTTTATCTCGAAAATTCGTCCTTTTGTGTTGAAAATTCAATCATTCGGTTGAAACATAACTGTTCTGTTGAAAATTAACATTTTCGGGTTGAAAATTAAACTGCTTTGTAGAACATTATTTTTTTTACCTTAAAATGTTGTCCTTTTGTTTTTAGAATTCAACTATTTGATTGAAACTGAACTTTTTTATTGAAAATTAACATTTTCGGGTTGAAAATTAAACTGCTTTGTAGAAAATTCTTCTTTTTGGCTTAAAATTTCAACAGTTTGGTAGAAAATTCACCTATTTGATTAAAAATTAATTTTTTAATTGAAAATTCATATTCTCTGGTTGAAAATTCAACTGTTTTGTAGAAAATTCTTTTTTTTTTGCTTGAAAATATAACAATTTGGTTCAATTTCTTTCCTGATTGAAACATCTTTTTAGTTGAGAATTTGTCTTTTCGGTTTGATAATTGGTATTTTTTGTTGAAAATGCCACTGTTTGGTTGAAAATTGATCTGTTTTTGTTGAGGATTTATTGAATATTCTTCTTTTTGAACAGAAAATTCCTCCTTATGGATTGAAAATTCATCTCTCCGTAAATATCTTCTTTTTTGGTGGAAAGTTTATCATTTTTAAATTAAAAGTCTGGTACTATATTTTTCTTTCAGAATTCATCTCCTTTAGTTGGAAATTCGATTATTTTATCAAAAATTAATCTTTATATTGAAAATGTAATTTTTTTATGAAAATGTAATTTTGTATTGAAAATTAAGTTTTTTGTTAAAAATTCATATTTTTGGATTCAAAACTAAATTTTTTTGTAGATTCGGGTTGAAATTTAAACTGCTCTGTAGAAAATTCATCTTTTTGGCTTGAAATTTCAACAGTTCGGTAGAAAATTAAACTATTTGGTTGAAAATTCGACTGTTTGATTAAAAATCAACTTTTTGGGTAAAATTCATATTTTTGGGTTGAAATATCAACTGTTTTATCGAAAATTTGCCTTTTTGGCTTAAAAATATCACAATTTTATTTAAAAATTTTGTGTTTCTTGATTGAAAAATCCTTTTTAGTTAAAAATTTGTCTTTTTGGTTTGATAATTCATCCTTTTTGATTGAAAATGCAACTGTTTGTTTGGAAATTAATCTGTTTTGGTTGGGGATTCACCCAAGAAGACTGTGCACCCTGCAATCAAATATTTGGGATTTTTTAAAACAATCCACTCGAAATATTTATACAATTTCGTGAGTTTATTATAAATAAATTTTTTTTCAGATTCTAGGGATTCAATTATTATGTTTAATTTATAAATTTTTGACAGATGATATTACAAGATATTCTTGAGGTCTCTAAAGTCTATGAAGTTGAATAATGATTGAAACAAATTTTTATTTGATCTTCTTATACTTAAAATTCAGCGCATATTTAAATAATATTAATGTGGGTATTATATTAAATACAATTTAAACCGTTCGCAATTTCTAACTTTTCCAGTAAAAATATTGCATTTTTAACAAAATAGATGAATTTTTAACCAAATAGTTCAATTTTCAACCAAAAAGATTAATTTTCTACCAAAAAGACGATTTTTTAACAAAATAAATGAATTTTCAACCAAATAGTTCATTGTTCAGATAAAAAAGATCAATTTTCAACCAAATAATTGAATTTTGAACTAAAAAATATCAGCTTTTGACCAAAGATGAAATAGTTAAATTTTCAGTACAAAAAAATTGATCCAAAAAGATGAATTTTCAATTAAAATAGAATACTTAAAATTTCAACGAAAAAGGTGAATTTTGAAACAAGATTAATTTTCTACCAAAAAAGACTATTTTTCAACAAAACACATGCATTTTTAACGAAATAGATTAATTTTAGACCAAAAAAATTTCAACCGAATAGTTGAATTTTGAACTAAAAAAGATTAATTTTCAAACAAAAAGGGAATAGTTAAATTTTCCGTTAAAACCAAAATTTTCAACCAAACTGATGAATTTTTAACTAAAATGATGCATCTTCAAATCGAATAATGGAATTTTCAACCAAAAAGATAATTTTTCATCTAAAAATATTAATTTTCTATACAAAAAAACGATTTTTTAACAAAATACATGAATTCTCAAATAAATAGTTAATTGTTTCGATCAAAAAAGACGAATTTCCAACCAAAAAATTGAATTTGGAACTAACAAATATCAGCTTTTGACCAAAGATGGAATAGTTAAATTTTCAGTACAAAAAAATGCATCCAAAAAGATGAATTTTCAATTAAAATGATGAATATTTAACTGGAATACTTAAATTTTCAACGAAAAAGATGAATTTTCAAACAAGATTAATTTTCTACCAAAAAATACTATTTTCCTACAAAACACATGAATTTTCAACGAAATAGCTGAATTTTCGACAAAAAAAATCTCAACCAAATAGTTCAATTTCGAACTAAAAAAGATTAATTTTCAACCAAACTGATGAATTTTTAACTAAAATTACAGATCTTCAAACAAAATAGTTGAATTTTAAACTAAACAGATGAATTTTCAACTAAAAATAATAATTTTCGATAAAAAAGGATTTTTTGACAAAATAAATGAATTCCGAACCAAATAGTTTAAGGTTCAGATAAAAAACGATCAATTTTCAACCAAACAATTGAATTTCGAACTGAAAAAGATCAGTTTTTGACCAAAGACGGAATAGTTCAATTTTCAGTAAAAAAAATTCATCCAAACAGATGAATTTTCAAATAAAATGATGAATATTTAACTGGAATACTTAAATTTTCAAAGAAAAAGATGAATTATGAAACAAGATTAATTTTCTACCAAAAAAGACTATTTATTATAAAATTATATATATAAAACACATGCATTTTCAACGAAATAGCTGAATTTTAGACCAAAAAAATTTCAACCAAATAATTGAATTTTGAACTAAAAAAGATTAATTTTCAAACAAAAAGGGAATAGTTAAATATCCCGTTAAAACCAAAATTTTCAACCAAACTGATGAATTTTCAACTAAAATTATGGATCTTGAAATAGAATAGTTGAATTTTAAACCAAAAAGATTAATTTTCAACTAAAAATATTAATTTTCTATAAAAAATGATTTTTTAACAAAATAAATGAATTCTCAACCAAATAATTAAATTTTCAGATAAAAAAATATCAATTTTCAACCAAATCATTGAATTTTGAACTCAAAAAGATCAGTTTTTGACCAAAGATGGAATAGTTAAATTTTCAGTACAAAAAAAAATGCATCCAAACAGATGAATTTTCAACTAAAATGATGAATATTTAACTGAAATAGTTAAATTTTCAACGAAAAAGATGAATTTTTAAACAAGATTAATTTTCTACAAAAAAATACTATTTTTCAACAAAAAACATGAATTTTCAACGAAATAGCTGAATTTTCGACAAAAAAAAATGTCAACCAAATAGTTGACTTTTGAACTAAAAAAGATTAATTTTTAAACAAAAAGGGAATAGTTAGATTTTCAAGTGATGAAAGCGATGTTAACGGCGAAGATCTCTATGATGAGCTCCTGCACTTGAAATACGTGCTACCGGATACCACAGAAACCCCAATAGCTATTTTAAATTTCATAGTTCAAAATAATTTGGATGATAGTTTTCCTAATGTATTCGTAGCGTTACGAATCCTTCTGACAACCCCTGTCTTTGTTGCAACTGCAGAGCGAAGTTTTTGGAAGCTTAAATTGTCAAGTTCATATTGATTTTAGATTGATAGAAAATTAATTTAATTGAGGCTCTATCAGCCTTAAGGAAGCTATTTTCCCTACAATACTCGTGCTTCGCACTCGTTTTTTATGTTTGGCTTGAAATTTCAGTTTTTATTTTTTTTCTTAAGATTCTGAAAATCCTATAACTCTGATACTTTTCTTTTCATCAAAAAAAATCTATGAAGATAGATTGTTGGAGATTCTGAGTACTACGAATAGCCTTACATACAAATTTTGAATCTTTAAAAAAAATTGTTAAAAAATTTTGAAAATCCGTCGACATTTGATGGAATCCGCAAATGTCATTTCTCACATAAAACCAATACGTTCTCATTGAGATGAGCATGTAATATAGAACAAATAATAGTATATGACAATAATTTATTTATTTTCAAAATTGGATGCAGCAAAATTGTATAGAATCTTCTTCCTAATAAAATAAGCTCTCATTAAGTATAATCGAATCAGTTTTATGAATTTTGTAAGAAGCAATAACAAAAATTTCTGTAAATAATCGAAGTTTTTTCATAAACAATTTCTGTATGCTTGAAAGATTTCTTTAGGATAGGGAGGGACAGAAGGAGAGATTTGAGTGACACAATAGGCTGCAAAACACTTTTAGGTAGGCGGATGTCAAGTACTTTGAATAATTTATTTAGTCACTTTTAAAGTTATCATTATCAGGCACACAATGATAAGAAAAAACTTCTCAGTCGATTTGAAAGAAAAGATTCAAGTCGAAGGTCATATTTAAAAAAAATTTTTGCTTAGAAAGCTTTCTGTTTCAAATATTCAGTGTCCGAAAACATGCATGGAGTGTTTTCCGAAAAACACCCTGACGGCGCTGCGCTTGTTTACCACCTTACAGTGCAAATTCATCTTTTTCGCTAAAAAAAGCCCTATTTTTCGTTTAAAATTCAACTATTTTGTTAAAAATTTTAGGAATTTAAAGAGTTTCATATTCATTTTCATATAATATTTACGTTAATTCTATCCAAAGGAATTTATTTCCTTATTATTCGCAAGGGCAGGGCGCGGAAAGAAAAAACTGTGTTCGAGAATGTAGAGATCTTTCTTTTCCACAGCAAGAGAGA
Source organism: Andricus grossulariae (assembly GCA_011634705.1). NCBI lineage: Eukaryota > Metazoa > Arthropoda > Insecta > Hymenoptera > Cynipidae > Andricus > Andricus grossulariae. The sequence continues at coordinate 104,901,731 of JAABKJ010075445.1, read as the reverse complement.
AAAATTCAATTTTTAGAAGAAAGTTGTTGTGGCCACAAACATGAATTGGTCTGCATAAGACTTACAAAATGTCCTCTTTTCATATATAGTTAAAATTTTGTCATAAAGGCAACTGCAGGATTTCGCTGGGAGCAGTCGCTAATTTGAAAAATTGCACTTGCTTGTAAGGTCTTTATACCTTTCTTTCTTTTCATTCTCCTCGACTATGATGTTTTTGTCAGCTGGTGCCGAAAATTCGATAACAAACATGGTTCGTTTTTCGAAGTCAAGAAGAACTATGTCAGGCTTCGAGTGCGCAACAGAAACAATTGTCAAGAATATGAAGTACCAGTACATTCGACACTTCTCATTCTTGACAATTGACTCTATTTCCCTAGGAGCGTCTAGCGAAGCGGTATTTACCGCATTGTCCCTCAGGATGCAGGTCGTTCTCGGATGAAATGACACCGTCTTGACATGCCAAAATGAAACCCTCGGTGCCCGAATTGAATCCAAAAAGGGCAAACGTTACCTCAGACGACATGGACAGTTCCTCAATATTTCTGTGGAAGATGCCGTGCATCTTCTTCTCGAAGAGCTGTTCGCGGAAATTTTTGTCCTGTGCTTTCTTAATCAGGGCCTTCAGGAGTGAGAACTCAAGATGAATAAGATTTCATTTGTTTTGCTCATTTCTGATATTGAAGTCAAGGGCAAGTGTTTTAGGAGCCTCCTCCATTGCTATGTACAGAAACGCCTCTTTGTCCACTTTTTTGTTTTTCCTGACCGTTTTGAAAAAAAGGGTCTTGTCCATTTGCGACTATATGTGCTGTACCCAGAATAATCAGTTTATGAAGTCATTCAAGATTTAGTATTCCGCGACCACCTTGAAGCCGTGTGATGTAAAGTCGCAGAACAGACAAATTCAGGTGCATGCTTTTGTTCATGTGCAAATCCTAGCGAAACCCGATATCGAGGGGTCTGAGCTCGTCCTTCGTCCATGAAACTACTCCAAATGAATAAAGTACTACTCGTGATCCACAGCAAAAGAGGAATTAAAAATGCGAGTGTTTTTCCGGAACCAGTTTCGGCAACACCAATAATGTCCCGATTTTGCAGACCGATGGGTATCGCCTGCCTCTGAATGGGCGTCAAATCCTTGTAACCAACTTTGGTGATAATATCCAGAATCTCTTTCGGAAATCCAGATTCATCCCACGATCGGATTGGCGCTGGGATTCTACCACCTTTGATGGATATACTATAATCCTCGCGGAAAATTCTCCAATCACGTTCCGTCATTTCGTTCTGAGCTTTTTTCGACCAATGCCTGTCGTCCCACTTTTGTTTCTCCTCCTTCCGCTTCACTTTCTTCAAACGCATCCTGAAAAGAAAAAATTAAGAAATTAAATTTCACAGCTTCTAATAACAGGGTGTCTACTCAAATCCTGAAAAAAAATTCCCTGACAATGCCAGGTTTTTTCCAGGTATCTCAAGTTTTTTTCAGGTACGAAGACATTTAAATATTTCGCATTTTTAAAACGAAAAATTATATTACAATATATTCTTAAATATACAAGTACCATCGATTAATTAAATAATTAAATAATACTAAAAACATAATTAATCATTTCCCCAATTTGTCCCTAAAGTTCATGACTATGAATAATAATTCAAACAAATTTTTATTATATCATCATATACTTAAAATTCAGTGCATATTTAGGTAACATTAATTTAGGTAATATATTAAAATCAATTTAAACTATTTCTAATTCCTAATTTTTGAAGTAAAAATATTGCATTATTAACAAGATAGATGATTTTTTTAACAAAATAGTTGAATTTTCAACCAAAAAGATTAATTTTCTTCCAAAAAAGACGTTCCAAAAAAATACATGAATCCTTAACCAAATAGTTAAATTTTCAAATAAAAAAGATAACTTTTCAACTAAATAGTTGCATTTTGAGCCAAAAAATATCAGTTTTCGACCCAAAAAAAAGGAATAATTTAATTTTTAGTTTAAAAAATTAATTTTCCCCAAAACAGATTATTTTCCAAGAAAAAAGATTTCGACCAAAGTGATGAATTTTCAACTAAAATTGTGATTCTTCAACTAGAATAGATAAATTTGAATCCAAAAAGATGAATTTCCAACAAAAGAGTGTAACTTTCAACCAATTAGTTTTATTTTTAACCAAAAAGATGAATTTTCAACTAAAATTATGAATATTTAACTGGAAGACTTGAATTTTCAAACAAATAGATTAATTTTCTGCCAAAAAAGACGAATTTTCAACCAAATAATTGAACTTTCAACCAACAAATATTAATTTTTAACCAGATAGTTGAATCCTCAAGTGAAAAAAGATAAATTTTCAACTAAAATGATTAATCTTTATTTGAAATAGTTGAATTATCAACAAAAAGTATTTATTTTCTTGCAAAAAAGACGTTGTTTCACCAAAATACATGAATCCTTAACCAAATAGTTAAATTTTCAACTAAAAAAGATCAATTTTTGACTAAATAGTTGCATTTTAAACTAAGAAAGATAAGCTCTCAACCAAAAATGAAATAATTTAATTTTCATTTGAAAAAAATTAATTTTGCACAAAAAAATGTCAACCAAAATGATGAATTTTCAACTGAAATTATGAATTTTCAACTGGAATAGGTGAATTTTAAACCAAAAAGATGAATTTTCTACAAAAGAGTTTAACTTTCAACGAAGTAATTTTATTTTTAACCAAAAAGATTACTTTTCAAACCATAAGATTAATTTTCTCCTCAAAAAGAAGATTTTTCAAGAAAATACCTGCATTTTCAACGAAATAGTTGAATTTTCAACTAAAAAAGATCATTTTTCAAACAAAAATGTAATATTTTAATTTTAATTTAAAAAAATTAATTTTCCAACAAAAATGTCAACCAAAGTGATGAATTTTCAACTAAAATTGTGAATCTTCAACTGGAATAGATAAATTTTAAACCAAAGAGATGAATTTGCAACATGAGTTTAACTTTCAACCAAGTAGTTTTATTTTCAACCGAAAAGATAAATTTTAAACTAAAATTATGAATATTTAACTGGAATACTCAAATTTGCAACCAAAGAGATTAATTTTCAAACAAGAAGCTTAATTTTCTGCCAAAAAGACGAATTTTGAACCAAATAATTGAACCTTCAATTAAAAAAGATAAATTTTCAACCAGATAGTTGAATTCTCAAGTGAAAAAAATAAATTTACAACTAAAATGTTTAATCTTTAACCGAAATAGTTGAATTGTCAACAAAAAAGATTTATTTTCTTCCAAAAAAGACGTTTCAACAAAATACATGAATCCTTAACCAAAACGTTAAATTTCCAATTATTATTATTATTGAATATATTATTAAAATAACCTTAAATTTCTCATAAACCTGAAGTTTGCAGACTTTTTATTTTGAACAGGAAAAAGGAAGGACAGCATCATCCAATCACGAACACGGGTTTGCCGACAACAATAGTTTCAAATTGATTCAAGTAATTTCGAGATGGTTCGAGAAATAATCGAAAATGGCGCCATACGCTTTTTCATAATTGGACAAGTAGCAAAAGCGCGCTACGCGCGCGCATGCATGTTTTTCAAAATCTTGAAAGAGAGGTTTCATTGTATTTAACTTAAATTCATTTATTTTTCAATTGTTTGAATGTTTGAATCATTTTTCCTTTTGGAAAATTTGAAATGGTTTAGCCAGTAACTGGAAATTCTGAAAAGTTAAAATAATAGAACAAGTTATAAACCTTTTCATTTTAAAAGTTGCATAGAAAATTCTGAAAAATCAAAAAACTTGCCTTCAAATCTTCCAGATTCTATTCTGACAATTTTGTAAATATTTTGAAATGTTAAAATCTTTTTAGAAATATTATCTCAAAATTAATTTTTAAAATAAAAAATCAGTTCAAATTATCCCATGAATTATGAGAAATATTTTTTAACATCGTGAAACCTTTTGAAATTTTTTTTCAGATTTTTAATACAATGTTGTAATCTTGCTAATTAAAAGATTTTGCTCGAAAATTTTCACCATTCTTTTTCGAAATTTGAGAAAATAATTCAAAATCTTTTAAAGTGGTTGTCAATCTTCTCCTAAAATTTATTTTCAAAATAAAAATTCAGTTTAAATTATCCCAGGAATTTTAAGAAAGTATTTTAATTTTCTTGAAGCCTTTTAAACTTTTTAAAAAGCGTCTTCATTTTTGAAATCTTCTAAGATACATTGATTATTATTATTATATTGTTTAGATAAACTTACATTTGTCATAAATCTGAAGTTTGCAGACATTTTTCTTTTTGTTAAATATTGTTTATTAACTTTTGGTGTAAAATTTAACTATTATGATTGAAGAGTCATCATTTTAGTTGAAAATTCATTACTTTGTTTGATAATGTAACTATTACTTTCAAAAATGCTTTTTTTGTTGTTGAAAATTTATCATTTTTAGTTGAAAACCCGTCTATTTTGATAGAAATTAATCTTTTTTGGTAGAAGTTAATTTTTTGAATGAAAATTCATTTTTTTGGTTGAAAATTAACCTTTTTCGTTGATAATTCCACTATTCTAGTTAAAAATTCATCTTTTTTATTTAAAAATGTAACTATTGCTTTGAAAGTTACTTCGTGCTATGATTGAAAATTTGTTTTAAACTCAAAATGTATTCATTCCAATTAAATATTTTATAATTTTAATTGAAAATGCATCTCACTGAATGAAAAGTAATTCTTTAAACTGGAAATTATATTATTCAATTTTTGGTTGAAAATTCATCTTTTTTAGTTGAAAATTCATTTTGTTAGATTCATCGTTTTAGTTAACAAATAATCTTTTTTGGTTTAAAATTTAACTATTCCAGTTGAAGATTCATAATTTTAGATGAAAATAGATCAGTTTTGTTGAAAATCAATTTTTTCACTGACAATTTACCTATTCCATTTTTGGTTAAAAATTGATCTTTTGTTAGTTCAAAATTGAACTATTTGGTTCAAAAATTTTCTTTTTTAGATGAAAATTCATTTCTTTTATTGAAACATCGGCTTTTTGGTGAAAAATTAGAAAATCTTGTTTGAAAATTCATTTTTGTTGTTGTTAAAGATTCAACTTTTCGGTTGAAAATTCATCTTTTCTAGTTGAAAATTAATGTTGTTAAAGATTCATTATTTTAATTAACTGATGATCTTTTTTGCTTAAAATTAAAGTATTCCTGTTGAAGATTCATAAGTTTAGTTAAAAATTGATCAGTTGGAGTGAAAATCAATTTTTTCACTGACAATTTACCTATTCCATTTTTGGTTAAAAATTGATCTTTTTAGTTCAAAATTGAACTATTTGGATCAAAAATTTTCTTTTTTAGTTGAAAATTCATGTCTTTTATTGAAACATCGGCTTTTTGGTGAAAAATTAGAAAATCTTGTTTGAAAATTCATTTTTTTGTTGTTAAAGATTCAACTTTTCGGTTGAAAATTCATCTTTTTTAGTTGAAAATTAATATTGTTAAAGATTCATCATTTTAATTAACTAATAATCTTTTTTGTTTAAAATTAAAGTATTCCTGTTGAAGATTCATAATTGTAGTTAAAAATTGATCAGTTGGATTGAAAATCAATTTTTTCACTGACAATTTACCTATTCCATTTTTGGTTAAAAATTGATCTTTTTAGTTCAAAATTGAATTTTCAACTGAAAATTTAACTATTCCATTTTTGGTTGAAAACTGATCTTTTTTATATCACTCTGAATGGATTTCCAATGACCTAAGTATATCCAATTTTTAAAAATAAATTCTTGAATGTTAGAAATAAAATAAAATAAATGTTTAGTATTTCCCCTATTTTCCCCTTTTTCGTGAGAAAATTATCCCATTTCCCCTTTTTCGAGCTCCTTTTGCGCTGTGATCCCTCTCTTGACAAAAAGATCTGATTAATATAATTTTGAAAATTTCAGGCAGTTGAAGATTCGAAGTCCTTGGAAGAAGAATACCTGGTGAGCGACATAGACCCAGAGAGCATATCCTTCATCGAATGCAATGAGGAGACGAATGGCTCAGCGACGGGATCCTTCAGCGCATCATTGAGTGAAGATGCTGAGGAATCATCCACCGGAAGTGTAAAAACTAACGATAGATACTCACACCCCGAACATTTCAGTCCCCTCAATCTAGTGGAAACTGTCCAGACTGAAATGGAAACCGGAAACGGGGACAGAAAGAAGATGAAGGAAGAGTACATCAAATTTGGAGAGAGTATCGCTATCCAATTGGCTGAAATTCCCGATTCATATTCCAGATCTGTTGCCAAACTCAAAATCAATCAGATTCTCTTTGAAGCAGAAATTGGGATTTATGCGCAGACTCGTCGTTAAAAATTTTGTGATAGCGCGAGTGTGTTTAGATATAACTTTTCACGGAATATAGGCAGTTCAGAGCGTGAAGAAACGATAGGTTGTTAAGAAGAATATTTTCAAAGGCAGCAGACTGTCTGGGGAATTTTTCATAAGATGGAAATACTTTGGTCTTTGCGGTATTGTTATCCTGAAAAAAATGTTCCATAGAAACGGGAGATAAGGCCTCTCCGGCGAGAAGAAATTTACTCAAAGTCCAGATGGTGTACTTCCACCTCCACTTCTCCTCTCTGCTCACTTGAGTGAGCAGAGAAGTGGAGAGTGGGGGTGGACAACTGACATCTGGGATTTGAGTCGTTTCGAGGAATTTTTTTTAAATTTTCCTCGTTGGATAGGCTTGACATTGAGTGAATATCGTAAGCTGGGGCTAAATGGCGCAAATGAGGGGGGAAATGAGGAAATTAATGTTAAATTATGGAAAGAATTGATGCAAAACATAGAGAAAGAGAAAAAGAATTACAGAATTTCAAAAGAATTAGAAGATTTGAAATAATTCAGTCTATTTTTTAAAGAATTTTAAAGAATTTCATGGGATTTTATGGGATTTCCAAAAATTTGAAGGATTTTCTAGAGAATTTTGGAAAATAAATGAATTGAAGTTAAATTTCAAGGGATTCCTTGCGATTTCAAAAAATGTCAACGTTATTTTTTAAAGAACTTCAAAGAAAAAGTTCAATTTAATTTATATTTAATGGATTTCAAATTATTGTTACTTAGTTTAATGGATTTTCACGATTTCCAAAGAAAATATTTCAAGGGATTCAAAAGAATTTCAAGAGATTAAAAAAAATTGAAGGATTTGAAGTTAAAAATTCATCAGTTTGGTAGAAAAATAATTTTTCCTGTAAGTGAAAATTTAACTATTCCATTTTTGGCTGAAAATTGATATTTTTTAGTAAAAAATTCAACTTTTTGGTTTAAAATTCAAATATTACAGTTAAAGTTTCGTCATTTTATTTGAAAATTCATCACTTTGACGGAAAATTAAATTTTTTTTTTTGAAAATTCGTTTTTGCTTTTTGTTGAAAATTAATTTTTTTTTAAACTGAAAATTTAACTATTCCATTTATGGTTAAAAATTGATATTTTTTAGTTCTAAATTCAACTATTTGGTTGAAAATTGTTCTTTTTTTTTAGTTAAAAATTCAACTGTTTTGTTGAAAATTCAGGTATTTCGTTGAAAAATCATCTTTTTGGTATCTTTTTTGGTTGCAAATTCAACTATTAGATTGAAAAATTCTATGTTTTAGATGAAAATTCAACTATAAAATCAAAAGTTAAACAAATTTTTTTTAAATTCATTTTTGTTGTTGTTTGAAGTTTAAAAAAAATAATTTTAAAATAATTGTTTTAGTTAAGAATTCTTATATTTGGTAAAAATTTTAAGTATTTGAAAAACAGTTTTTATTTGGTTAAACATTAATTTTTCAGCTGAAAAATTGCATTATTCCATTTTTGGTTGAAAATTTATCTTTTTTAGATGAAAATTCTACGACTTGATTGAAAATTGAACTATTTTTTTGAAAATTCGTTTTAGTTCATTAAACATTAATTTTTCAACTGAAAATTTAATTATTCCATTTTTCGTTGAAAATTCAACTATTGGCTTGAAAATTAAAATAGATAAATTGTCAACCAAAACTTAAATAATTAAATTTCAAGTTGAAAAAATTAATGTTTAACTAAACGAATGAATTTTCAACTACAAGTATGGAATTTCCAATTGGAATAAGTTAAACTTTCAGTTAAAAAATTACTTGCAACAAATTTTCAAACAAAATTGTAAATATTTAACTGGAATAGATGAATTTTAAACGAGAAAGATAAATTTTTAACTGAAATGATGAATCTTTAACTAGAATAATTGAATTTTTTGCCAAAAAGGTTAAATTTCAACCAAGAAGATTAATTTCTACCAAAAAGACTAATTTTTCAACTAAAAAAGATCATTTTTCAACCAAAAATTGAATAATTAAATTTTTAGTCAAAAAATTAATGTTCAACCAAAGAGACAATTTTTTAACTAAAATTTTGGAATATTCAATTGGAATAATATTTACATTATCAGTTACAAAATAATTTCCAACCAAAAAACATCCAAAGAAAAAAACAATTTTTCAATTAAACAGCTCATTTTTCAACCAAAGAAATGAATTTTTAATTAAAACGATGAATATTTAACAAACAAAAAAAATTAACAAAAGAGTTTAACTTTCAACAAAATAATTTTATGTTCAACCTAAAAGATGAATTTTCGTCTAAAATTATAAATATTTAATTGGAATACTTGCAGTTTTAACCGAGAAGAAGAATTGGAAAAAAAAGATTAACTTTAAAAGAAAAAGATCATTTTCTACCACAAAATTGATTTTTTAACAAAATAAGTGAATTTTCAACCCTAAAGATTAATTTTCTGCAAAAGAAGGCGAATTTTCTACAAAGTACATACATTTTCAAATAAATAGTTTAATTTTTAAATGCAAAATATCAATTTTCAACCAAATAGTTGAATTTTCACCAAAAAAAGATAAATTCATTTTTAAAAAATTACTTATATTTTGAACAAAGTAGTTACATTTTCAACTAGAGATGCACTTTAAATTAAAATGATGAATCTCCAACCAAAAAAATTAATTTCTAAAAAAAGACTTTCACTCTTAACCAAGAAGTTGAATTTTTAACTAAAAAAAGATAAATTCACAACGAACAATATAAAAAATTTCTATTATAATTAATCAATATTTCTTCTTTGAAATACTACTTCTACTCTAAAAACTGCTTGAAGTACTCTATTTATCTAAAATTTAGAAGAATGAACTTTCAAATTATGACGAATTCTGACTTTGAAGAGGGATTTTTTAAAAATTCCTTTCTTCTAAATCCAACTTATAATTCTTTAAAAAAATTCCCATTCCATGTAAAAAATTCCCTGTTCCAAGTGAAATTATATTTCTTTACCGAAACTCCCTGTCCTAAAATAAAAACGATAATTAAATCTCTTTAATAAATTGACCAAAATTATTAAAATAATGAAAACTTGAACTGTGTTACGATCAGTAGTAAATTCCCGGGGGTTTAATTAAATTCCCGGTCATTTCCCGGTTTACCGGTCAAGTCACGACCCTACAATTGAAGCGAACATGAAAAAAAGTTGAAATAAAACTGACTTGAAATTGCATTGTATCCTGTTACATGAAATTTGTGACTTTTCAAGTAACTAGGTAGATTTTCCTTTTAAAAATTTGTAAAATTCTCGGTCAAGAAATAAATTTGATCATCAGATTCTTGTTTTTTTTTTAATTTCCAAGAATTTTGTAGTTTTTAAATTTTACTCTAATAATTAGCTCAACTTACAGTAGCTTGTGTTTTCGTTTCACTGAGCATAGAGGTCGCAGTTGGTTCCTGACAACTGTAACCAACTAAAGTCGGGCCGAATATTTTCGCTAGATTGCTTATCGGCATTTTACACTCAGTGCTGCTGGAAACTCTTTGCAAATGCAGTACCAAAAATGCAAGAGTGTCTCGGTTTGGTTGCGGAAGTTCCGAAATTGCTTGATAAAGTGCAGCATCCGCATCTTGCTTATCAGAAATGGTCGTGGCTCGAACAAAATCAGCCCACAAGCCAACAGTGATTAAAGGTTCACGTAGCGTTCTGAAATAGACAAATAAAAATTAATCTTCAAAGTTAAGACAGCTTATTAAGATATACATTGAAGCCGTTTGTAAAAATGGGGCCTACTAAAATATAAATTTCGAGAATAATAAAAAAGATAATAAATCTAAATATTAATTATTAATCATATGGATACTTTAAAATTGCAGGCCTCGGACTCACTTTAGAGATAAAAAATAGTGTCAAAAATTAAAAAAAAGTGTCAAAAGAGTGTCATAAAATTTTTCGAGTATTAAAAATGAAGTTCAATGTTTATTTAAAATGTTTTTCTTTAGACTATAAATTATCAACCATTTTGTAAAATCCTGTGAAATAATTTTTTTCAACCTTTAGATTATTTTTGTACACTTCCGAAATATTCAATAATATTTTCTAATTCTCTTGAAATTCCTAGAAAAACGTGGGAGATTTTGATGCGACTTATTTTACAAATTGAACGATTTTCCAAATTTTATGAAAAATTCGTCTCAGCCAAAAATATTGTGGAGAATTTGAGATTTTTTTGATAAATTACAAATATTTTAAAACTCAAAGGCATTTTTGATAATGTATAAAATATTTTTCATTTCTTCCGAACATCTAAAGGTCTTGAATATCTATTAAAAAGTCTCTAATTTTGCAACCATTTTGTAAAATCCTGTAAAATAATTTTTTTTTTAATTTTCTGGATACTTTTTTCGCACGCCTGAAATATTTGAGAACCTTTCCTAATTTTCTTCAATTCTTACGAAAAATTGGAAGATTTAAAAAAAATTTATTTTGCTTTGAAATGATTTTTTTCAATTTCAATAAAAACTCGAATGCGCTCAAAATATTTCTAGGAATTCAAGAGATTTCAAATAGATTTGCACTATTTTAAAACTCGGAAGCATTCACGATAATTTATCAAATATTGTTTTTTTCTTCCAAACTTCTAAATGTTCTAAATATATTTTAAACGGGCTCAAATTTTTCCTAATATTTTGTAAAATCCTGTCAAATTGTTTTTTTTTACACATCCGGAATATTCAAAAATATTTAATAAAATATCTCTCAAGGTCATGTGAAACTTACACCAATAAATTTTATAGATGGTTTATCAACTTCTAAATGTTTATTTTCCAAGCAAAATTCTGAAAAGAATTTTTTTATTCTTGAATATTTACATTAAACCTTCCAAAAACTACTTTGTTTCACAATTCAACCCGACTTTACTGTTCTAATATATCTACTTTATCAAAACTATTTGAACACTAATCGATAGTAGCAACTCAAAAAGAAAGCAAATAATCATTTAGAAGGACGCCCATTTCCATAATCAATTTTTAATTGAAATTGAAATTTTATTTTTTTTTACATTCTCATTAGAAAGTGTGTTGGGTTTGCGTAAAGTTTGCGCCCTCCCCTTTTTTTGGTCGAATGTCCACATTTTAAGACCATCTGAACGCGAATAACAGGTTTTTACGAATGAGTATGTCAGTATGTATGTTTGTGACCACGATGACTTTAAAAAAATTACTTTGTTGGATTAGTTCTTAGTGCAATATTTTAGTGTCAGAAACTGAAGGTCCAGTTTGTTACGACTTTTTCCGATTGAAAGTAAATTATCAAGGTTATAGCATTTAAAAAAAAAAACAAAGGAAAAGGGCAATTTTGAGCCGAATAACGCACGATCTGAAAAAAAGTTGAGAAAAGGTAAACGTTGCCTTTCGAAAGCGGAGTTTTTGTTTTAATCGTGAAACATAACATTACCAATAAAAAATTAAATTTTCGGACAAACGAAATAAGGTGTGAGACAGATGAAAATGAAAAAAATTGTGCATTTTGAATAGGATATCTTTATCGCACGAACAAATACAAGATACATGATAAAATGTATCAATAAAAATTGGGCATTATAAAAAGATCCACGAAGCTTAAAAAAATAAACAACAGGGAAGTAAAAAAAACGAGCGCGCAGAGAAAGGTAAGTAAATTAACAAGCGCAAAGCGCGAGAGAAAATATTATCGAGCGTGAAGCGGGTAAACTAAAAGCAGCGCGCACATTCCTGTGCATCTCTTTTCATACGTTTATGGTTTCATTGATTTTTGTGTCTCATTTCTGCTGCAACTAAAAACATCACCGAATTCAGCGTTCTCTTCAAAATCAGCATGCAAAACAGGGCACAGTTTTTCTTACAGTGCGCTTTATAGAACGTGTGCTTAGATTGTAATCCACATAGAAAAAAGCTTAGTATTTACTCAGATCTACTTCAACCCAACCTTACTTATCTCCTCTTAAGTACTGGTTTAGATAATGTAATAGAAGCTCACTCGCAAATACAATACACGAAATAGAAAACCCTACAATAATAGTTGAAAGAAGAGGTATCATGATGTCTGACGTATGGCTAAAGTCCTGTATAATTTCAGCGATCGGATTTGAGACGGGATTTACAGAATAATCCTGTTCCCACTTTGCAGAAAGTCCAGACTGACCTAACTGTGACAATATTCGATCAACTCTTCTAACATAAGGAGATCCTGGTTCTAAAACCATTGCAAGTAAACTCTTTCGGAGACACGCTTTTCCTATTCTCATAGAAGCATGAAGCTTATCGTATTTTTCGAGATAAAATTTTGCAACAGTTTCAGCCATAATACACGAAATATTGCCCAATTTTGGCACCTGCATATGTCAGAAAGTGAAACAGAAACATATAGTATATATATTATTATTATTATTATTATTATTATACCATTACATAATGTTGATATATTGTTAGACTATCAAAAGAATCAAAAGTACCAGTCAACCAAAACTGTGATATTAAAATATTCAATAACGTACAACAAAGGAATACTTTGGGAACTTCTCTTTTCAATTACATTCATTAAAAAGAAATGTTAAAATACTGCAATAAAATAATGCTGACTCTAGTTACTATTAAAATTTTATGTTGAAAAGTCAGTCGCCCCCAAGCACCCCTACCTACAATTCCTACATGGCTCTACTTTGCTGTCCTTAAACCCAGTCACCTACATGCGGCCGTGGTCTGGTGGTCACGGACGGAACTTGAGACGATGCGTGATAGGCTGCGAAGATTAAAAACGCTAGCTTTTAGAGGTTTGACGTGAGCAATGAGGACTACGCCCACAGCAAGAATAAATAGATGAACTCGGGGGACTTGGCACATTAGGCTCCCAAGTGGCAAGATAAAAATAAAAAAACGCATCAAATTCACCAAAGCTTTCCGCGTCTACATTCCAAGCGGGGATATCTGGAAAGCAAATGGTAACCCTCTCCTGGAAGGGGAAATTCGGTATGCAGATGGCTCTAGGGGTAAGGGAATGTCAGAAGCAGGAATAAACGTTAGAACGAGTAGGAGGGGAACAGAGACACACAGGCTCAATTCTTTGGATAATCCTGTTGTTCAGGATAGCTGTAAAAATCTTATACAGTGTATTCAGACAATTTATTAGCATGTAATTCTCTGGGTTGGACAAGCTGTCTTTTTTCGATAGAAGTATAGTGCGTCCTAATACCAGCCACTGCGGAATGGTCATTTCCGACATTATATATGAGGTGAATATGTGGGCCAAATTTTGGTGTATAGAAGTAAACTTCTTCCACGAGAAGTTCTTGATATCCTCTGGTCCTGCAGCGAAACAGTTTTTCGTGCCTCTAAGTGCTTTTTTGATCTCTTCGGCAATAATTTATGGCCATGCCTCCTCCGATGTTATGAGGTTGTCGCAAAACTCCTTGAAGCAAATGAAATTACCAGTATCTTCTTTCAGCTCTAGTGTTTTTGGGATCTTGAATACCTGTCTTCAAAAAGTCTCTACCTCGTTGGGCTTGGGTGGGTTTTTGACAAAAACAAGGTGATCATTGAAGAGGCGGGACGGGCCAGCGAGAAACTGTTGATCCTAACACATCTCTCCCTCGTCTGTATTCTCTTTCTTGCGTTAGATGACACCCATATTTTGTTAACAATGTGCTGCTTGATTATCAGCAGCTTTGACTTGTTCAATGTATGATTGAGATCCAATCTTCTTGTTCAGTTGATACAAGTGTCTTTTGGTCTCTAATCCATCGCCGGTCTTAGCCTTAGGCATCAATTTCAGCCATATCTTGGACCTTAGGAGGAACCTGTATGTAAATGTTCCTCCTTGTCCTAAAACCTCTATCACCTCTCAGAAAGTGTCTCCTGTTTGCCAACCGATTGTCGGGTGCTCTGCGCATTCGATCTTTTTGAACCACATCTACAACTTTTTGGTGGTTTGATCGTGTTATTGTTGTTCCCACGAGCAGCTAGGGAAAGGGTTTGATGAACCCGTATTCTACGCTGCTGTCGTCTTGGTGTTTGGACTCCATGCGACTGATCATTTTTCCATCTGTAGGATATAATATAGGGATTTTTAATCAAGAATTTTTTTAACGGACCCCAAAAATTTGTTATTGGTCCAAAATAAAGAGAGCCCAAATGTGATGCCAAAGTCATAAAATATTTAAAGAACCAAAGATTCCAAACCTTGTTTATGTAAAAATATTGTGAGAATCTAGGTTTTCTATATTATTATTATTATACCATCAACCCATTTCCCTTTCGGGGTAGGCGTGACTTGCTCAGTGAGGAAAGGTGGTAATGGGCAGCCTGAACGCTCAGGTAAGCGCTCCACACTGGAAAATTTGCTGTTCATAATCGCCCACAGGTCTCATTTCTCAATCGATCTCACAGTATTTTTTAGCAATACTCAGCATTAAATTTTTCAGAGAAAGGTGGTTTGCGATTTTTTTATTTTCATTACAGATCAACAATATATAAAAAATTAAAGTGACAAAATTGGCCATTTTAGCTTTGTGAATTTTTATCTCAAGAAAAAATATTGAAAGAAACTATCAGCTGGAATTATTGCATCTGCACTTATGGAACATAAATATTTCTAATAATATTCAACTTAGTCATTATAAACAACTTTTATAAACAAATTCTTACTAGTCTTTTCTTTTATATCAGCGCATCAAAATCCTACGGAAATGTTTGGTCTGCTTTCTGGCTTTTGACTTTTGTCAAATTTTGTCGGCCTGTGACCGTTTTGTTGAATATTCAAGTATTTTCGTCGAAAATTTACTTTATGTTTGAAATTCATATTTTAGTTTTTAAAAAGGCAAGTGAAATCTTCTTTGAATAAAAATTGAACAATTTTGTTGTTGTTGAAACCTTGTCTTTTTAAATTAAAAATCCATGTGTTTTAGTAGAAATTTCAGCTTTCTAGGCTAAAAATGCGACTATTTGGTTAAAAATTTAACTGTTTCGTGGAAAATTCAAGTATTTTCATAGAAAATTAACTTTTTGTTAAAAATTCATATTTTCGATTTTGAAGAGTCAACTAAAATCTTTGGTTCATAATTATTTTTTTATGCCGAAACTGTACTTTCTCCAATTTTTTAAATTTATCTTTTATAGTTGAAAATTTTGCTATTTGTTAGAAAAATAATCTTCTTTGATTCAAGTTTCATATTTTTTTAGGTAATAATGCAACAGTTTCGTTGAAAATTAATTTTTTCGCTGAAAATGTAATGTTTGTAGAAGATTCTTTTTTTTTGTTGCTTGAAGGTTAGAAAATATAGATGAACTTTTTTTCCTTAACTGAAAAATGTTTGAATGAATTTATCATGTTTTCTTGCTAAATCAAATAATGAGAAGGGACGTATCACGAGAACGGAAAAAAAAATTGAGCTACCTACCATTTTTCTACGCAGTTCGAAATTAGCCTCATCATTGAGCGAATTGAATTCCTCAACAGTGCTGATGGGAAACCCAGGCAGTGGTTTCATCAGGCTTTCAGATAGCTTATTTGCTTTAGTCAGATTTTTTTTTATTAAACTCTTTAAAAATAAGCTTATTTTGTTCAATTATTTGGGTATTTTCCTCCTTCAAATGCCTGGAAAATATATACAAGTTTTATTCAAGTACTCAACGAGTTTAAATAGAATTATAGAACGGAATTATATAAAATGATTTAAGAAATCAAGGAAAATATTCCCATTGTTTATTGTAATTAATTTTGAAATAGAACTGAAGGCGAACTTTTAGACAGGAATATTTCAGGTAAAATTTTTTTATTGAACAGTAGTTACTTGGTTTTATGTTTTTGCTCTCTCTTTAGGTAAAAGGTACAATTCTTATATAATCAAAACGTAGGACAAAAAATCATAGGGAAATAAACAAAATAAGCCCGAAATAATTCAAATTAAATAAGAATATGCAGCTTTTATCTACAGAAAAACCAAATACATAAAACTTTAAATAAGTAATGTTAAATGAACAATTCTTAAGTGAAATATTTCTTTCTAAAGTTCGTCGTTAGTTCTTTCCTGAAATTAGTTGCAATTAACAATTGGAATATTTTCTTCAATTTTATAAATTATTTTGTACAATGTTCTTTTTTGTCGTTTATTTTTTAATTTTATTAAACCATTTATGAATCAATAACTTACTTGAAGTTCATCAGCACTGATTTCTGAAAGAAGCTTAATTCTTGACTATCTCTCGAATTTTCAAACTCGTCCTCTTCATCGAAATCTTTAGAATAATATTCTTTCTGACATGGAGAGAACAGTTGTGTTTTTCGTGTCGGTGTTTTTGATTTAGATAGCGTGAAATTTACAGGCTCTTTTCTGGAAGAAGTAAAGTAAAATTATTATTACATAAGTACAGAAATGTGTTTATACAATATTTATTAATATTTACTAACGCGTGCTCAAAACTTGAATTTGAAGCGAGTGTTTCTGGTGTATTCGAGTGAACACAGCCAGGTTTGGGTGAGCAAAGAGAATTTTGTCTGAATAAATTCTTTTGCGACTTGGATGCCGAGGACTGTGGATTGAGTGAATTATTCTTAGCCTTCTGTAATGCCGCATGTAGCACTTTCAATTACTCATCCATTTCATCTGAAAATTAAATCTTTTTGGCAGGAGCTCTGCCGAAGATGTTGTTGATAGATTTTTTGTAGTTTTGATCAGCCTGCCGCAATTTCAGAATTTCATCGGGTTTTCAGATTTTTTCGGCTATCTTTTTTCTCCATGTTTCTGAACTGAAATACAATGAGAAACATTATTTGTATTTTCTTTATTTCACAATTTAAACAAAAATGAAATTATACAACATAACAAGTCTGGACATACTTCAGAAGACATGAATATAAATATTTCCTTCCAATCAATACTCACATGTGTATTTTGGTCCTTCACACGAGAAGCAATTTTCAGTGATGTTAGATCAAATGATTTTCAGTGTATATTAACATTTTCAGTAGGCAACTTCAAGGGTTCCAATAAGGAGACACATATCCAAGGCCCTTTTGTTCGCTCGGCACCCCTTGGGTTAGGACCTTGACTGACTTTGATGAATTTAAAAAAAATGGAAAAATGTTTTAAGATTTTTTTAGTTTACACCCTCGAAACGGCGTTTGTTTGAGGAGTTCAAAAATGTGTAAAAGTCAATTTCGAAACATTTGTGGGATAGGCCCTTTTGTTCCCCGACCCTTCATTTAAGAGAATCCTACTGAAACTTGGTACTATAACCTGTTAGATGGCTGGTCTAAGTCATACATTCATTTCTAATAAGAAATTGGGTAAAACTGCACTTTTTTCTGAATCTAAGAACTTCTTTTGTAAATAAAATATCGGGATGAAACTTTGGATTATTTAACAAAATAGTTGAAGTTTCAGCAAAATATTTGCATTTTTTAATATGAGACAAATTTTCAGTAAATCCATAAATTTTGAACCAAATGTTTGAATTTTCAAATCAAAAAATGGTATAAAACCAACAATAAAACAGTTGAATTTTCACTTAAAAAATTGATCTCAATAATAAAAAAATGAATGATCAACCAGTTGGATTCAACGAAAAAAGACGAATATTGAACAAAATATTTGATAAAATAATCGTTATAGAATCCATTTCAAGTAAAGCAGATTGCACACGTCAAATCGCAGAATCTCAAGGAGACGAAACATGCTGTTTTTAGAGGAAACTGGGCGATACGTATTATTCCGATTTCCAAAAGTACCCCTACCATAGCACACATAAAGAAACCGTTTTCGGTGCCTTCAACTAAAACCTCAAAAAAATGGTAAAAAAATAATAATTAAAACAAACTCATTGCCAAGACTATAAGTAATATTCTTTTTGTCGCAGTAATATTCACAAGGAACGCATTTCCAAGACTGCAGTGAATGTCCTTATAACCACAGAAATATCCAACAACCCTCAAGAACTACCCCTACCACAATTAACGAACCCCGTCTCGACTGCCTTCCTTAAATTCTCGTTAATATTCCTTTTGCTGAAGTAATATTCAGCAATTCTCAAGAATAAACTCTACCATATATTTACTAAAGTCTTTTAAATGCGTTTCTTGTGATTCTTATTTATTTGAAATTTTTTTTGCGAATTTGGTGGAAGGCAGTCGAGACGGTGTTCGTTAAATGTGGTGGGGGTAGTTCTTCAAGGTTATTGGATATTTCTGTGGTTATAAGGACATTCACTACAGTCTTGGAAATGCGTTTCTTGTGATTATTATTCGTTTAAAAGTTTTTGGCGATTTTAGATGAATGCAGTCGAGAAGGGGTTCGTTAAATGTGGTAGGGGCTGTTTTTGGGGGTTGTGAATACTACTGTGGCAAAAAGAATATTACTTATAGTCTTGGAAATGAGCTTGTTGTAATTATTATCATTTTTTAATTTTTTTGAGTTTTTAGTTGAAGGCACCGGAGACAGTTTTCTTTATATGTGCTATGATAGGGGTAGTTTTGGAAATCGGAATAATACGTATCGCCCAGTTTCCTCTAAAAAAAGCACTTTTCGTCTCCTTGAGATTCTGCGATTCCACGTGTACAATTTGCTTGATTTGAAATGGATTCTATAAAAATTATTTTATCAAATATTTTGTTCAATATTCGTCTTTTTTCGTTGAATCCAACTGGTTGATCATTCACTTTTTTATTATTGAGAACAATTCTTTTTACGTGAAAATTTAACTGTTTTATTGTTGGTTTTAAACCATTTTTTGATTTGAAAATTCAAACATTCGTTTCAAAATTGATGAATTTGTTGAAAATTTTTCCTATGGTAAAAAATGCATATATTTTGTTGAAACTTCAACTATTTTGTTAAATTGATCTTAGCTGTTCGAAAATTTAACTGCTTTGTAGAAAATTCCTTCTTGTGCATTGAAAGTTCACCTTTTATTGCAGAGAAGTCATATATATTAGTTTAAAATTCATCTTTCTTGGCTGAAGATGAACTTTTTCGTCGAAAATTCAACTTTTCGGGTTGAAAATGTACCTGTTGTCTAAAAAAATCATCTTTTTAGACTTGAAAGTTCAAAAGTTTGGTTGACAATGCAAATTCTAAATTTTTTTAGTCCATTCCCATATTATTTTTCAGGGCACAATATGAAACTCGCATTCGGGAGAGTTATATTTTAACATCATTCATTAAAAGTGGTGTCACGCATCGAAGCTGATGAAATATATTGTTTCAATTCTAAATTATAATAACGGCGTAATAAGTATTCAGATCCTACAATGCGTTGGCAGAGTATAGCAAAAAGAGAATGTTGTGAAAATGCTCATAGGTTAGGTTCTTGTGTCGTATTTGAAAGACTTAAAATATTCATATATTGTCTACGTTGTACACAATATTTAGCATCTGTACGAAAAAAATCCACTTGCCGGAAGCGAAAGTCGCGTCCAACTCTTATTTTCCTGGCCTAAGTAATAATAAGCGTAACAGTAATTAATAATTTTTAAATCGTCACGGAGACAAGCAGCCTAATTTTTTAAAACTTTAACGTACATTCAATTAATAATTTTTAAACTTTTATTAATTTGTACAGTTCAAAGATTTAAAAAAATACATATAAATACACACAATCATTTTCACTTCTCAAAATTGAAGAATGAATCAATGAATGTATCATTTTTTTGAAATTATATTATTATAAGCAATTTTAAATTAGAAGCTATAAAAACTGAAAAATTAAAATTTGTTTAAACTGAACAGTTTTTAAATTAGAAGTAAAATTATTTTTATTTTAGGTCCTTAAAAATTATTAATTGTTCAATTGTTATTCATACATCAAAAATTGTTTTGAAACTTATTTTTAATATTCTCATACAACTATTATTTTTCTTCTAATAAATAATCATTTCAAATTTTTCCATGAATATTAAAAAAAAATTCGTATTATCTTGAAAGCTCTCAAAATGCTGCAATAGCTTCTTTATTTAATTTCCAAATGTTGAAAAATCTAAATTTTCTTTCAATTTTTTTGGAATGTTCTCAAATTTTTAATTATTTTTGTAATTCTTTCAACAATTCTAAGTAGTTTTTTTATGATTCTAATTTTTTCTGAAACTTTTATTATGTATGTGTATTTAATCTCTCCCTTCTATGGGTTTGAGGGCCTCCACTCCATGTACACATATTTACATTCCATTCTTAATCTAACTTAACCACTACTTTTATTCTAATGTTTCGCCTTACTTAAAATAACAATAATGTTAGTACTAATAATTCTTAAGCTTCTACAATTAAGCAATCTTCCAGGACTTCTGTTTCCTCTCACCATGAATTAGATTTTCAACGCTTTTAGAATTTAACATTTTGCTAGTTACTTTCCTTATTATGATTCACCGTTTGGCTCAGCCCTGTTTCCTTGCTTTCTCTTAGTTCCTCCATTTTCTTCATTTACATCACTCTCTGTCCATTACAATCCAAAATCCATCTTGCACACTCATCGACACTCAACTGTCCCTCTTCCTCTCCTGTACACCTCTCTAATATATGTGCCCATGACCACATTTCGTATTCACATACTCTACACAGATTCTCCTCTTAATCCATAAAATATCTACATTTCTACAAGTTCTCATGGACAAATCCCATGAAGGTAGTTTAGTAGAATAGTGGAACAGTTTTGACCAATGAGGTGACCGCTGGAGCTTGTGCAGGCACTTCATTTGTCAAAACTGTTCCACTGCTCTACTAATCTACCTTCATGGGACTGCACCTCCACACCTTCTCCCATTCTGAACCGAACCACCTTACTCCATTTATCTTCCTTTTTTATTTGTTTGCAAATATTCTGGTTCCGTCAACCCTTTGACAATTATATACCATCTATTGTACCTCGAGTCTATAGTCACTTAAAATTTTCCCCTGAATCTTAAGATAAATTTAAAATTTTATTTGATATGGTTCAAAAATCTATATTTTGCTTTGATAATTTTTGAAAATCTTTTCAAGTTTCAAATTATGTTTGAATATTTTGAAAACTTCAAAATCTGTCTTAAACTTGCTCGAACTTTTCCTAAATGAATAATTGTTCAGCTGTTATTCATACCAAAAAATTCAACAATTTCACTTACAAATAACAAATTGTTTAAAGAGAACAATCGAAATTGTCACATTTGAAATCTAAATTTATTATCTCTCTGAAATTTAATTTAATTTAGAATTTATTATTTTATATAAACAGTCAAACATGGCTAAATATTAAAAAAATTGTTCTGTTTCTTAATTAAAAATTTCCAAATTAAGCGCGTTAAAAATGGAATATTGTAGACTGAAACAACATTTAAAAAGTAATTATTTTCTGCATTATTGTTGTAGCCTGTGTTGCAACCAGGAGCTATGCACTTGTATCCCATGGTCTCCACACTTATTAACAAATATATAATCTTCACTGTACTACACATTCTTCGATTTCTTTTTATGAATGTCTCGGATAAAACTCATTCATTTAATTATTTCTAACCTTCGCCAATGCAATACAATACAAATGTCAGCCGTCCTGCTTGAAGCGCCAACTGTCGCATTAGTTCACCGACCGGACGCAAGAAAATCAGAAAAGTGGGGGCGATGCATGGGGCTCATGCACGGAAAGAAATTCAGGACAGCTGTTGCGTTTGATGTAGTAGGGCAACACAACCACGATTTTAACGCGACAGCAGCGCCATTTCGCGTGAATTCGTTTACGAGACTAAAAGAGTATACCAAAGGCCAATCCAATAGGTCAATTCTTTCGAAAGTTATCGTGCTCACAGTCAGACATACATACATACATACAGACAAATTCGTAAAAACCTGTTTTTTGGTTTCAGGAGGTCTCAAAACGTGGACATTTGACAAAAACTGGGGGGGGGGGGTCAAATTTTACACAAATCTAATACCTTCTCTGGATGAGAATGTAAAAATGTTCATCCTCAATCGAAATATATGAATTTTCAACCAGACAAATGCCCTCCTGAACAGAGAAGAAGAACTTTCTAAAAAAGGAAATGAATTTTCTAATCAACATGACGAATTTCCAACAAAAGTTGAAATTTTAACCCAAAACCAATTTTCAGCCAATAAAGAAAAAAAAATGTGTATCCAAAATGTTGAATTTCCAAGCCAAAAAGACGAGCTTTCTATAAAGCAGCTGAATTGTCAAACAAGGAGATTAATTTTCTACCAAAAAACGGTATTTCGACAAATTGAGGAAATTTTCAAACAAATGTTTAAATTTTTAAATAGAACAGATCAAATTTTAACCAGAAATAGAATAGATGTATTATAAATTTAAAAAAGAACCACATACTTTTGAATTAAAAGACCGAATTCTCTATGGCCCAGTTAAATTTAAAATAAAAAATAGTTTCATTTAACCCATAATGACATATTTCCAACAAACAGGCTTTCCTTCAAAAAGCACAAATTTTCAACAGGATACAAAATTAAAAAAAAAATAGATTGATTTTCAACCAATAGGATTAATTTTCTTCCAATAAGACAAATTATTGACCGAATACGTGCATTTTATACTGAAAATGATAGCAGTCCTAGGGTTTTTTGTATCAGATAGTAAAAAAGTTGCTGAAACTCTGTGAGATAATTCATGTATACCAATGTGGCTTCATGATTCGCAATAAAAAGGCAAGTGTCAATAAATTTATTGTTTAGACTTCATATTTATTTATTTAACATTGAATATCGAAATCTTTTAACCTTTAACATGCTTAGAGATTAGGTCCAGGAAGCTGAATCACAACATTGTCATATCGACATGGGCACTATGCCATAATTTAGTGCTTATTTAGTCCTAATTTATGCTGCAGAAAAAAAATGTGTGCCCGGTAATTTTGGTCAAAAACATGTAGTAATGCCAGCTTCAGCTGAAGCCACGACTCCCCCATGCGAAACTCGGAAACTATTAGTGATATCAAATTCTTCTTTTACACAGGAAGTTAGTGCTAATTAAGTGCTCTGGATTTGTGCCATGCAAAAAATCCGGGCACTTTTTTTCACCAAAAACGTGTAGTAATGCTGGATTCACGTGACCCTGCTATGTGAAACTCAGAAACTATTAGTGGTATCAAATTCTACTTTGCACATGAATTTAGTGCTTATTTAGTGCTAATATATGCCGCAAAAACTAAATTTTGTGCCCGGAAATTTTGGCCGAAACCATGTAATGCTGGCTTCAGACGATTCTGGTATGTTAAACTCGGAAACTATTAGTGGTATCAAATTCCACTTTGCGCAGGAATTTAGTGCTAATATATGCCGCAAAAATTAAATTTTGTGCCCGGTAATGCTGGCTTCAGGAGACTCTGGTATGTTAAACTCGGAAACTATTAGTGGTATCAAATTCTACTTTGCACAGGAATTCAGTGCCAATTTAGTGCAAATATATGCCGCAAAAATTAAATTTTGTGCCCGGTAATTTTAGTCAAAAACATGTAGTAATGCTGGCTTGAGGTGACCCTGGTATGTGAAACTCGGAAAGTATTAGTGTATATCAAATTCTTCTTTGCGCAGGAATTTAGTGCTAATTAAGTGCTCTGGATTTGTGCCATGCACAAAATCCGGTCACTTTTTTTTTACCAAAAACGTGCAGTAATGCTGGCTTCAGGTGACCCTGGTATGTGAAACTCGAAAACCTACTTTAGCCCTGCATGATTCCATTTAAGGTCTGCTTTAGTCCTGCTTAGCCCTCCACGTCCTTTTTTGAATCCCATTGGACCTCGAGGCCTCCTTTTGATTCGCTTACGTCCTGACGACCTATGTTCTTTTCTAGTATTTACATAATTTAATTACATATTTATTATAATTAGTTTATTTACTTAATTTGTTGATATGCATGATAAAAAGTTATGGTATATCAGGCAGAGCTATAAAGCTGGTTTCTCTGAAATTCCAAAAAAGTTAATACAAATTTGAAATTCGTTAATATCATCTGCTCTATTTTTTATGGGGAAACACTTATGGCACATTATTTATTAGCCCAATTTTGAGTATTCGAACCATAACATGAAAATAGAAATTTGTCAATATTTTTCATTTGAAATGAGCAATTGTAAAGCAAAAATTTAAAACTAAAAAATTTCAAAGTGAACTGTTTGAAATAGAAAGCCTTGAATCGTTAACATTTCTGAATAGTGAATTTAAACTTCAAACGTGACTCTTTTAATAGTTCCATTTAAAAATTTAAAAATTTTCAAGTAAAAGTGTGGAATTTTGAAACTTGAAAATTTGTTAATTTGAAATGCCTTAAAATTAAAATAATGTAACCTCTAATTTATCAAGCGATGAAATGTTTTGTTAACCATAAATCTTTGAACTATTGAATTTATAGAAGTTTAAAAATTGTCTTAATTATTGAGAAATTAAATAAAAAAATTTCTGAATTGAAAAATGGTTAAGCCTCAATTTTTAAAGTTTAAAATTCATAAAGTTCCACTTTGAGTCCTTCAATTTTCAGCTCAATTGTAATCACTTTAAATGAAAAAATTTTCAGATTTAAGATTAAAAATTTCGAAATTTCATTGCTTGTGACTTTCTGCGAACCGGGAAATAACTGGGAATTTTTTTCTTCATTTGAATGGGAACCCTAATTTTTTAAATTTGAAATATTGTAGGTGCTCAAACTTGAACTATTATTAATTTTAGTTTAAAAGAATTGAAGAGCGAACTTTTTAATTTTATTTAACATTGTTTAAAAACTATACCATATTGTTTAAAATATGGTTTCTTATTTTCTACATTTAAAAATAAATGTTTAATCTTGCACTTATTTTTTCCCTTTTTAGTGAAAAATTTGCACTATTTCCCCTTTTTGGAGCTCCTTTTGCTCTATGATACCTGAGTTAATAATTTGGTAACAATTCTTTCTTGAATATTTTTTTTCACATGAACAATCTTTTTCTGTAATATACTTACGTTTTCAAACATATTTTTCTGATCATTTGATTGTTTTATTAAAATTGTAATATACATAACTGCAAAACTCTTTAATTTTATAAATTTTGTGCTCTCACTTCCATATAAGATAGTTGTTGCACAAATCAGATCATTCAAAAGATAGTTCTATTACTACTTTAAAAATGAAAATAATGGTACAGACGATGTCATTCCAAATGAAAAACATTGTTTTTATTTCAAAAATTTTAAAACTTACAAAAAACATTTATTTTAACAAAGTGTTTTGCAATTAAATTTAATCTTACTATATTGTATTAAAAATTTTCGAAAAAAGGTTGAATTTTGATAAATAATGACTTTTTTTAGGGGAGAACATTCTCTGTAACTTTACTCATTCCAACTTCAAAAGTAAATTTTTGTCGTAGGGAAAGTTTTCTCCAAAAAATGAGACATAATTTATTTGAAATAATTTTTTTTAGAAATTCATAAGAAGCGACAGTTAGAAAAATTTAATTAACAAAATTTTGGTTAAATTAATAATTTTTGCAAGTTTTAAACTTTTTTCACAACAAATAATGTTTTTTCTTTCATAAGATATGACTAATAATATCATTTCCTGCTTTTTGGGAAGACAAACTACCTTAAACTATCATGTTCATTAAAATAAAATATATTAGACAAAAGATCAATTGGAGTCTTAATATTATAAAATTTTAGGACGTGTTTGTCAGAATAAAAATGATCCCACAAAACCCATAAAAATAAATAGTTTTGGAGTAATGTACAATTGTACAAAATTCAATCATTACAAATTCATGTATATCAATAGATTTTAACTTGATAACAAAATAATTCGGAAAATATTGCAAAAATCATATTTCATTTTCTTGAACTATGAAGTACTCTTCTTGTCATCCCTAAAAAATTATATGTTTTTAGAATGAAACTATATTCCAGAAAAATATGCTGTGCAAAAAAATCATTCAGAAACCATACTTAATCCCGTTACAGCCTTTGTGAATTCTCTAAATAAGCCTGTTCTTATTATAAGTGCTCAGATTACGGATTAATAAAATTGATGCATATAAAAATAATATATGCGTCAGTAGCTAAATCTCGAAAAAATTTCTGTTCACGGTAATAAGAAGAAAATCATCTCAATAAACCTGTAAATAATGAGCGGAGATGGAGAAAATGGAGAGGGTGCGGGGAAATCAACCGCAAAGTTCAACGAGGACAAATTTCGCAATAATTTTTGGAATAAATTAGAAAATAAGTTAGGAACTTGTCTTCAAAGACACGTGAAGTATATTCTACGTTTCAACAGCCTCGATAATCCATTATCATTTCGAAAAGTCACTTTGGAAATTCTGTTCGAGTTAGAAAACTTTGTCAGGCAAGACTTGCCTTCTTTAATACCAGAGCAAGAGAAGAATCTGAAAAAGTATTATGGAATATTCCATAAAAACCTGTATGAAATTTGAGATAAAAATAATAAACTTTTGGGCATTACAATTTTGGCAACAAATCAAATTTCGAATCCATACGAGCTTCAGCTTTTCTGATTACATTTCTCTATCGATTTCTGATGTTTCCAACTTTCATCATGATTATGCTGTAATTTTAAACGTTTAACTTAAAATTGAGTTAAGTTATCAAGTTATTAAAGTTAAGTTATTCAACTTTTAAAGTTTCTAATTTGCAAGAACATTGTGAACTGTCGAACGCAATTCAAATCAAGTTATTCAAGTTTTAAACAAAAGCGGTACAAAATTGAATAAAAATTTAACTAATTTTAGAATTTATTTTAATTATAATTTATGTACAATTTTCATTTATTCAAAAAGAATGCTTTTGAATGGATTATAACGTATAAAGTTGATAACAAGTTGATATATGTGCTAGCGCGAGTGCGACCTGTGCGAGTAATCATCGATCAGTCAGCGTGAAATCAGATCGAGTCAGACGGAGTCGAGAGCAGTCAGTGCGAGTCTACAAGTCTAGATGGGAGTCGAGAGCAGTCAATGGACAGCCAGAGCGTATTCATTGAAATTAGTGTCATGTCACTATGCGTTCAAAGTGAATGGCCCCTTGGTACAAAATTTAGAGAATTTAAAAATATTCTTCAAAATTATATAAAAAAAATTTTGTTACATTGATTCTACTATAGAATTTTCTGCTCATGATACTTTTAATTTCATATAACGCTAAAAGTGCGATTAAAATTGTACTTGTCACCTAGGTTAAGATATTGTATTATCTGGAAAAATTTTTGTTTAGTAGAATAATGCATTTTTTCGAAAAATCTTTTTTTGATACAATAATTACAAAATAATTTGTAATAAAATTTTAGTTCTAATTGATTTCCAATTCTAACATAGTAATAATTTTTTCAACCTTTTCACATTGATAAATTGATATTTGTAAAAATTACTATCATTTAATGAAAAAAAAAAGATTTTTTCTTATTTTTTTTAGATTTTTAACAAAAATCTAAAATTTTTTGTTCTAATTCAGCATCCCCCTATATCGGGAGCAGAATTTTATTTTTGCAAAAAATTTAAATTTACATCACTATTCAACGTTTGCCTCATCTTAAAATAGTGATTTCGATTTTGCATTTGATATATTATTACGTTGTTTAAAGTATTTTTTAATGGTCGAGTATTCTGTTCCGGCCAAATATGCCAGATTTTAATTTTCTCTTCCGACATATTTTCCCGGATTTTAATTTTCTCTTCCGGCATGTTTTATCGTGTACTAAATTTATTTCCAAACGATTTATTATGAATTCTAAACAATTCTAGATTAAGTGCAACGAGTTGAAAAATTGATGTTTGGAAAAATATGTCGGATAATAGAAAATTAAAGGGAGATCTTGATGACAGGTAGAGGTTATGTTTCATCTGTATATACCTCTGATAGGAAAGGGGTAGGAGTTTGACCAACACTATTTACGTGACCTGTAACAGGGGTGCTTCCCCCCCCCCCACGAGACGATGGAAAGGGGTAGGGGTTTTACTATCTTTATTTCTGTAACCAGTCACAGGGGTGCTCCCCCCCTCATTATTGTGGAAATTTATGCAATTTTTGGAAAAATTATTAAATATGTTGAAATTTATTAAATTTGTGGAAATTTATGAAGTTTGCGGAAATTTATGAAGTTTGTGGAAATTTATGAAATTTGTAAAAATTTATCAAATTTGTGGAAATTTATTAAATTTATGATCAAACACGAAAAATTATGACTGTATTAAAAATATGCCGGAAGAGAAAATTAAAATTCGACAAAATATGCCGGATCCGTGTACGCTATGTTTTTTATTACAAATATTAGTTATGAAAATGAATGTATGAGTTAATACTTCTAAGCAAAATATTTTTTCCAAATTCGTTACAAAATATTAGATATCTTCTGTAAGGATTAATTAAAAAATTTCAATTAAACAGTTTTAAACCTACCTATTAGTGTATAATATGTGTAAAAAAAATCACTGATAAAACAGAGCACGACACATATTTCTTAGCTGGCCATGCTTTTCTCAGAGAAAACGCTTGATCGAGGGTTTGTCACAAAAATCTAAGCGGTTCCGTAACTCACTTGACTAATGCGTGCGCTAGATTTATATTTTAGGACAGGTTTTAGGTAGTTAAGGTAAGGTTCGATTCCCCAGCGGGGGCGATTTTTCAAGGCGTTTGAGCGTGCGATCATATGTGTAAGTCTATGTACGTGCAATTGTGTAATAATAATCGTAAATTAAGTGCAGTAATCATATATAAAATAATTTTTTTCTTATCAAATCGATCCACATTAAAAAACAAATTTTCAACAAAATAGTTAAATTTCTAACCAAAGAAATGAAATTTGAACCAAAAAGATGAAGTTGCAATTAATAAGATTACTTTTCTACACTTAGAATACAATTTGGTTGAAACAACCAAAAACTTTTTTGTTGGTACAATAGTTAAATTTGCATCTTGAAAAATGTTAAAAAAATAAATAAATGAATAAACGCATTTTTAACCAAAGAAATTAATTTTAAACCAAAAATATGATGTGTCAACTAATAAGATTAGTTTTCTACACTTAGAATACGATTTGGTTGAATCGACAAAATTTGTGTTTGTATAATACTTAAATTTTCACTTTGAAAAATGTTCTAAAAAACGAATTTTCAACCAAATAAATGAAATTTGAACCAAAAAGGATGAAGTTTCAGTAAAATAAAATAAAAATTACTTGGTAAAATGAAATTAAAACCGACAACAAATAACTTACCTTTAACATTATGTATATGTATCGAAGAGAAGGTTTCTCTCACATTTATATAGCTGTCCCTTCCTCTCCAATACACGAACTTACTCCTTACCCCGCTGTCTTCAAAAAAGGTCCACTGTTCATCTCCTTACAAAACTCTACGGTGAGAAAACTTCTTCCACTTATCGCGTTAAACTGTTCAAGAACACTAACCAAGGCATCAGTTTTCATGCATTTTTCAAACGAAATAGACGTCCAAACTGAACTGCTCCACATTTCAGTCTGTGAGAATGCACACGCATTGGAATTTTCGCAAGGTTGGTTGACAATAATTTGTTCAATTACAACTCGAATTTCAAATTTGGATAAAATCTCACATTTTTCAGTTAATTTGATGGCATTTTAAATTTTAATTGCTGCTTATAACAAATAAGTTCACCCATCTATTATAAGGACAAAACATTTTTCAATTTCTGATAACTGTACCGAAGTTACCAAAGTTTTTTATTACTTAAGACTGCACTAGACCCTTATATTATATTTAAAAAATTTATTTGATTAATTTGTCCAATTATTGTAAGGACACCACGCTTTTTTATATTATATTACAAATTTTATCCATTTATCCAATTATTGCAAAGGCAACACACATCTTAAATTTATGCAAACATTACCAAAGACATTTAAGATTGTACTAAACCGCTCCCTTCTTTTCTGAGTGCCGTTCTCAACCACGTCTCGCTGATGCTCAGGGTGTCTAAGAACGTCGTCTTGCAAACTGTGTGTTCCTCTCCATTAACATGAAATTTATAACTACGAGATTCGTTCAGTTTCGATTGCGACTTAGTTGTTTTCATCCGAACAGGCTTTACTTCTACGCGTCGCAGTAGGTAGTCCCATTTTTTTCGAGTGCGAATCCAATGACCAAAATTCCTTGAATACTTTGACTCTGTCTTCTTCTATCATTTTTGTACTGCATTTCAATCTGCACATTTCACTGCATCCTGGTTTCACTTCCAGAGCAGAGACTTCTTTCTACTGATTCTTGTTGATTTTTTGGTTCATTAGCATCAAGTGCTGCTGGATCGGCTTGCAAAAAGTTAGCAGAGGAATTTGACATTTCTGCGTTGATATTTTGAGATTCGTGATTATTATTCGCTCCATTTCCCACGATATTCACTTTATCAACTTCATCAGGAAGAGAACTTGTTTCCTCAGAGTTGATGAAGAAAACATGACCAGTTACTATAAAGCAGAAGTTTATGCCATGTTAAATTAAAAAAGTTCACGTTTTTGCCTAAAAGAAAAGCAAAATATCATATGCAACATGACAAAATCTCTCCTTAAAGCATGATGTAGATTTTATATTATCAATATACCTAAATTTGCGAGTGTCACATGTTCCAGCCCACAGATTACTTTATTTTTCTTTGTAATATTTTCCTCCATTTCAAATGTTTCTATAAACGTAACAAATACAAAGGGCCTAGGGGTACAAGCATGTAAAAATAGCCCCCGCACCTATCAAGCCTATATTGACACCATATATTGACATCTATGGGAATATGAAATCCTGCAAATTTCAACCTTGAAATTTCATTTTTTTTTTTTTATATGGAGGGGGGTAGTACAATAAAAAAATGGGGTTTTCTCGAAAACAGCTAAACCGATTTTGACGAGCAAAATATATGTTGTCTTAAACAAAAAGACTAAGTTCAGAAAAAAGTTTGGATTTTTTTGGATAAAAAATAGAGGTAAAAAAATACTTTCAAATTTTGAAAATATTTTTTTAAGGTTATATTTTAGAGGTACACCTCCAATTTTTTTTCAAAACAAACCTTGAAGTGTCTGCTTCAACATACATTTTTGTCAGATTTTTCGTGGTGGTGCGTCATGGCATGAGTTCAATTTTTCGAAAATCCAAAATTTCCCCACGTTAATTAAATGGGATTTTGAAGTGCCCAGTGGCACGTGTTAATATTTGAATTTCGAAAAAACAATTACGGTTTTTCTTTCTCCGGCAATGGGAACTTTTTTTTGTGTGGGGGGGGGGCTTGCCCTCTAGGGTGAAAAGCATTTTTTGGACAACCCTAATATATACATATATATATAGCTCGAACGGAATCATTTTCAAATTTCGCGCCATACGATATTACCAATCACAGCCAAGCATCTGATCTTGCCACGTCAGTCGTATGCTTTCACGACAAAAGATTATATAATGAACATCACGACTCACTTTCCAGACGGCCCTATAGTCTCATAAAATGCTGATTCCGAATAAAATATCGTACATCACTCGTAGAGGTAGGCTGGTACTCACTTGGAGCTCAATGTTCGCAAGGACGACTTGAAAAACCCTGGCTTTCGGCCATGGTTTTACAACTCGTCCTGTGAACATTGATCTCCCCTCAACGACCTGTCTAACCCTACTTGTGATTTAATATACTATTATTAAAATGATACATTTTTCAAGGTAGCTGCGAATAAATATTAATTCCAAATAAGGAACAAATATTGAAGTAATCATGATAAATCAAATTTGTTCTTTATTTTGCAATATCTGAATAAACAGTCCTGAACCGAGGTACAGAAACCAATATAATATACATAATATAATAAACGCGAAAAGTTCGCGTTTCGGACGATGGTTTGGCCTTTAATTTTAACACGTCTATGCGCAAATGTGAAATAAGTATACTCTCTAAATCTGAATCAGTGAAATGCCACTGATTGTCAGTGAAATTTGACTGATTGAATTAGCTGTAAATGGGTCACTGACAGGCAATGAAAAGTTTTTTATTCATTCAGTGAAATGAACACTTTTAAGAGATAGCAGCACTGTACCATGTCAATTTTACAGTCATAATAAAATGAGATTTTAGTAAATTCAATTGAATAATCGTAGTAAAAGCTTTAAACCCATAAATTTGATCAAATAACAAACAAAGTGAAAAGGTTCGATGCTTTTGAATGACAAATAACCTAACATATTACTTTACTTTCAAGATTTGACTGTCATGTACACACCCGTTAAGTAAGTACTTTTTATACGAGTTGAAGTATACTTTTCCCGCAGTTAATTAAGCATGCTTACAGCAATGAAATTCTAAAAAAATGTAATTAAGAGATCATTTTTGCTACTTAAGTGAAAGAATAACAACAATGCTCTATTTTCAAACTTAGAGGTTATGTCTCACACGATTTACTATAGTACTACTGAATTGACTAGTGAATAACTCCAGAATCACTGATTAATAAGTGATATGTATGATTACTATTTCAATCAGTGAATTTTTCACTGATTCATATTTAGAGAGTAAAGACCAAGTGCATGATGCGAGGTTAATACGTGATCGATATAATAATATACATAATCGAACGAGAAGCGCGAAATCCAACAGAAGCGTGTCCTAGTTACGCTTAAACTACTTTTTGTTGAGGTTATTTCAAGAATTGTTCAAGGTATTAGAGAAAAAAATCATACTTGAAATCTGAATTGAAAAACGCATCGAAACGACATGAAGCATGTCCCACAACATTTCGTTTTGGCCCCTAAAAAGATTGTTAAAAAATTTGTAATCAATAAATTCAGTTGCAAATATATATTAAACTATATCTGAAGATGGAGGGCAGATTCGCATTCCGCGTAAAACATACTTCGAAGATGGTATGTCGCATTCATCAAGGAAATAGATCGTTTTTGTCGATCAGTGTTATAATATATTGATAATCTTCGTTTTAAGGTGGACATAAATGATTTGAGGTATAGTCGAACTCGGATATAACGCCGGTTTTGGGGCTGACCTTGGACCTGACCTGCCCTAACCCAACCGGATATAGTTCCACTTCGAACGTAAACAGTCAGGGGCGTATGAACCGTTTCCGGTGGAGTTTAATACGCGGTAAAAATGTTTTGAAAATTGTTTTTCTAATACGGAGACAAGGGTAAACTGAATATTTAACGGAAACGAGAAAGGAAGTTTGCTGTTACACGTTAAAATAAATATGTTTCCTGCTTACATACTTAAAACGTTTGCGGGCCGTTGAGAATCTCGTTTAAGAGGAGACCTTTCTCTTAAATAATCGGTCCGCATACTCTGTCGCTCACTTGGTTAAACCATTCAAAGACACCAGGATCCAAAAACACATGACTATTTTCACCAAAACACCGCACGTCAACACTTCAAGTGGGAAATACGCACTTTTGCCTATATAGTGCATAATGATGACGCAGTTTCTTCTGGGTAGGCGTAGAAGATTTTTGAAAAAACGGACTTGTGCTTTTTCGAAGACATCTAGATAATTTAATCCGATATTGTGGGCCGCATACAATAGGGAACTCTTTATAATAGAGTCATGAATTTTGATAATGGAAGACCATGAGGAGGACTTAGTTCTAGTTAGAATATTGAACGCCGAAGCTGAGGCTGAGTTGGCTCTGCTACACTGGTGGAATGGGAAACTCGAAGAGCTTCGCAGGGAAACCAGAAAGAGGTTCAGACGTGCCAGTAATGGCAGAACGAAGGAACTATGGGCCTCATTCATAACGATAATGGATGAATACAGAGGTGCAATACGTAAGGCAAAGCAAGAGAGCTGGACCAACTATTGCACAAATATCGAGAAGGGAGCTGAGGCGGCTAGACTGCTTTCTCGAAAGCCGGACGCTATTCTCGGCACTCTGAACTTGCCCGGCGGTGGTTACTCAGAGTCGGACAAGGACACCTTGGCTCACCCAATCAAGGCACATTTCGCGGGCTTTTCAAGGTTTGGAGAAGTGGGGATAGCACCTCAGAGGCAAACAAAGTTGCCTGCGGCCCAACTGGGCCCGAAACGGCGTCTAGTGAACAAGGTTGTCACCCCTGCCAGGGTCAAGTGGGCCCTGAAGTCCTTCAGCCCTTACAAAGCTCCTAGCCCAGATGGCATATATCCAGTCCTCTTACAGAGGGCTGGAGAGGCCGCTAGTGAGATTTGCTAGGACTAGTCTGACGACGCAGACGGCCCTAAGCGGAGCAGTGAACCTAATTGAAGGGCAACTGAAGGAGAAAAGGCTCGCGATTGGAACCTTTATGGCCATCGAAGGAGCCTTTAACAACCCCTCTGGAGACGTAATCAGGGCGGCCATGATCACACATGTTGTGCCTGCTGTAGTCGTGGAACGGACGTGCTACATGTTGGCTAACAGGAATCTAAATACGACTAAGGGTGATATTACTTTATATGAAACCGTTGACTCGGGATGTCCGCAAGGAGGAGTTTTATCGCCTTTGCTGTGGTGCCTAGTAATAGATGAACTGCTTCATCTACTCTCGAGTCAGGGTCACAAGGTCATAGGCCATCCGGATGATATAGTAGTTATCGCGCGCGGCCAGCATCTGGATGCGCTCTTCGGAGTAATGCAGCAAGTACTGATGATGGTGGATTCATAGTGTTAGAAAACTGAACTATTGGTCAATCCTAGTAAGACAGACGCGGTTGTTTTCACCAGAAGGTATAAGTGGGGAACCACGAGTACACTGAAACATGGAGGACAACAACTGGAAATGAAAAAACGAGCTGGATACCTAGGAGTAATTCTGGATAAGGAGCTGTTATGGAACGAGCACCTGGAAAACAAGTGCAGGAAGCTAGTAGCTACTCTATGGCTCTGTAGGAAAGCCATAGGGAAAAGCTGCGGCTTGAAGCCGCAGACACTCATGTGGATCTACACAGCGATCCTGCGACCAAGGCTAACCTATGTGGCGGTGGTCTGGTGGATCAGGGTCGAGCTGTCCACTGTGATATCTCGACTGGAAAGGATCAGGGCACTGATTTTAAGAGGCATCACTTGTGCCCTGAAGTCTTCGCCCACGATGGCACTGGGGGCACTAATAGGGCTGGAGCCCCTCCATCTCACCATCAAGGCCGTGGCTGCCAAGGCGGCCTGGAGACTAAATTTGGTAAGGGACAGAAGGATCTCGACAGCAGTGAAGATCCCAGTCGACGTCGCGAGGAGGCCGACCTTGTACATGCCCAGGGACAAAATAATCACTCGCTATCTCTTTGACAAGAAGTATCAAATTAGCCTATCCACGAAGGAGGAATGGGATAAAGGAACGCACACTTGCCCAGTCATGGAGACAACTGGTTTACAGATGGCTCCAGGAACGAGGAGAATGCAGGAGCCGGTGTATATCGTAGGAGGAATGGAGTGGGCTTCACAATCGAGTTAGGGTCCTTCGCCACAGTTTTATAATCTGAGATTATGGCCATACTCCAGTGCGCCCACAAGGCAAAGAAGTATAAAAACAACAGAAACATCCGTATCTGCTCAACCGAGCAAGGGCAATACTCAAGCTCGGGAGAAAAGAGATCAAATGAGGGGGCTTTGGGGTCACGCTTAGGTTCACAAGGGGATGCAAATGGATTACCCAAGCGTCAGAGGCTCTTACGGTCTCAACCTAACTAATAATTATTATTATTATTATTTAGGGAAGTGACGACCACATCGCCCGAAAGCTACGACTCTTGCAGTCAGTCACGTTGCATTGGGCTAACTCCCCAACGCAACGAATTATGCGGTTACGTCACCAGTATCACGCAATTCTACAAAATTTGGTAAAATCACACAGTGAGTTGTGTGAAACTTACAATGATATACTATGTAATTTTCCGAAATGTTGTAATTTTACAAGAATCTTTTTTTACAGTGTAGACCGCAGGACAAAATGAAAATGGATAATGCTGAGATATCACAAGAAAACAAACCAGGGGAAAACCCTCGAGATGACAACGTTGGAACAGAAAGAAAAATCAAGAAGGAAGTGAGGACACCACCAATCGTGGTAAATGATAAAAGCATAGACAGTGCAAAAAGACTTTCACTGTACACTCAACTTAAATCTATCACCTAACTAATGACGATGAAAATATCAGAGACTGCGCTCTCAATCCACCCAATCGGGATGGAGACACATGAGTTGATTAAAAAACACCTTCTAGACACCGGAGTGCCTTTCTTCACATACGAAACTCAGGGAGAGAAAAATCGAAAACTGGTATTAAGGGGATTACCCAGCATGGGCCCCAAAGAAATTCATGACGAACTAAACCAACTCGGCTTTGAACCAAAACAAATATTCGCCCTGACGATCAATAAGGAAAGAAACCAGGACTATCCACCTTATCTTGTAGTATTCAATCCGGATGTAAAAGGTGAGGAAATCAGGCAACTAAAAAACATTGGAGTACTCAACTACACAAAGATCAAGTGAGAAGAGTACAGAAACACGAGGCAAATCGCCCAGTGCTACAACTGCCAAAAATTTGGACATGGGACAACGAACTGCTACAACTAAACGAAGTCCTTGAAGTGCGGAGAGGGGTACCTTACCAAAGCATGCAAGAAACCGACAGATGAGATTGCAACCTGCGCTAACTGCAAAGTCAGTCACACAGCCAACTTCACTGGCTGCCCAAAATATCTACAAAGAATTAACAAAACCCTGATGTTGAGAAAATCAGATCGAGAACAAGCCTTGAGGAAGATTGGGAAATACCCACTCTAAAAACAGGCTATTAACTGTCAAACGATTTCTTTCACTATTAAAGGATTTTCCATTCAAAATTGGCATGAGAGGAAATCGTTTCATAATTAAAGGATTGTCGTTTCAAATGCTATCCATTAACTGTGAAAGAATTTCCTTTGATCTTGCAATGAAATCTATTGTCGGACCAAAGAAAGAATAATTTGTACGTTAAAAGAAAACATTATTGCATGATATGACGTGCAAGTAATGTACAAAAGTCGAACTTTGGTAAGTGTAAATATAAAATCGATAATTATTAGTTCTATAACAACAATCCGTTCTAGATTTCAGCGTTAAAAATTTAAAGATACAACTTTGTTTGAGGTACACATTTTTCATAGGTCAAAAGCGTAAAAAGCAATGATAAGTGAGGTTATGCGTACACGTACCTTCTAAAGTTGTCGCGTCACAACCTGGGATTCCTAATTTTTTGAAGAAATCCATTTTTAACATCATTTCGCACGTTCTTTCACTCACTTTTTTAGTTAATAAATAAATCGTGCAGTGAAAAAATGTGCTTGCGCACATTGGGTGCTACACGGTATTCACTCATGCGAGAGCGTACTTTCTGCGCTAGCCAACAAATCAAAAGAAATCGTTCATCAGTAAAACTACTTCCGCTTTGCATTTAACGGATAAGTCTTTGAACAGTGAAGCGATTCTATTGATGGACAAAAGAAATCGTCTTAATTTCAAAGGACGCATTATGAAAGGAACGTAATTTTACTGTTAATAGACTTTTTCTTAGAGTGCCGAGAACCACAGCATTTCACCCTCAAATGGAGAAAACATCAAGAATACTTAACGAACATGCTCGTTCTTCAAATGCAGTAACGAGAGGTCGGCAATCTGCATTAAGTACAATCACCACCACACCACCCACGCAGCACATAGATGCAGCAGCCACACCCGGTGTGGAAATTATGTCATGGCGCTAGCTGGGCCCAAAATAGGAAAAACTTGACCCCAAATTGGGGATTTAGACAGGACCAAACCACAAATGAAACGCCTAACCCGGTCAGAGCCTAATTTACCGACCGACTTGGCCCCAACTTGGCTTTGGTTATTTTTCTAGTCTCAGTCACATTATAATAAAAAAAATTTTATTCAAAAGAAACATTTCAAGTAGATGAACATTTTAGGAAAAATCTTATTGCTGAACCGGCTTATTCGTCGTCAGCCTCATTTCGGTTGACATCCCAATCTTTGGAATTAGTGAAGACCTATGCTAACATGTGGAACGTAATTGAGGTTATGTTTTCCAAACTTTAAAATTAATTAAAATACATGGAGGAACTTAATTTTTCTCCAAGAGGATTTATTTTGCACTTCAAATTGTCAAAAAAATTCACATTGCAATTTTTATTTTAAAAAGTTTTTGACGATTGACACTAACAACAATTGGATCGTGTAGTAGACACTTCAAAAAATAATCCTGAATTTTACTCGATTTTTTTAAAACCAGAAACAGTTCAAAAACTGAATAGGACTTAAAAGACCCTGTGTTTAAACGGAAGGCGGGAAAAAGAAATGTGTACACGGAGGGTTAAGATTCTAGGTTGGAATTCGATTGATACTTTGGTGCTGAAAAAAGTGGCAAATAGTTTTATTTAAGAGCTTTTTCTTTGAAAAAAAAGCTATCTAATTTTGAATCACCAATATTTTTATTTTACTATATTAAAAATTAGATTTCGAACAATTCCTTTTAACGAAATATGTATTAGATTTTTAAAGAATTTTTTATGCAAAAAGCCCATTTTTGGAAAAATTTTGGTTTCCTGGTTCTGTACTGCAACCCTTCAAATTTACGTAATATTTAAAAAAATGTCAATCATATAAATCCAACTGTTCACAATTTATCACTTTTAAATACAACCCGTTTCAAAATGAAAGCATTCTTAGTTTAGAAATAGTATAATTTTAGTGCCTCAAAAATTAGTAAGTAGTAAGTAAGTAAAATTAGTAATAGTGTCTAAGATTGAACAATTTCACAATTCGAAAAATGGTTTCATTTTGGGTATAAAGGCTTAATAGTTGAAATTTTTAAAAATGTAAACTTTCGCAATCAAATCATATCAACTTCAAGTGCTGAGAATTGAAGGACAATTTCATTTTCAATAAATGTAAAATTTCAGATATGTAAATCGTTTGAAGTTGAACAATTTTGAATTAGGTCGAAGTGAATCAAAACATTTTTGTTATCCTTTCTTGTTTCTATTCTGTGATATTCTGTTATAATTTGTTAATTACACAGCAATTTTGAACAATATATTATGCAAATAATTCAGTCTTTTATGTAATTATTATTGAAAGATAAACGGATCATATTACACAAAAATCATACACTGAAATTCTAGTATACGCATATGTAAATTCAGATGATAGCAGGGAATTTGCTGAAAAGTGTTCCGAAAGTGATAAGTTCGAGCCGCGCAGGGACTACTATCGGCGCAAAAATTATAGGCATCTGCCTTTGAAGCTTAACAACTCAGCAAAAAAAAAGCTAGAATAATAAGTTAATAGTCATGTGAAAGCTGAAAGTGTTCCACGTAAATGAGCTTGAAGACGTTGATGTAAAAAAAATGTTGTACTTTGCAGACTGAAAAATGTAAAAAAAAGTCAGGAATTTCGGGCACATTTAAGAAGACTCAAGTTTAGTAGACCAATTTGAGAAATGATAAAAATTGTTGTTTAAAATTACAAAAATGTACAACTATACTATCTTCAGTTCTAATGAAGTAAGTATGAAGTAAGCAAGTAAGAGTTAGTAACCAGCGGGGATGCATTTTTTTTGCTGCCGGTCAGAAGAAGCGTCAATGCCTGGGCAACAATTCGGAAGCACGGGTCAAAGGAAGGCTTCGGCGATCAATGAACTAAATTTGATTTCTCTGAATTTCTTGAATATTTTTAATTTCTTAAATTCTTCAAATTTTCTCTGAATCACCTGAATTCCTAGAATTTTCAGTATTACCTTCATTCTATGAAATCTTCAATTTTATGAATATATTTAATTCCTTTAATGGTCTGAAATCCCTAAAATTCTATCAATTCCCTTAATTCCTTCAATATTCTGAATTTCTTGGATTCTCTTCATTCTGTAATTGCTCTAAAATACTTGAAAATCTCTAAATTCCCTAAAATCCTTGAGTTTTTCTTGAATATCCTGAATTGCCTGAATTCCTTGAATACGCTGAATTCGCTGGATTCCTTGAATATTTTGAATTCCTTGAATATTCGGAATTCCATACATTTTTTGAATTCTCTAAAGTGATTGATTTTTCCTTTGCCTTGAAACCTTGCATATTCTGAATTTCTTGAATTCTTTGGATGTTCAGAATTGCTGAAATTCTTTGAAATGCCCAAATGTTCGAAAATCACTGAAAATTTCTGAATTTCTGCTTGTCCTGAAATATGTAACTTTTATGAATTTCTTACATTACCTGGATTTCTTATAGAATATTTTGAATTTATGAATATTCTGAATATTCTTCAATATACTGAATTCTCTGAATTCTGCTAATCTGCTAATCAACACACTTTATGACCTATTTGTCCCATGACCGTAGATTTTATCTTGTTTGAATGCGAAATTATTAGTGTTCACGTATGTACAAATTTGATCACTGAAGAAATATGGAACAAAAATTATTTTATAAATGCAAATACTGAATATTTTCAAATACTAAATATTTTCAAATAACGTCTTTGTTAGATTGATCTGCTCGAAGTCTAGAGTCGCACCATTGAAAACTCAGACCATACCTAGACTAGAACTTCGCGGGGCTCTCGAGTTAGCAAAATTAAGCTCCAAGGTCGAATCTGTTTCAGATTTTCCCATTGATAATGTTTACTATTGGTGTGACTCGACAATTGTGTTATTTTGGCTCCGAATGCAACTCAATAATCTAGAAATATTTGAAGCAAATAGAGTAGGTCGAATTCAAGAATTAACAAACATCGAATCGTGGAAGCACGTTCGTAGTAGAGACAATCCAGCTGATTGCATATCGCGGGGTATTGCTCCGAATCTTCTCGAGAATTCTAGATTGTGGTGGGAGGGCCCTAAATTTTTGATTTTAAGTGAATCCGATTGGCCTTTAATGCCATCTTTGTCTCAGGACGTGCCAGGACAGAGAAAACGTTGTCACCTCGTGGCCAAAGAAGAAACATGGGATCTCTCTATTTTTAAGCGATACCAAAGCTTAGATCGACTTGTCAGAGTATTGTCTTATTGTATGAGATTTTCAAATAACTGAAAAAATAAAAACAATAAATCCATTGGGTGTTTACGCTCTGTGGAACTTTCACAAACAAAGGTTTGTTCTTGCTAGACTTTCACAAAGAGTTGCCTTTTCCAAGGAAATCAAAGCTTTAACTGAAAAGGTGCCTATAACGAAAGGTATACTAGCTTCACTAAATCCTTTTTTAGATGATTGCGGAATTTTGAGAGTCGGTGGAAGATTGAAAAACTCTAACTTCAATGAAAATAAAAAGCATCCTATACTTCTTTCCGCTTCTGATGATTTTACAAAAATGTTGTTTGAGAGTGAGCATCGACGCCTCCTTCATGCTGAGCCTCAGTTACTTTTATCCTCAATTCGAGAAAAATTTTGGCCATTGGGTGGACGAAACTTGGCTAGAAAGGTGGTTAGGTCTTGCGTCAAATGTTTCAAGGTTAACCCTAGAGGAGTGACACCTATGATGGGTGACTTACCAAAGCTTAGAGTGATACCTTCACCACCTTTCTCTGTCACGGGGGTAGATTATGCCGGTCCCCTTATCATAAAGGATCGAAAGGGACGAGACTCGAAGACAAGCAAGTGTTACGATAGACTGTTCGTGTGCTTTTCTACGAAGTCCGTCCATCTAGAGCTCGTTTCCGATCTGACGGCAGATGCATTTATCGCGACACTTCGACGATTTGCTTCAAGGCGTGGGCTACCTGCTCATGTGTACTCTGACAATGGGACTTGTTTTGTGGGTGCCAACAATGAGCTCGATCACCTGGGTAGATTTCTTCTTAACGAATCTGAAAATTTTTCAGAAAAAATTAAGAATATGGGGATCTCCTGGCACTTCATTCCAGCTTATTCTCCTCATTTTGGTGGAATTTGGGAAGCTGGAGTGCAGTCCAAAAAACATCACCTCAAGCGTGTCGCGGGTAATAACGTGTTGACTTTCGAAGAGTTGTACACTTTATTAGTTCAAGTAGAGGGACTGTTGAATTCTCGCCCCCTCACCCCTCTCTATTCCGATCCTAGTGATCTATCTCCATTGACTCCTGCTCACTTTTTGATAGGAAGGCCAATTAGTACTGTCGCGGATCCAGAATTGACGGACCTACCAGCGAATCGACTTTCCCGATGGCAATTGGTTCAACTCTTGCAGCAGCACTTTTGGAAAAGATGGAGCCTAGAATACGTGTCCGAGCTTCAACAATGTGTCAAATGGAAAAGTCCACACCCAGAAGTTAAGAACCATACTCTTGTTTTGTTCAAGGAAAAGGATCTTCCTCCACTGAGATGAAAACTTGGAAGAATTGTTGAGCTCCATCCAGGAAATGATGGTATTTTGCGTGCTGCTACTATCGAAAAAAGCGCAGGCACATTACGACGTGCGCTTGCAGCTGTGTGTCCTTTACCTATCGATTAAGAACTCTTTTAAGAAAACTGTTTGTGTATCTCATTTTACTTTTTTATAAGGTTTTGTTAGCTCATTCGCTATAGATTTAACCGTAGCTCTCCTAAAATATATTTAATCCGTTTCGAATTCTCTTAAAACGCTGCTTATAAAAATTGTAATATATTGATTTCATGCTTCATATTAAAAAATTTGTAATCAATTATACATAGTTCAACGAAGGTCCTATACCTGTTTGCATTCTTATTGAAAGTAGAATATTTCAATGCTGGAGGGGATGTTTGATTTATATTCGATTTGAAATTTGCCGCGTCCGACGCCACCTAATGTTGGATCTAGAATCTATAAGCGCTTGGAGCGCTCCCTTACGTTCTCTTTTTGTAACGACCAGATATGGCGAATTTTTATGCAAAATAAGCATGAAAAAGATTCACAATTAAAAAAACAGAATTCCAAACTATCTCACTTTTCGGCTCATTTTAAATTCGGCTTTCTTTTAAACATAATTTTGGAAGAAAAATTAACGGCCGCACTTGGAGGAAAACTCCAAAATATGTTTAAAATTAAAAAATGAAACTTACATAATTTTTTTAATCTACAATCATTGCATTAAGCGTAAAGCTGATGAAAAAACGTTTCCAAAACCTCCATAAAAAAGTCAATTTGGATAACTCTGGTAGAAGTTATGGTTAATTGAGTATCATCGTGCGCAGTAAAATGTTGAAAATTTGAGCCCCTGTCTTCTGACAACCGTCATACTGAAGACGTTTTCTTCGGGGACTTGAAAAAGGTTCACTAGGACAATAATTTCGCGGAGTTTCAAGAAAATCGGAGACAATAAGTTTTTAGGCGGGTACACTTGACGAATTTTGCCCCATGTGTTTCTTTACACGCTTTACACCCACCCACAGGGATGAGTGAGTAAAATACTCGTAGTAATTCACTTTGTTTTCTACGGTAATTTACCTAGTATTTTACGTCATCAGTTTTCTACATGACGTAAATTACATCTTATTCTATATATCAGGGCGCCACCTCTGAGGTGGGAAATTGAAAACTTGAGCCAGACAGCCAATCACAGGTTTTCTACGTGTATTTTACATGTTCGAGGTATTTTACGTAAAATACCTCCTTTAGGTATTGCACGTAAAAAACTTCCAGTTATGCGTAACTGCACATCCCTGATGGAATGTATGGAAGCCCGGAGTGTTTTTTGCTGTTGTTTCGCTTTGATAAAATTAAGAAAAATAATTTATTTACCTGTATCTTTGATTCTGCAAAGGAATGTCAGTGGGTTTACACATTAAGAATGACGGCTGCTCGTTTCCAATACTAATGACTTCCAAATCAATGTATAATTGAATATTTAATGTAAGTGTCACTTTTACAATACGGCAGGCGCAGTCACTGGCTTTACACTCAAGATGTGTAGTATTGGGTGTCAAGACAATTGATTCTGCCAGTGCTGCAAAGCCTTTTTCCAGTATCATTCCTTCGGCTACGTACAATTTGGAAGCTGATGTTGCTGTTTTGTGTCCTGCCTCACAAACTTCGGTTCTGTAAATGCTTGAAACGCATTTCATGAGATGTCCCCACATGTCATCCAGATATGTAAACGAATCTACCGTCCTTAGTTGACCAGGCGAAGTGCTTTGGA
Organism: Andricus grossulariae; assembly: GCA_011634705.1. Lineage (NCBI taxonomy): Eukaryota > Metazoa > Arthropoda > Insecta > Hymenoptera > Cynipidae > Andricus > Andricus grossulariae. The sequence continues at coordinate 104,857,296 of JAABKJ010075445.1, read as the reverse complement.
ATAGCTTGTCATTTACTTGGTGTTCTTCTTTCTGTATATATTTATCCATCAATAAAATGGCCCGATCTATATATATTTTTGATACTCCTCCAGCAACAATAAATTTCAGTATGAAACTGAATGTTTCGTTCGTCCCTGAATTGTCCTCTATATACGTCCTGTACGGTTGGCTGTCGATAGCAGCTGTCGACTGGATAAGCAAAATTGCATCAAAGGTGCATGTATTCAGGACTATTACATTTTTTCCATTTATGCGATGAAGTCCCAATTTGCTACCATTGCTTAAAAATAATTTAACATTTTGGTTCCTTCTACTTGGTGCAAGGTTATTCTGGAAAAATTGAATTTCTGGATATTGCTTGAAATATTTGGTCTGCGTTCTTTCATTCTTTCTTTCGGCTTCTTCTTCGTCTTGCGACACCGTTTGTTTTTCTTTTACTGGTAAAATTAGAGAAGAATTTTTTTTTCTTAAAATGGGTCTTAATGGTTACAGAGATTTCTAGAATGTTCAATACAAGGATCAAAATTTAATCAAATTTAAGTTGAAATTAGTGAAAATTTTAGTTAAAATTAGTTAACATTTTAACGTTTAACATTTTTACCTGGTACAACGCCATTTGCAATTACTTGGATATCCGCCGGAGAAGTGTTGAAAAGTTTTGCCCGCTTTCTCTCGTTCATCATTAACACGGTATCGTCTTGCATCTTCACTTGCTTTCGTTTTCCTGGAAAATATTTGAAGAAAATAATTTTTAATTTAATTTAAAAAGATTTAAATTAATAATTATAATTAAATTTAAATTAATTAATAAAATTAATTTAATAAGAAAAAAATTAAAATTTTTTTATTTAATTTAAAAAGGATTAGTGCAGCTAAATGTATTGAAAAGTTTGATATAGGGAAACTTATTTGTATGCATATTTGGTTGTTTTTTTTACCTGGTACAGCGGCATCCTCAATTATTTGTACATCTGGAGAAATTTTGAAAAATTTCGTCCGCTTCCTTTCATAGGCATTTTTTTGCGGCGAATCCGAAATCAAGAGCGGGTCATCTTGTTTGGCTTTATTTCGCCAATTATCATAAGCACGTCGTGTCCTGTGACCACCCATCTCACGGTTGTGAGACGTGGCCATGAGTGGGACTTACCGCGGTCCTACTGGGAGTCGGTGTCATTTTTTAGATGGCAGTTGCTCCCAGTGGGACCCTGCGGTGGTTGTAAACCTCATGTTTACATATATATATTAGATCAATGAGATGTCAAGATAAGTAGCTGTATAGTTATATTTTAGTCCATATGAATGATCAAAAATTACTAGATAATCTCAGCGCGGTGCTTGTAGAAATAGGGGAATCCTGCGTATAAAGTAGACGCATGCGACTTGCAGAGAGTACGTGTGGACTTTGGGAGAATCCCAGTGAGCATTAGAGCGACATAGCGCTTTTTCGGTAACATACTGAGCAAATAAGGATACATGGATTACCTTCTGCTGATATGAGTGTTGGAGAAGAGTATTGAGTGACGTCATCAGTTATTTACACGCAATTGGTAAGGTAGGCTCCTGATGTAGCGACGGAGGCTTGATCTATAGCTGGGTATGTATACTATTAACGGCCGATGGTAATTACCTGATGTTGGTAACTCAGCATGGAACAGAACCTCAAAATTACCGACCTCTCTGTTTTATAGACCGAAGGTGCAACGCTATCGCAGCTGGAGTCTGTATTAGCTACCTCACTGTTTTACAGACTAATGATAACTTTGTATGGAACAGAACGCTTACTTGGTAGATGGTGCCATCTGTTGGTGTCAGTAACTTGCGACTCTCTACCTTACCGACCTATGTTAAAATGGTAATATTAAAAGTTACCGACCTCTTCACTTAACCAACTAATGGTAACATAGCTCCCTACCTTACCGACCAATGGTAAAAATAACAATATTAAAATCACCTACCTCTCTGTTTTACCTACTGATAGTAACATTGTTCTCTGCCTTACCGACCGATGGTAAAATGATAATTTAAAAAATTACCGACCTCCTTGTTCAACAGACTGTTGGTGTCGGTAACTTGCGACGGTGGTGCCATCTCTCGGGGTCTGAATAAGCAGCCCCCTAGCCCTACTACTGATGTTTTTATATTTATTGTTGCGCATTGTGGGCTCGGAAGATTATTGCGAGTACAATATGCTTAGAATTTTTCGCAGTTTGTGTTACTAAACTTTGGTTCGAAAGGTTCGTATCTACTTTCATTATCGTTTGTAATAAGGAAGTATAAACTTTTTGCTACGTTTTGTTAATTAAATTCTTCGTCTTTTCCACTACTGTCAATTAACAAATTCTTATATTTTAACTATATTGAGAAGTAATATTGGTTAATTGCATTATGAATGATTAAGAGTTTATAATCTAGTAGTCGTTCTCTTCTTTGTTCCATGAGCTTGCTTAATAGGGTGACATAACCTTCATGTGACATTTTTGTGAGAGTTCGATAGAGTAATGTTGATTATTAATTTCTTCGGTAAGTTGTGGTTGTGGATAGAGGGTGAATTCCGTAGTAGTGGGATCTTTACCTGTAATACTGTGTTGTGTTTTGACGTTCTAAATTTTTGTTTCTGGTCCTGTTTGTTGGGCTTCTAATTGTGGCACAGACGGTATTGGTCCTTCTGTTGGTTTTTTATAACCTAAATGTAGGAAGAAATATTGAAGAAATTAGGTGATGGTAAATTCTTCTAATGTTTAACGTCTGGGTATATGCTTGATGAAAGTGGTGACAAAAGTGAAAACGACTGCTTCCAGAAAAAAATTGCATCATTTATTGTGTCAAGATGATAACGGCATTAAAACGTATGACGTTTCGAAACATGTATCAGCTCCCTCATCAGATTAAAATTTAATTATTTATTTATGCTGGTTTGGCCAACATTAGTCATAGCACAAGTACAAGTGACTTTGTAAATAACATTACAACGGTCTAAAATATTTACTTTATCTTTTCCTAATTTAATATATTTATCAAATATATAATCATTCCTAAGAACAGTTTTTATGTTGTACTTATTAGGAAGTCTATTGATATTATCAGATATTGTTCCTAAAAATGGAATAGATATAATCTATCTTTTAACATTAATGATCTCATTATTATTATCTGCTTCTAAAATAAGGCTATCCCTAGATTTAAATTCTCTTAACCTTTTTCTAATGTTTATCAACAAAAATATTAGCATAATTATTAAAAAATGGGTACTTCCTAACAATATTCAAATTATCTGTTTGAAAAATAGAATTAGATAATAGAATACCCAGTAAAAAAAGTTGAATAGATATAATGCGAAAACGAATTCAGGTTAAGTTTGGTGTATTCGATTTGCTGCCATTATCGAATTGGACCTCTCAATTCAATTCTGCAATGCATTAGGCTCTATTCGAAAAAAAACAAAGAAGACTTTCTAAGACAACCAAAGGGCTTAGTCGAATTATCAATATTTCCAAAACTATAGAAGGGACTCTTAAAAGGGTCAACAATTCTAAAACGAAAGAAGAAACTCCTAAAAGGGTCAACATTTCAAAGACTACCCAAGAACCACCTCCGAGAAAAAATAAAGTTTCCAGGACGACCAAAGGCTCCAAGCATGTTAAATCACCATCACCATCAACGTTACAACCACTACTTCCAACAGCTCGCAATAATGTATTCACAAAGACAATGGTCAAAATGTTACAAGCCGCTTCATGATTTTAGAAAATGAAATGTATTTTGCTTTAATGTAAGTAAACAAGTGGCACTATACGAAATTGTGTTATAATTTCAGCTATGTTTTCTAAACTCACGACATCTTCTAAAGAGCAAAGCATGGGCGCACCGAGCTTTACAGTAGGACATGTCAATGCTAATTATGTGAGTATTACAGAAACGTCCACTGCTTTCAAGCCAATTTTGAATTATTTCCTGTAATTTCATAGTTTTGAACAAAATTTTGAATGATATATACCTTTTCGTTTCAGATACGCACGAACAAAGAAAACGTGGAACCACAAATGTAGATTTTAGAAAATATCAATATCGAGGCGAAAGCCTGTGAAAGAAGCTCTTCTCAGAATATATTTCAAGATCTCATCAATTCAAACTCCTATCAGACAAATGGTTCACATGAAAAAAAGAAAATCAACCTATTCCTGAAAATTACCCTTTGCCTGAAAATGCACTGAACGAGTCCATGATCGGCAGCGGGGACTATATTCATACCGACTCTGCTTTAGAATTTCAACTTTTTATCCTAATCTATACCGTTTTCTGCTCATCGGTTTCTTCTGTATTTGACTTTGAATTTATGGTTTAGGTTGAACTTTTGCAAGTTGGCTACTAAACATCTTCTCCCTCCTCTCCTCTTCTAAGCCCTAGAAATGATCTTAGATGTTTAGCAGTCAAGTTGAAAAAATTTAACCCGAACAAAAAATTCGAAGTAAAAAAAAATGGGGAGCAGGAAATTTCAAAAATTTGAATTTCGACTATGCTGGACCAATATCACTACAATGTTATACAGATAGTTTTGTTGACTCCGTACTTTTTTTCGGTGTGGCTTTGTAATCCATGCAAATTTGCACAGCAGTAGTGCATTCTACTTTCATATGAGTAAATAATTCCAAGGTATTTTATTTTCTTTCTCTTTATTTAATTTTTTTTTATAATTTACATTTTCGAATTGATCTCGGTCGGACTGATATGTAACTTGAGTATTATTCATAGAATGTTATCTATGATATTTGAACATGATAATCTTTCATACTTTTATAGTTACTGAAAATTCGATGACTGATTGAGCATAAGCACGCACATTAAAGAGAATGTACGTATCATTTAAATGTGTTCCAAGTCAGATTTCATATGAAGTCAGTGAAAATATGTTTCTGTTCAATAGATTAATAATCAAATATTTGTACAATTTACCCAAGTTCTTTTTTTTACCTATAATTTATAAATGTAATACAATATTCATATTTTGTAAAAAACGCATTTATTTCAATTCACAGTTGCGCTTTAAAAGTGACATTATTCTTCTCCTTTCTAGTCTTTCCTTTACATTTCTCAATTCCAATTTCTCAAATCCGATGTTTCGCTCTCGCGCATGCGCTATAGCCTCAACTATTCCAAAAAAGTTGCCATGCTTTTCCGTCGTAAATGCATTAGCGTGGTTTCTACCAACTATTAGTTCGTGTTTTTGCGTCTTCAAAGTGATATTCTCTTTCTTTCTATTTTTTATTCTTCATTCCTCCACTTTTTAATTCCTCCAAATCCACTTTGATTAAGTTCTTTTAAGTCGTCGAATAGGAATAGGTTTTGCTTTTTTTTCCACTCGTCGGTGGAACTTTTGATGGAGGAAAATTCACGTATTAATGGGAATTCTGATTCTGAATATTTTTAAATTCTTCTCTTGTTACTGGGGACGCAACCATATTATGACGGATCTATAAGTGCACCTTTATGTGCCTCATAAGTCTCCTGCGCATCCATGAATGTCGTAGAGCAATTAACGCTAAACTGTACTTCGCACCCTTATGTACCTTATAAATCTTCTGCACATCTGCAAGTGTCACAGAACTGCACTGCGCAGTGCATGCACTAAAGAACTCTACTTCGCAGATATAGTAAAATGGATTTGTACCGCGCACTCATATGTGCCTTATGAGTCTACTGAGTATCCTTCAATTTCGTAGAAATGCACTGCGCAGCCGCATCTGCTGAAAACCACTACTGCATAGTTAGAGTATCAATTACCTCTGAAGGGTCTTTTCATGAGGCTGACCCTGATGTCTCCAGCCGGTCTGCCGAAATGTTTTCGAACGGCTTCCTCTACTTCGTCTGCGTCTGTTGTCGTATCGAGGTCTAGAATTACGACCTCGGTGCGAGGGACAAGCTCACAGACGTTAGCTCCGTCACCAACCGCCTTCTTGATGGCAGCCGGCAGCTCGACTCTGCCCTTTGACGTAGGCCCCAGTTCTACTAGAAACTCTCCGTGCCTCGTTTGCCTGACCCCCTTGATTGTTACGCCAAGGGCGTCAGGTTTCACTTTCTTTTTAAGGTCCTTGAGGACCGTCGCGTAGCTGAGACCCTCGGTCGGTTTGATAAGAACCGCCTCGGTTCTAGCTCGCATCTTCTTCTGCTTCCTTTTTGGTGCGGACTCTGGTTTTTCTTCCAACTTTTTCAGTGTCGAGGTCGTTGGCGCTGGAGCGCCACGTGTCCTCGGCCTTTTTCTCCTCGGCTTGGAAGGACTCTTCTCCACTGGACTCAGGGTGGTCTCCCTCTCTCGCTTCCTATCACGGAGAGTGGGAGCTACCACAGCTTCGTCAGTCTGAGTGCAGCTTTCGTCTGTCTTTTTCTTCGCCTTCTCCTTACGGGTCATCGCTCTCGTTCGGGCAGTTCGTCCAACATTCTCGATCAAATCCCTATGAAGACCTTTGGTCGTCGTAGAGTGATCGCGCAGTTGGTTCACGAGTCGCTCCGCTCGTTCCAGCCCATCCCTGATAGGCAGCCACATGTTCTTCTTCGTGATGCTAAAATCCATGGGACCGGCACTGACCACCGGGGCTGGAACCCGATCGGAATCAGTGGGGAGATTGCTACTCCCTTGGGGTATATCGTTTTTAACATACCTACTCATCATTGGATTAAATTCGGGGTTCCTTCCCCTAGCTGGTTTTTGTCCGCCCCGGGTATTTGATTTCCCCAAACGGGAAGGTAAATATTACTTATAGCTGAAATGCAAGTAATATTTTTCAATACAAATTTACAGAACCTGTATATACAACTGTTATACTTTATAAAAATAAACTTAGTTGGCAAAAATAATTTTTTATGTGGTATGGAAAAAAGTAATATATTGTAAATGATAGTTGTCATTCACTTGTAAGACGAAAGAAGGAAAGACGGGATGAAGGTCCTCAAGTCTTCCTAGTGGTTTATTGCACTAAGAACCTCAAGTGTAGTCTATGACTCTAGGACCGTAATAAACTGGGTTTTCCCCTCACAGCTTTAGAATTTTTAGGTTGGATGTAGAAACTGTGGAACATCAACGTGTTGATTGAATTTGCTTAATCCTAATCAGGATGTCCAGCGACCTTGAAAACCTTGAAAACTTGGAAACCTCCTATAATTTTTCACGAGAACCTTGAATTCATTTTGTTTCTTTTAAAATAGGTATTTTATTGTACACCAGATTTCAAAGATTTCACAAAGGTTTCGAACATTTCCAAAAATTTTTAAACCTTCAAAAGATTTTCAAAATGTTATAGTAAACCAGATTTCTAAGATTTCAAAATATTTTACACATATTAAAAATATCTTAATGTTTTCAAATGAATACAAAATATTTCAGAAAGATTTCAGAAAAGTTTCATAAAGATTTGAAAATAATACAAGAATTCCAAAGATTTAAAAAAGGGTATAGTACACCAGATCTCAAATATTTCAAATCATTACAAAGACTTTAAACGATTTCAAATATTTCAATGATTTTAAACGAATATGAAAAATTTCACATATATTTCAGAGATGTTAAACTATTTCAAAAGGTTTCAACAAATTTAAGAAGATGTCAAAAGATTTCAATGATTTCAAACAGAAACAAAAGATTTCACAAACAAAGGTTAAAGAAAGCTTTCACAAAGATTTCATGAAAGTTTCAAAAGATTTCAAAAAATTTCACAATAATTTCAAAGATTTTAAAGATTTTAAGTATTTAAAATTTTTTTTAAAGATTATAGAAATTTTACAGAAATGTCAAGATTTTACAAAGATGTTAAGTACTTCAAGAGATTTTAACAAATTCACAAAGATTTCCAAGATTTCACAAAGATTTCAAGGATTTCAAAGACGACTTATGTTTGCAAAAAATTAAGAATTTGATTATTTATGATTTTGCTTTCTTTAAAAATGGATGGTCAATAAAAAATGAAATGGCCCATTATTTACATATATAACAAACAATCACACATATTCAAGTGATCTCGCGTATTTTTCACGTAATCACTTAATCCAACTCCATTCTGTTTTCGAATCACTTATTTTGATAGGAATCACTGAGCTGCAAACGCAAACGGATTACATTTTTATGTTTGAGGAACTCACTTCAAGCAACCTAAAGTACTGTAAGGCCAGACTTCCCAGGAGAAGATGAGGTTTTTACACCTGGGGCCATGTTTCAATATCGTGTCCTCGAGGAACTCACTCCAGGAACCCTAAAGTTCTGGAAAAACCAGAATTTCCCGGACAAGTTGTGTGTTTTACACCTGGGGCATTGGACCAATCTCGTGTCCTCGAGGAACCTACTCCAAGCCACCTAAAGTACTGTAAAAACCAGACATCCTCGGAAAAGATGTGGTTTTCACACCTGTGGCATAGGATCAATCTCGTATCTTCGAGGACCTTACTCCAAGCAACCTAAAGTACTGTGAGGCCAGAGTTCCCCCGAGACGATGTGGTTTTTACACCTAGGGCCATGGTTCAATGTCGTGTCCTCGAGGAACTGAATCCAGGACCCTAAAGTTCCAGAAAAACCAGACTTCCACAGAGAAGATGTGTGCATTGGACCAATCATGTCTCCCCGAGGAACCTACTGCAAGCTACCTAAAGTACTGTAAAAACCAGACATGCCCGGAGAAGATAAGTTTTTTACACCTGGGGCCATGGTTGAATCTCGTGTCCTCGACGAATTCACTCCAGAGACCCTAAAGTACTGGAAAAACCATGCTTCCCAGAGAAGAGGTGTGGTTTACACGTGGGGCATTGGATCAATCTCGTATCCTCGAGGAACTTACTCCAAGCCACCTGAAGTACTGTCAAAACCAGACTTCCCCGGAGAAGATGTGGTTTTCACACCTGGGCAATTGGACCAATCTCGTTTCCTCGATGAACCTACTCCAAGCAACCTAAAGTACTGTAAAAACAGACTTCCCCCGAGAAGATGTGGTTTTTGAACCTGGTGCATAGGTTCAACCTCATGTCCTCGAGGAACTTACTCCAGGAACCTTGAAGTACGGGAAAACCCAGACTTCCCCTGAGAAGATGTGTGTTTTACACCTGGGGCATTGGATCAATCTCGTTTCCTCGAGGAACCTACTCCAAGCCACCTAAAGTACTGTCAAAACCAGACTTCCCCGAAGAAGATGTGTTTTTTACACCTGGGGCCATGGTGCAATCTCGTGTCCTCGAGGAACTCACTCCAGAAACCCTAAAGAACTGGAAAAACCAGACTTCCCGGAGAAGATGTGTGTTTTACACCTGGGACATTGGAAGAATCTCGTGTCCTCGAGGAACCTACTCCAAGCAACCTAAAGTAAAGTACTGTACTTACTTCCCTCGAGAAGATGTGGTTCTTACACCTGGTGCATAGGTTCAATCTCATGTCCTCGAGGGACTCACTCCAGGAAGCTTAAAAAACTGGAAAAACTAGACATTCTTGGAGGATATGTGTGTTTTACACCTGGGGCATTGGATCAATTTCTTTTCTTCGAGGAACCTACTCCAAGCCACCTAAGGTACTGTCAAAACCAGACTTCGTCGGAGAAGATGTGTTATTTACACCTGGGGACATGGTTCAATCTCGTGTCCTCGAGGAACTCACTCCAGGAACCCTAAAGTACTGGAAAAACCAGACTCCCCGGAGAGGATGTGTGTTTTACACCTGGGGCATTGGACCAATCTCGTGTCCTCGAGGAACCTACTCCAAGCAACCTAAAGTACTGTAATAACAAGACTTCCCCCGAGAAGATGTGGTATTTACACCTGGTGCATAGGTTCAATCTCATGTCCTCGAGGGACTCACTCCAGGAACCTTAAAGTACTGGAAAAACCAGACATTCTCGGAGGATATGTGTGTTTTACACCTGGGGCATTGGATCAATCTCGTTTCTTCGAGGAACCTACTCCAAGCCACCTAAATTACTGTCAAAACCAGACTTCATCGGAGAAGATGTGTTATTTACACCTGGGACCATGGTTCAATCTCGTGTCCTCGAGTACTAACTCCAGGAACCCTAAAGTACTAGAAAAACCAGACTTCCCCAGAGAAGATGTGTGCATTAGACCAATCTCGTGTCCTCGAGGAACCTACTCCAAGCAACCTAAAGTACTGTAAACAACAGACTTCCCCCGAGAAGATGTGGTTTTTACACCTGGTGCATAGGTTCAACCTCATGTTCTCGAGGAACTTACTCCAGGAACCTTGAAGTACGGGAAAACCCAGACTTCCCCAGAGAAGATGTGTGCATTAGACCAATATCGTGTCCTCGAGGAACCTACTCCAAGCAACCCAAAGTACTGTAAACAACAGACTTCCCCCGAGAAGATGTGTTTTTTACACCTGGTGCATAGGTTCAACCTCCTGTCCTCGAGGAACTTACTCCAGGAACCTTGAAGTACGGGAAAACCCAGACTTCCCCTGAGAAGATGTGTGTTTTACGGTCGAGCGCACTACAGAAACCTCCTCTGCAGGCCATGCCCATGCCCCTTACTGCTCCTTAAAGCGCTGCGGGAGTTCGTTTTGCTATCGTTGGTGACAATATTATCAGCAGATCAGTTGGATCAAGTAGCCAAAGCACCGAACTAGTACACTTAACAGAGTCTGCTCAGTTGAGAGGGATGCCTTGGCGTTAGAGCCGACCCCTTTATATGCCTATCGGAAAGCTACTCCGCTAGGGGGCTTGTGGGTATGAAAACTGGTCGCGGCCCCTCCTATCGGCCGGGCGCGCTACTACTAGCGCGGGGATATGCTCTGCAGCGTATGTACGGCATCGTGCGGGCTGCGCGTTGGCAGGGGCTTGTGCGAGAGAGCCTGCGAGTAGGTTATGACAATGTTTTCTCTTTATCTCTAAAACCGCTCAATTAACAGCAAAACTAACAACATATTTGGAATCAGTTACCAAAAATTACTGGGTAATACACTTCTCAAAGATGGACGCATTGGGCCCAAAATTGGTACCCTCCTTTGGCATTATATTATTGATTTTTACAAGAGTTCGATGGCAATCTAGGATATAGCCGAGAAAATAGTATTATTGCCACAGCGATACGAAGAAATAATTTTTCCATATCAATTATAAATATACTACAAACTTAATAACTTAATAACTAGCAGTTTAAATAACATAAGTTACAAAATAGGGGGAAAAAATCACCATTTTCAATGGGAAGGTGCAATGAGAGGAAAAACATTTGAGTGGAATGCTTTGTGAAAATTCCCATTTGAAATAGGAAATTCAGTGCGGCATGACGTCATATGCGCCGAGGCTCATGAGGATGATAAAATTCCTATATCTCGTAATTTGTTTTATCACAGGTGAATATCTCTGTTCTGCTGCCCTGGAGACCCGTGTTCGATTCCCGCCAGCGCTGATTTCTTTTAACAGGATTTTTCTCTTTCAGCTCAGAATAAAATATTAATATCTACACCAACACCGCAAGAGGGACAAAGATGCTAATAAAGCACTCTTATGGCCGCATTGTGTCTGTAGATATATGCCGTTACTGCGTGGGTGGGACACCCCGATAGTATGTGTTCTAGGTTACTCAACGTGTGCATGACACGTTCTGCACCTATCGCTTGGAACTTCTTGACATAAAATGTGGTCACGGTATGCTAAGGTGGAAATGACACCGTCCTGGCATGCGAAAATAAAACCCTCTGTATCTGAATTAAGCCCAGATGATCTGAGGAAAGCAAAAGTTTGCTCCTTTGAAAAGGACTGTTTTTCTACATTCCTGTGAAAATTTCCGGGCATTTTCTTGTGGAGTAGCTCTTGCTGGAATTTTTGAACTTCTGCTTTCTTCACTTCGGCTTTCAGAAGTGAAGCATCTAGATGCAGTAATGCACTTTCCTCACTTCAGATGTTAAAATTCAGGCCAAGGGTCTCGGCTGCTTGCTTCGCGGCCTTGTAAAGGAACGCTCCTTCACCAATCACACAAGCTCATGACGCTGAATCTAGCACCCAGTTATCAGCACCAAGTTAATTTTGTACAAAATGTAGGTTGGTATCAATGAGGCCAAGAAATAAGTGGCGCCTGCGCTTTGGAAATGTTGACATTTGTGTTCTTCCTAACCTCCGTTTGACATTTCTCGACGATATGTTCAAAATGTCCATATTTTTACACAGGTTTATTAAGGGATGAGAGTTGATACTGGAAGGAGGCTATTTTCGACGAAATCGCAATCGAAAATATAATATTTATAGGTAGGATTTGAAAGCTCTGAACTTCAGAAATTAAAAATAATGTTTTTTTTTCTTCTCAGGCTCAACATATATTTGTGGTACCAATCCACTGATACTAGACTTCAATGCTATTGAAAAAATTACTTTCTGACCTTACCCTATTTTATCTCTCCTTTTATTTCATCCTATAACACTTTTAATCATAAATCAGTTTGGTTATCTGAAGAAGGTAATTTTCGACGCCGCCGGAATTGAAAACGTATTTCTATTTAGCATTCTAACTTATATGATTTTGCGGTCTGGAGGTTTAAGAAGTGAATATTCTTCCAGTCTAATAACATAGCACCAATTAAACTTAGTCTAGGACAAAACCAGGGCCATTTTTCGATTTTCACGACCTCGACAACGTCATCGCCGCAGTCCAGAGTCGCGTCCCCTGAAATTTCGTGGTCAGCAGGTTTCAGAAGTGAATATTCTCCAATTCCCCACTCAGTGCACCAGTTAAATTTAGTCAAGTGAAAAACCAGGGCCATTTTTCGATTTTCACGACCTCGACAACGTCATCGCCGGAGTCCAGAGTCGCGTCCCCTGAAATTTTTGAAAATTTCGAAATAAAATTTTGAACCTTTTTACGGATCTGTAAAGATTTCACGAAAATCAGAAAAAATTCAGTTTGCTTAGAAAACTTAAAATTATTTTTTATTTTGAAAAATTAATTTTAAAAGAATCTTTAAAAAGATTTAAATAAAAATTGTATTAATAAATGACAATTGGACAATTATTGATTTAGAAAATAATCCAGTTAGTTTAAAATATATTTGGAATAAAAAATGAAAAATTTGTATCAAAGTTGATAGAAAAAATAACAATACTTTTTTTTCAATTAGTTTTATAAGAATATTTAATAAGATTTTTAAAATTTTCAAAAAAGAATCTGGATGATTTTAAGATAATTTTTTTACTTTTGCAGGATTTTCAACAAATTTAAGGAAAAATGCGAGTTGTAAGATAATAAAATTATTATTAGATTCCTGAACAAATTTTAAATGATTTTTTTAAAAGAAATTTGTGAGAGAATTTAAAAAAAAAATTTCAAACCAAATTTTAATCTATAAATTAATGCTTCTAGCATTTTTAACCAAATAAATAATTTTTCAAACAAGAAGATTAATTTTCTAACCAAAAAAGACGAATTTTCAACAAAATACACAAATTTTAAACCAAAAGCAAAAAAACTTAAATTTTCAGATTAAAAAATAATGATTTTCAAGAACGAATAGAATTTGAAATAAAAGAAATAAATTTTCAACTGAAATTATGAATTTTGAATCCGAAAAATGGAATGGATAACTTTTCGGTTCAAAACATTTATAAACAAATATTTCAATACTTAATTGAAAATGGAATAGTTACATTTTCAGTTCAAAGAATTAATTTTCAACACAAAAAATGTTCATTAAAAAAATTTTTTTTAACTAAAATGATGAATCTTCAACAGAAACAAAATTAATTGTTTGAAAAGTAATTTAACTTTGAACTAAGCGATTAAGATAATAACAATGCAGTTCAATTTTCAATCAAAAAGTTAAATTTTTAATTAAAAATGGAAAAGCAAAATTTTTAATTAGAAAAATTAGTTTTCATAAAAAACACTTTTTAACCAAAGGGATAAATTTTCTACTAAAGTAATGAATTTTCAACCAAATTTTTCAATTTTCAACTAAAAAAATATTCAGTCAGAAAATAAAAAAGTCTCAACCAAATTATTGAAATCAAATAAAATGATTAATTAATTGTTAATTAATTGATCTTTAACAACAAAAATTAATTGTTAGCAAAGTAGTTTAACTTTCAAACAATTAGTTACATTTTCAATCAAAACAAATGTTAACCAAAAAAGATTCAATTTTTATAAAAAGACAAATTTTAAAGAAAATACAAAGTTTTTCATTTAAATAGTTGAATTTTTATCTAAAGAAGATCAATTTTCAACCAAAAAAAAAACAAAGTTTTAACTTGTTGTAAAAATTTATCTTTTCTGGTTGAAGTTTGAACTTTTTGATTTGAAAAATCTACTATTTCGCTAAACTTAATTTATTTTGTCGCAAATATAATACTTTTACTTGAAGAAAGTGCATTTCTACTGGACTTTCCTGTAAATTTTAATATCCCTTAAATTCTTATTTTAAAAATTGTGTAATAAATAATTATTAATTCTGCTTACATTTAGTGGTAAAATTAGGAAAAAGGGGAAAAGGGGGGAATAGGGGGAAAATGTAAAACCGGCGATAAATAAAGAAAAAAAAATCTCGATGAAAAACTTTATCGGTCAGTGAAATTTTTGCCGGTCGTTGAAAGCACCTGGCCGGGAATCGGAAGACGTGAGGTTCGACTCCCACCGGAACGAAGAAGTTTTTTTTTTTAGAAATTAATAGATTCCTTCTAATTCTTGATTATTTGAAAAAATATTATTTTTAATTATTTGAATCAACTGAGAATGGATTTTACCACCAGTGAAGTCGAAAAGAAAAAAAGAAAAATTCTGGAGGAAAATAGGAACTGCAAGAAAATAAAAAGAGTCAGCAATTTCTTTTTATCAGATCTCTCTGGCTCTCTTTCTCTCAATTAGAAGACCTCACTCTGAGATCACTAATCAGTCCCTAATTATCGTATTTCTCAATTAAGTTAGTAACTACTTTCTGCATTGCAATTACCTACCTTCTAAAATTAAACGTCCAGACTGAATAAATTTATCCGTAATGAATCTTAATTGAAAAATCATATCTTTCAGTGATCTGAAGATAGCTCAAGTTAATGTCGAAAAACAAAAATTAAGGCGATGTGACGAGTGGGTCACGTGACGGGCTTCCTGCCTTACCGACACTTTTTTTTATTTGTAAACTTATTTTCACACGAATAGCCACATCGAGTTGAAAATTTTCATGGCCAGATGCCGACATTCCAACTCCGGTCGATACATTGTGCGACTTCCTCTTCAATCGTCTTGTATTCACACCTTGGGAGAATCTTTACAGGGTGTCAAACGAATACTAAATTCCGTGTGTCAAAATTCAGAGAAAGACCCTCTGCTAAATGATGAATACACGCGATTCATGTCTGATTATGAAAAGCTAGGGCACATGTGCTTTATTCAACCTTGAAATATTATCGGGTATAAACCCCAAATACTATATTTCTCATCATGCTGCTTGGCGGAATGCTGATAGTCATCTGAAACTTCAAATTGTCTCCAGTGCATCACAAAGAACAACATCAGGGTTGGCTTTGAATCATTTGTTATATACAGGAACACCATTACAAAATGACCTCGCTTCCATTTGCATGCGTTAAAGGTTCCCTCACACTGCCTTTTGCGCTGAAATTGAGATGATGTACCGTCAGATCCGAGTCGATGATAGGGATACTGCCCGTGTGGATTCAAACCTTCCAGCTGTGTGTGAATTCAGAAAATAGTAATTTTTGAATAAAAGATTTAGGAAATTACAAAAAATATTTCCGTTAAAGCTCAAGGAATTATTAAATTGACACTATAACTTATTCAGGATAATAGACAAAACTTATTGAAGAAGATTGAAATCTTATTATACGAACTGTATTCTTAACAACGATTTTTTTAAAAGAATGTTTGAAAACATTTTCTTTTAATTGAATTATATAATAGAGTTAAAAGAAATTCCAAAAAATCGAATTTTAACATAAATGATTTATTTAATTTATTTTAATCATTAATTGTTTGCGTAAACGATAATTAAGCCCAACGTATCAATTATTCTAAATGATGAGCAGTAATTAGTAGTAGCATAATCGCATGTATAATCACACAAACTTGATTATTTTCAATAATGTATTTACACATGAAGCACTTTTAATATTTGAAAATTGTTCATATTTAATTGAAATAAATATTACGATGTAATGAATTGAAATTCATATGAAAAAAAATTAAAATTTGTTTAAGTTTCAGATGGCCGAGTGTGTTAATACGACGCTATAAAGTTACAGCAACATAATATGCAGTTACTACAAAAGTACGACACTCGATGTATCTACAACATTTTCGGAAACTTATTTTTTTTTTTGCGTACAAAAAAATTGTTGTTATATGCAAGGTGCATTCGATAGGATTCCACAAAGTACAATAGAATTAAATAGAATTCAATAGTATTCAACGGAATATGATAAAATTCAACAGAATTCGATAAGATTCAACTGAATAGAATGAGATTCAACAGAATTCGATGGGCCTCAATGGCATACAATGGAATTCAATGGAATTTGATTAAATGTTACGGAATACGTGGAAATTCGAAGGGATAGAATGAAATTCAACCTAATTCGATGAGATTCAATGGATTCAAAAAAGCCTTGAAGGAATTTAGAATAGTGCAAATAATTCGAAAAATTACAAAATATCAAAGAATTTGAAACAATTCAAAGATTTTGAAGTCTTGAAAGGAATTCAGAATAATTCCAAAGAATCGATATAATTTAATTTAAAAAAATGTGAGGAATAAAAAATGATTAAGAGTATTCATGGAATTAAGAGAATTCTAAAGAAATTAAAGAATTTAAAGACATTGCAGACTTCGAGAAAATTCAAAGTACTGGCTAAGAATTCTAATCGTTCAATGGAATTCAGAAGAAACCCACGAAATTCAAAGAAATCAAACAATTCAAAAATAGTAAGAAAGATTGAAAAAATTAAAAAATTCCGCAGAAATACGAAACGTCAAAGAATGACAATTTTGTTCTCATCGAAGAATTTAGAGACTTTAAAGACTTTAAGAAAATTCAGAATAATTCCGAAGAATTCAAAGAATACAATGGAATTCAAGAAATGTGAAGAATATAAAATAATTCAGAGAATTTGAGGATTAAAAGCAGAAGATTCGAAGCAATTAAATGGAATTTGAAAAAATGCAAGGGCTTTGAATGAAATCCAATTGTATTGAGAATGTCAAGAATTTGAACTACAGTGGATTAAAAAAATTAAAAACAAAGCTGTATGAATTTAAAGAAATTCTAAATAAATCACGCCATCGTTTCTAGCCGCTCTTCTACGCTTGGCCGGTCGTCGAAGTGCCCCTCGTGAAATCTCAAGTGATAACGATACCACATTTCATGGTGCTGATGCAGAGCTTCGTTTGATGCTGCGAGAAGCAGAGATCAATTGGAACTTGGTGCAGGATTCTTTGGCAAACCGAGGCATTAAATGAAAGTTCGTTCCGCCATTTGCTCCTCCCTCACTTTGGCGGCTTATGTGGGTGTAACAACCGTGCCGAAAGCTGAATGGCTGTTGGGTGAGGTGTCTTAAACGGTAACTCTGGTATAAAGGGTGACCTCTCAGAGTATGCATGCATATCCTTGCATGCAGGTTTCTAGAAGGACGGACAAACCCTTTCCCTGGCTGCTCGTGTGAACAACAATGACACCACCAAACCAGCAAAAAGTTGTAGATGCGGTTCAGAACCATCGAACGCGCAGAGCACACTACAATGGGTCGGTAAACAGTGCCAATCACCCTAGACTTCGGGGTGCTGAAAGTAATTCTTGAGATGAGCTTTAGCTGATTCAAATCGAAGGCTAAAAGCGGCGATGTATCAAAAGACCAAAAGACGCTTGCATCAGCTGAACAAGAAGGTTGGATGGGCAAGATAGAATGCGTCCGGTGTTTAGTTTGCGATTGACTACATACACTCAGAGAAATGGTTGGCTAGCACATCCATTTTTTGTTGGTTAAGGAATAGTTGGTCAGAAAATCTGTTCAGATTGACAGAACAGTCAAGTCCGTTGGACACAATGACCATTTTAAATTGTTGCGTGTTCGTTGGTTGCAGCAGCTATGCACTTGACACTTCAACTTTTGCATAATTAGCACATCCAACTATTTATTTGTGCAGTGGTCCAAAAGATGGCTCCCTTATCTATTGCGCTTGCGTCAGTCGAGTGATTGACGTTCTTGGTGTCAGAACTTAGAATGTCAGTAGCAGCTTGACAAGATTCAAGAGATGATTTGTGTTGCTTTCACGCTTGCATCATCTTCTCTTAAGGCCATGTAATACTAACCTCAGAATAATTTTCCGACATCTTTTTTGCAACAACTCACGTGTAAAAGAATCTGGATATCGAGGTGAAAATTCTGAAAACGAAATAGAAGGCACTAATGAACTTTTGCATACTCATTACATTCTGGTATATGGACGTGAGTCGTTGCAAAAAATATGTCAAGAACTTATTTTAAGGTTATTGCAGCATGGTCTTAACGGTCTCAATGGTTTTTTTGTTACAGGGACCCCTGAAGGGCCGAACCAAGGACCTGCATACTGACGAAGAGCGTTAACGCTGTCCCGCTGCTTGAGCTATGTTCGAGAGACCTGATGGGGATAGCCACGGATCTCAAAGGAATAGAAAGGCTATATCTCAGATCGGCTTACTTTCTGTATGACAGCTATACTAACCCACCAGTGAAGGAATATACACTGGTGGAATATTGCAAGGTAAGGGGTATTCCTCTACTGTTGGGATGCGATGCTGAATCCCACCATACTTTGTGGGGCAGCACGAACGTCAATTCAGGAGTTAATGACCTACTGGAATACCTAATCACCACTTATTTAGATATTCTCAACACGGGTAACACCCCGACGTTCCGTAACTCGGTCAGAGAAAATCTCATTGACATCACTCTTTGTACCATTAGTTTTAGAGATAGCATCAAGAGGTGAAGTGTCTCAGATGAACCCACTCTCTCAGATCACTAACAGATAGATTTCGTGTTGGAATCCATTGTACCCGTTGGCCCCAAATGGGTCAGAAATCCGAGAAGAACGGACTGGGATGAGTTTTCCGCTGAGCTAAGATAGGCACTTTCAGAGGTTTTCAGGTCAATTCGAGTCGTGGATACCCTGGAAATGGCAGCTAAAACTTTCACGGAAGCCACCAAAGCTACTTATGAAAGTAAATGTCGACCTAAAAGAGTCCAAAAGGCTGGGAGCACATACTGGTGGAATGGGAAACTCGAAGAGCTTTGCAGGGAAAGCAGAGAGAGGCTCAGACGTGCCAGTAATGGCAAAACGAAAAAATTATGGACCCCATTCACAACAATGAGGGATGAATACAGAAGTTCAATACGTAAGGCGAAGCAAGAGAGCTGGACCAACTTTTGCACTTACATCGAGAAGGGAGCTGAGGCGGCTAGATAGGATAAGCTGCTTTCTCGAAATCTGGACGCTATTCTCGACACTCTGAAATTTCCCCGCTGGCGTTCCTCAGAGTCGGATGGGCACACCTTGGCTCACCTAATCAAGGCACATTTTCCGGGCTTTTCGAAGTTCAGAGAAGTGGCGACGGCACCTCAGAGGCAACCAAAGTTGACTGCGGCCCAACTGGGCCCGAAACGGCGGCTTGCCGACGAGATTGTCACCCCTGCCAGGGTCAGGTTGGCCCTGGAGTCCTTCAGCTCTTACAAATCTCCTGGTCCTGAGACTTGCTAGGGCTGGTCTGACGCTTGGACATGTCCCAGCGGCATAAAGGGGTACGAGAGTAGTCTTTATTCCGAAAGCAGGTAGGATCGGTTATACCTTACCCAAGGATTTCCGTCCCATTAGTACCGCGGTCCTACTGGGAGCCGATGTCATTTTTTAGATGACAATTGCTCCCAGTGGGACCCTGCGGTGGTTGTTAATAATATATATATCTTTAGACCGGCAATTCTTCCGAGAATTCGTTCTCCACTTTAATAAGAGCTGAGGCTCTTTCGTACAGACTTTTTAGAATTCTAGTTATTTTTGAGCTGACCCTAATATCAAATAGTTTTGACCAGATTTGAGATTGATTAAGTGATGAGAAAGCTCTTAAAAAATCCACCACAATAGCATAGATAAGTCTATTCTTTTTTTTCGTGTAAGTAGATTCGGGAAACAGATGCCAAGATGAAAATGAAGCCCCTACCATGGCGAAAGCCTGCTTGGGCTTCCAGAATAATGTGACACAACTACTCCCATTTTTCCACTCTAGTCAACAGAATTTGCGAAAAAATTTTAGGAAGTGAGTTTAGAAGGGCAATAGCTCTGTAGTTATTGGGATTGACTGGGTCTTGTTTTTTATGTATCATTTGCGTTAAAGATTTTGTCCATTTGAGCGGTATATATTCATTTTCAAGTATTTTATTAAAGAATTTTGCGAGATAAAGAAGCCAATTGGGTGGCATGTTTTTGTGAAAATTATTTGAGATTTGATCTGGCCCCGGAGCCTTATTAAATTTACTTTTGTTGATTGAAAAAAAGATGTTGTTTGCTGTAATTCTGCTATGCAATAATGGATGTCGCACATCTGTACGCAATGACGGTAAAAGACGTCCGAGAGGAAGTGTGAGATGGAAGAAGGTTTCCCAGGCTTTTGTAGAAAGGATTAAAGATTTTATTTTGAAACCTCTGAATCTACTAACAGTATCCCAGAATGTGCTTGGTACGATCTTTTAGCTTTGACATAAACCAACTTAGCCTCTTCCAAGAAATTATCCCTGCTGGCCTCTTTGAACGCATTAGAAAGATGTGAATTGCTTTGGCGACAGTCAGAATCAAACCAAGGTATGTCACTGTCAAAT
Source organism: Andricus grossulariae (assembly GCA_011634705.1). Classification (NCBI taxonomy): domain Eukaryota; kingdom Metazoa; phylum Arthropoda; class Insecta; order Hymenoptera; family Cynipidae; genus Andricus; species Andricus grossulariae. The sequence continues at coordinate 104,836,463 of JAABKJ010075445.1, read as the reverse complement.
TTTTTGGTAACATTTTTCTCGCTGACCACATATCTGCTTTTTTGGCGCTGTCGATAATAGCCTCGGTAAGGTTTGAATGAAGATAGTCTGTGGTGAGAGAGCAACAAGAGGAGTCTGAGGCCCCTCCTCTTGTGCGCAACATCGTGACTCTCTCGGTATATTGACAAATTTGGGTGAGAAAAATATCAGGTGGAGCCTCGCTTAATCCCCCCACCCTAAGGTTGAAATCGCCATATATGGTGATAGGAACGTTATGGTATTTCACTGACAGAGCGCATGAGGTTCCCTCAAAAAGTTGTAGGATTACTTAGAAGTAATCCTACAACTTGTCGAGTTGTAGGTTTTCGAGTTTCGAGTATTGTCCAATATTCAAAACATTATAATTATTAAGAAACTCAGTTATTCACACAAATTATTTTGCAATACTGAAAACACAGCCACACACAAAAAGATCGTTTTTTTGGGTCAGGAGGTCAGACCAGCAAGTCAGGGTTTTGACACAACCTCAAAAAACCTCATAAAACTTTTCTTCCGACTCCGGGAGTCAGACCATGTTTACTAACGTGCTGGGTTTTTCCGGATCTCAGATTTGGATTCAGCGACCCGTAAACGTATAATAAACATGGTGTGACCCCCGGAATCGAAATAAAAAATTTTATTAAGTTTTTTGAGGTTATGTCAAAACGCTGACGTGCTGTGGCTTTTTGGACCTTGGATTCGGATTTAGCGACCCAACAATATGTAATAAACATGGTCTGACCTTGAGACCCGAAAAAAGATTTTTTTTTGTGTGGCTGTGAAATGATTATAGTTGTTCAAAATCCCGAATTTTTCAACAACAGTCTTTAAACTTAAGTGAAAGTATAAAAACAGATTTTTTGGCGAATTTCTTTATCGCAAAATTATGTTTAATATTCAATATATTATGCTAGTTAAGAAACCTGAATCTTCAAATTAGAGTCTTTTAACATGAACGAAAATTTAAAAAACCAGACTTTTTCAACCACTTTTTTATTACAGAATTATTTTGCAATATTGAAAATCTTTTCAATAGTTAAAAAGGTGCATTCTCGCAGTCCATTTTTCGAATTCGGGTAAATTAAAAATATCGATCATATTGACGTTCTTGTTGTTTTTTTACGGGTGTTCGTGATCAACTTATAATACAAAAAAAAAAGAAAACTGAATTGGTGGAGTAACGTTTTTCCTCTGATACTCCAGAAGAAACTTTCTCCATCAAGTTCTATATATATCGCTTTTCCTCGGAACTTTTCTACTTTATTTTCCCCATGAACATTTTCTAAAACGTTTTTCCTTGGATGCTGCCGAGTAACATTTTTACCTCGTGATCTTTTTCCAGACGATTTCAATAACAAAGGTTATTTCATACCCGACAAAGCTGATTTTATAGGGATTTGTCCGCATCTAGGGGAACATCCTGACGCGCTCGGGGACAACTGATGTCAGATTCGTGTTCAGCGTCCAAAAATACGTATGGGTGCCATACTCTGATCTCCCGCACAACAAACTTTTTTTTGTGGGCCTGTGTTATTATTATTAGAAAAAACGCATTTAACTTGCACTGATATAGGTAAATATAGTTATAAAGAATGATAATTAGTTAAAACAATTATTTTTGTTAAATTAAAATAATTAATAAGTCACTCCAACTTAAAAATAGACGAATAGTTAAAAATGTAAAAAAAAAACCACAACGTTCTACCATTAAGCAAAGGGAATATTATTAAACTAGCTGTGAATTCGATCTCGAGTGTTCCCACTTTATTTGTATTTATATTTGTATGGAAATCATTTTATGAGCACTTTGCTTCCCGTTAGCAAATGTATTTGCTTCCTCATAGAGGAAGCATTTGTGATTTTTTAAATAATAGACAAACTAAAGTTTTCATTTTTATCAATTTAAGAATAGAAATTTACAGAAAATACAAAATTAGAAAATAATACAACAATTTTTTATAAATATAATGACAAATCAGACAAATCAAATTTTCTATTTAAAATGGTAATTTTTCAAACTGGATAAGGGAAGAGAGAAATTCTGTCTCATCCTATCGCCGAACCTTATGCTAAGTCAATTTAAGTTAAGAGGTAAGTTTTAAACAAAAAAATTAATGTTACCATAGCTTCATTAATGTTCCATAAAATTTGTCAATATTATAATTCCATCGATTCGTCACAAATCAGTACGTCTTTTCTGTTCTCACATCAACTTGAAATTATGAGAATGAAAACAATTTTGCTATAAAAATCGATTTTAAATATAATATAAATGACGATAACTCCCTTACTCTTCAATAAAATGTATTAATATTATAGGTCAATCGATTTGTTTCGAACCAATGAATCTTTTATATTCTTGCATCAACTTTGAATTATGTCAATGAAAAAAGTTTGACTATAAAAACCCGATTTTTAAAATATTATCAAGTGCTAAAAAAAATACAATACATATTTCTGGAAATCCTTTAGTCTGACGTCCTTCACACATCCACACACATACGCATACTCACACACGTCGACACACACACGCACATCGGGACAATTGCTTAGAACATTGTATTAGACATTTTTAAATTGAGGAAGGTTGAATTGAATGTGATGCAAAATTTTGGAAAACGTTACTCTATGAAGTTTCTCTATGAAGAAGCGAAATAATGATGAATTGTTTGAATAATCAATTTTGTTAATATTAATTAATTATTACATCAATCTAATTGAAGAGTGGGCAAAAAGTTAAAAATTCCAGAAACAAAACCGAAACTATCTAGTATTAATATAGAAGAAGATAGCTACAAACAATAATAATTTGTTAAAACAATTATTTCTGTCAAATGCAAGGGTAAATATAATTCACTTTTGCCTCGCTTCTACTGAAAAGTTGAAAATGGGTTGAAAATTCTGAAAAATACGCGACATTCTATCTCTATTTGAAGAGAAAATTACTAAAAAGAATAATAAATTGTTTAAGCAATTCATGGTCACATCTCATTATCAAAATAAAGTAGTATTTTATTCAATATGAACAATTTGCATTTAAAAAACCGCAAAAATCATAATCAGCGTCAAAAACTCGCAAAATTCATTTTTTCACGTATGGGGTTTTTGGGACTCTATAAAACAGACCTATGGCAGTGATACTTGACAAATAATTATTCATTTGTATTCTATGGCTAATCGTGACGAGAAATGTGAAGTTTCAACTTGACTCGCATAATATTGACGATTCTCAATAAAATTTGCTTAAACTTTTTTTTCTCATTGGAAATACGTGTTAAACTTCAGGGGGCTTGTGAAACCTCTAAATTGAAATTGTTTACAAAAAAAGGATTTATTTTTGTGTGGATTCAAGACAAATTTGTGGGCGGTATGCACAAAAATTCGTGAAAAAAAATTTAATGTTTTTTTGGACCACCCTACTTTAAATAGCTGTTATTCTCAATTATTTAAAAGTACCTTTTTTAGTGTTCAAAATTGACGGAAAACTTGAAAAGTATGCAAAAAATATATTTTGTTTTTCATAAAGAAACGTCACACGAAATATAGAATATAAATTCAATCCTCCTGATAATTATTTCTTATTTATACATTATTTCATGCTTTAAATCTATAAAAAAAACTTCAAATGTGTTCAAAGATAATAATTTATTCTAAAAAACATCATACGAAACTAATTTCGTTGCTAATTACTTTCAGCAGTTTCATTTTCTCAATGTTTAAAGAAATAATTGATATTTCGAAGAATATATCTTATATTATAAAAAACATGTTTTTCTATATGAAGGAATAGTTCGAGGACGAAACTTTCTAGTTTTTTTTTCGAAAAATGTACACCATTTTAGCAATTTTTCAAAACTTATAATTTTTTTACGAATTTGAAACATTGTGGATTGCACCACAAATTTCCGCAAATAATAAATAAATTATGTCAGTTTGTTCCCAAGATACAAATTTTTAAGGAAAATTTTCGATAATTTTTCCATAATTCACCTAAATATATAAACGGTAGAAGTTCATGGAACTCAATCCAATAATCCCTTCACTTTTTCTCATTTCCGTTTACTTCCTTAATTAACTTTTGATGCCTTACTTGCCCTTCTTTCTACGCCCAATTTCCTCTTACTTCATATACTCCTCCACCCCTCATTTCCCTACTGCCAGTTTCCATAATTTTCCCTACTCCTCTCGTCATTTACCCTACTTCTCCTTCTCTTATTTATCATCACTTTTCCTCACCTTTCCTACTTCCTTCCTCTCATGTCCTCTCATTTCTCCTAGTTCCTCTCTCTTCGTTTCCTCTTATTTCTCCTACTTCCCTTCTCCTAATTTCCCGTCACTTCTCCCACTTACCCTTCCCTCATTTCCCATCACTCCCCCTAAATTCCCACTCCTGATTTTCCCAACTTCTCTACTTCCCATCTACACACGTCCCCTACTTCCTCTTACTTCCCCTCCAATCATTTCCCTTCACTCTCTCAACTTGGAAAAGAGTAAGACGGACGGACGGACAACCTACCAAATCTATAAGGGTTACTATCTAGGGCTACGAAGCCCTCAGAATGAAGTTTCTTCAACACAGCTCTAACGATTTTTTTTCATTTTTTTCTCAAAATGTTATCGCGTTATCACAATAATAAGAAAAATAAAAAGACCGAGAGGTGCAAGACCTTTTTGGTTGAATTCCATCGAAGCCTATCATGTACAAGTAACCCTAAACTCATGACATTTTTTAAAAATGAAAAACAATAAATACGTGTCTCGTATTGATAACGAAATATTAATAATGTATGAAAACAAAAAGTTTTCTTGAAAACAACCCTGATGTAATTTGCATAAATGCCGATAAGGGAATATTACATTTTTTATGGGAAAATCAGATTATATTAGGAATATGGAGGATTTACTTTCCAATCGTGATCACTTTGATTTATTGAGTGAAAATCCGGTAAAACAATCAGGAAGAGACAATTTCAGGATTCTAGACAATTGGAGAAAGAAAGGACTTTTAGGAAAAGATATGAGATAGACTTATATAAATACCGAAGACACAGCTCTTGCAAGATGTTATGGTTTGAGAAAAATTCATAAGGTAGGCTATCCTTTGGAATGGTTATTTCAACTATTAACCTTCCCACGAAATTTTTAGAACAAATCTTTAATTTGATACTCAAGGACTTCTTGACAACTTCAATATACAATAATGAAAATAGCTGGGAATTCCAAATAATTATTAATAAAAAAACTGTTCCTGATGACCATGTAATGATTTCTTTGGATGTTGTTGCATTGTTTCAAGTATACCCCTTGAAATTCTTAAACCGGCAATTTCAAATAGATGAGACAATATAAAAACACCTACTCGATTAAGTCAAAAAGATTTTAATAAAGAGATAGCTTTTATTATGAACTCAACTTATTTAAAATTCAATGGATCTTTTTATAGGCCAAAGTTTGGTACTCCCATAGGTTCAGTCATTTCTCCGATTTCAGTAGAAATAGTTTTAAAAGATTTGGAGGTCTTTGCATTCAAGAAGTTAGATTCCGTTTTGGCCTTTTACTTTCGGTATGTTGATGACACATTATGTGTTCCTCTAGCAGAGTTGCAGGCAGTTATTGATGCTTTTAACAGTTTTCATCCAAAACTTCAATTTACCCATGAAATAGAAATAAATGATAAGATCAGTTTTTTGGACATACAAGTAATTAAAGGTCAGGATACTAATATTATTACCAGTTGATATAAGAAAAGTACATATTCAGGTAGAATTTCAAATTTCTGTTTGGCTCATCCTTTTCAAAAAGATTGCAGTGATCAAAAACTTAGTTGACAGAACTCTAGGTTGGTCTCACATTTCATTTCACAAAGAGAATTTGAATATTGTTAGGAATATCCTTTTTCTTAATTATTAGCCACAAAAGTTATTTGAGCAACATATCAGAATTAGAATTCAACAAATCAAAAACAAACAAAGTAACATTTTATCTACAGATAATCAGAAGGAATTGAGAGAATATAATTTGATTGAATCCGCGAAAGTCATTTTTCACATAAAACCAATACCTTCTCATTGAGATGAGAATGTAAAAATCAATTCTCAACCAAAAAAGATGAAAAAAGTGAAATTCAACTAAAAAATACGACTTTCCAACAATTCAAACAGTGTAATTTTTTATTTCAAAAATTTATTTTCAACAAAAGAAATGAATTTTCAAGTAAGTAGTTGAATTGTCAGGAAATAGATGAATCTTCGCCAAAAAATCCATTTTAAACGAAGTATTTCAATTTTCAACCAAGTAGTTGAATTTTCTACTAAATACAACTTTTTACCAAAAGAAATGAATTTTTAACAAAATTTGTAAAGCTAAAAATTCGAATGTTTTAAAAAACTGTTGACTTTGAACCCCGAATAGATGAATTTTCAACAAAAAAAGTCAATTTCTAATGAACAATGATGAATTTTGAACTGAATAGTAGAATTTAGAAACAAAAAAGATGAATCGTCAACAAAATGATTAAGTTTTCAACAAAATAGTTGAATTTTTAACCAAATAGTTAAATTTTCAACAACAGCATTTATTTGCAACCAAAAAAGATGAATTTTCTGTTCATAGCAGTTAAATTTTCGACGAAAAAAGATTACTCTTTAAGAAAATAGCTACATTATCAATTAAATAATATAATTTTTGATTAAAAGAGATTAATTCTGAAGCAAAAATATACTAGTAGACTTTTCACTCAAAAAGATATAACTATCAACAAAAAATAGCTGGCTTTTCTTATTGGGTCCCATTAAATCAGTTCTTGTTTGAGCGAAAAAAAATGTAATAAAAAAGGGAAAGAGCGTGAAGTATCTCAGTGAGAAATTGGGTTAGAAAGATTCAAAAAACCGTAATTATTTTCGATAAACAGGAATCGAGAGACCAGGTGAAATAGACCGACCTATTTTTCGTTTTTGACCAATATTCGATTCTCAATTTCCACTCTCTGCATGCTTTAGGATAATAAATGGAAAAAATTGAAACTTACCTAGATCAAAGTCTAAAATCTTCCCTTTAAAATGAGACCAAGATCATAATAAAATATTTACTGGTTCTCGAATTATCATGAAAAATGTGCAAGCGTTCCCAAGACGAAAATCGATTAGTCGATCTACCAGTCGATCAGTCTATCTTTTGTAAACGGATGGGAAACAAGAAACGGAAGACTGGGGTCACCCTATGATCGACCGATTTTCGTCTTGGGCACGCTTCCATATTTTTCACAATAATTCGAGAACCAGTAAACATTTTATTATGTTCTTGATTTCATTTTAAAGGGGAGATTTTAGACTTTGATCTAGAAAAGTTTGAATTTTTTCCATTCACTACCCTGAAGAGAGAGTGGAAGAGAGAGTGGAAGTTGAGAATCAAAAATTGGTCAAAAACGGAAAATAGGTCGGTCTTTCTAACCTGCTCTTTCGGCCTCTATTGATAAAAAAAAAACTTCAAGCAGGGCTCAATCGACGCGAAATGAATTAAGCTTTTTAACGCTTTGTTTTAAATCTTTCTAACCAAATTTCTCGGTGAAGATACCCACGAAAAAAGTGAGGTATATTTTTAATATTATTTTTTTTAGTGGACTGACAATTCTGGCCGGTACTGTCTATAAAAGAGCAGTTTAGGCTGTTGGTGGGGTAGTGGAGGATAAATGTGTGTGGTTGGTGAATGGATAAGTAAAGTAAAAATGGGAGAGAGCATCGGTGAGTGCAGAGTGTAGACTGTAGAGTGTTGAGTATAGACTGTATAGAGTGCAGAGTGTAGAACTGTAGTCTGGACTCTGGTTGAAACCCCCAGGCTCGTGGCCCTGCTTTCGTCCTTGTCTATCGCTATCCAGCACGACCAAGAGAATCATGTGCAAAGGGAGTCGGCGAGGGTTGAAGAGGGGTGAAAATGAGGCGCAGAGGGGTGGAACCACGTGTGCGGACCAGCTGATCGTTTGGCACACATGTGTAGAGGCGCGTCCGTTCCTGCCTCTCCCTCACCCTCTCCGTCCCACCAATAAGCTTTCGTTAATGAAATTCATTGATATATTCTAGCTCTAAATGTTGTAGACGTTTGGATATAGTTAGATGACATCTTTGCTGTTTTTTCGAAAGATATAGTTTTTAATTGGCCCAAGTATTATGAGTGTAAAGAAGATATTTTTATTTGCATTTATCTATTATATAATTAATATAAAATTTGATTTAATTCTCAAAAAAGACAAAAAAAAATGTTTTAAACTGTTATTCGGGACATGGATATGGGCCAGAACTTAAATTAAAAGATCATCAATTACCAAGTTGAAGAGAAATTATTACTATTTTAGTGAGTTGATTAGTATATTCTTTAGTCACATTTGCTGATCCACTTATTCAATGAATCACTGGTGTCCTTTCTCATTCCTCGTTTGTTATGCCTAATAAACATACTCTATGAGTAGATTAAAAAAAAATTTTATTGTATTTTATGCGCTCTATATACATTTAAGTGGCACTTGAACGCCTTTTTCTCGAAACCTTGTTTTTTACCGCTTGTTAAAAAAATCTTGAAAACAGCGGACTCGATTGACCTGAAATTTTTACCACATATTCTATACATATACATCAACCAATTTCAGCAGATTTATGTGCAAAATATCTTTCTTTATTTTTGAAAAACAGTACAAAAATACCTTTTTTTTGCATTTCTTTTGCGCGTTCGAAGTAGAGTCATGCCATAATGCATAGTTAAAGTCGAAATCTGATTATGCATTATACTTCTTTGCCCATAACTGATACAATATTTGAAATGTTTGTAAATCTTTAAATATTTGGAAATCTTGGTGAATTCCAGATAGCCTTTTAATGTATAAAATATCCTCAAATTTCTATGAAATTTTTCTAGATATTTTAAAATTTTTGAATATTAGTTAATATCTTACGGTTGAGCAAACTCGAAATGTAAGAAAATAATTTTTGAATTGCATTATTGAAACAATCATAAATGTTATTTTTGTTTCTTGCTCTGCATAAACTTACTTTTTCTTACAATTTTTTCAGATTTTTTTTTGAGTTTCTGTAGGCAAAGTTCATTTTTGTATGAGCACCTTGATAAAAAAAAAAGTCTAGAAGCTCTGCATGTAACTTTTTGCAGCATAGAAAAGTTTTCTCGTGTTTAAAACGTAGTTGAGAAAAATTTGAGAATGATTTTCAATGATGTAATTTTTTCAATGTTTTCGAAGTACATTTTGAACATAAAAAAGTGTTTCTATGAAACAAAAATTATTAATAAATTTTGGAGCTGCAATGTTGTTATCATTTTCAGGACTCCATGAGCGATTGAATTCTTTTCTATACGAACTTCAAGAAGAATTAAAAAAAAAATGGAAAAATTAAGCATATCATGCGAATTAAGAAACAATAATAATATTCACGATTTTTCGACAAGTTTGGGATTAAGGAACTCTTTAATTTCATTTCGACTCAGCAAAACCCTAAAGATATACACGTCATGAGCGACACGAAAGGAAACTTTGCAGTGCTGAGACATTTTCGAATTATGCAATTTTTTTACATACATGAATATAAAAATAAATATACATGAATATTCCAATATACATACATGTATTTCATAGAGGTGAATTATAAAATCGATTGTGTGCTAATCATATGAGTTCATATGAGTCTGATCACTGACTTATTTATCACTCATTATACTTTCAAATTTCATAAAATTTAAAAAATATTTAGTAGTTAAAGTGATTCAATTAGATGCGCTCTTCCGATTTTCAAATGTCTCGACAAATATATTTTACTTACAAAACGTATACATTAGACATCACAATATTTGTAAATTCTACTTTGAAAGATGAAAAACTAAATTAGTGCTGAATTCTTCGAACTCGAAATATCCTTTAAATATACCAATCTTTTTACATTTCTGTTTCATACACTCTTTCGTTCCAATTGGAAAAATCGATCTTTAAAAAAATCGTAACATAGTCGAGTTTGATATCACATTAATCAGTGATGGACAAAAAAATACAATATGTAATCATATTTCGACTCTAGCTATTCACTAAAAAATGACAAACATGCATTAATAATCAGACTTATGTTCGTTTGAAATTGAAAGAATTCCATGAAGCTTATAAGAAATCCGAGTATTATTTAACAAATTCAAAATAAATTCCAGAAATGATGAGTCGAAAGTATTATGATATTTAAGTATATTATACCAAAAACGAGAAGAAGGTATCAAGCTCTTTTTGAAGTTTGTTCAACAAGAAACATAAATCCTCTATTTCTTTTCGCAGACTTGAGTTCGCAGTCAAGCCGAAATTGCCTTGACACTCCCCGCCCGGTTCAACGTCGCTATTCTCGCTATAGTCGTATACTTCAGGCTTCTGAAGAGCATCGAGTTCATGCAAGGGACAGGTCTCCTCCTGGTAGGCCTCCTTCTCCTAAGGTACTTGGATACGGCCTTGAACAACTTGGATACGTTCGGCTTATTGCCCGCACAAATCAGAATCTACGATTCGAATTTCGAAGATACGTCTTTCCTGCTGGTTACTCAATTAGATTGCGAATAGAAAACAATAACTTTATTCCTGTGCCAGCCAAAGAATATATTGTTTTATCAGTATCCAATGGTGACATTTTTGCAATATTAGAGCATAGCGGGGTTCTTCGTGGAATATATTCGTCAGATTCGGATTCAGCGCATCAAATTCCTTCGGGTACACTAGGTCCGGTCTGTGGATGTGAAAATGTGTTGGCCTGCGTTATTTTATGATTTTAAAAATTGTACCAAATATTTCAAAAATACTTTCAAAAATATCAGGAAGATTTTACAAACTTTTCAAATATTTTACAAAGATTTCAACGATTTGCCAAAGATCGCAAAGATTTCAATGATTTCCCAAAGATTTAAAAAAGATTTCAAATATTTCGCAAAGATTTTAGATAGATTTGAAAGATTACGCGAAGATTTCAATTATTTCCACAGATTTCAGAAAGATTGCAATAATTTTTTAAAGATTTCACGAAGATTGCAAAGATTTTGGATAGATATAAAAAATGACGCAAAGATTTTAATTATTTCCACATATTTCAGAAAGATTGCAATGATTTTTTAAAGATTTGGCGAAGATTGCAAAGATTTTGGATGGATATAAAAGATGACGCAAAGATTTCAATTATTTCCACAGATTTCAGAAATATTGCAATGATTTTTTAAAGATTTCACGAAGATTGCAAAGATTTTGGATAGATATAAAAGATGACGCAAAGATTTGAATTATTTCCACAGATTTCAGAAAGATTGCAATGATTTTTTAAAGGTTTCACGAAGATTTCAAGGATTTTGGATATATATATATATATATATAAAAGACTTCACAAGGATTTCAATAATTTCATAAGTTTCTCCGAACTTTTCAAATATTTCGCAAAGATTTTGAAAGAATTCACAAAGATTTCTCACAGACTTCCCACATATTTCATAAAGATTTCAAAAAGATTTCAATGATTTCCTACACATTTTTCAATGATTATAAAAATAGTACCAAATATTTCGAAAATATTTCCGAAGATTGCAGAAAGATTTCACAAATATTGTATAAAGATTTCAATGATTTCACAAAGATTTCAATTATTTCCCAAAGATTTGAAAGATTTTACAAAGATTTCAAATATTTTACAAAGATTTACAATATTTCGCAAAGATTTAAGATAGATTTCACAAAGATTTTAATGATTTCATAAAGATCTCAAAAATTTTTCCCAAAGATTTAAAAAAGATTTCAAAGATATTACAAAGATTTTAAAAATATTACAAAGATTTCAACGATTTCATAAAGATTTCAAATATTTCGCAAACATTTTAGATAGATTTCAAAAATTACACAAAGACTTCAATTATTACATGAATATTTTAGATAGACAGATTTTATAAAGATTTTACAACGGTTTCAATGATTTTCCAAAGATTTAAAAAAAATTTCAAAGAAATTACAAAGGTTTCAAAGATTTTATAAAGATTTGAAATATTTCGCAAAGATTTTAGATAGATTGCAAAAATGACACAGAGACTTCAATTATTACATGAACATTTTAGATAGAAAGATTTTATAAAGATTTCAAAAAGGTTTCAATGATTTCTCAAAGATTTAAAAAAGATTTCAAAGATATTACGAAGATGTCAAAGATATTTCAAAGATTTTATAATTATTTAAAATATTTCGCAAAGATTTCAGATAGATTTAAAAAATTACACAAAAACTTCAATTATTACATGAACATTTTAGATAGATTTTAAAGAGTGAACAAAAATTTCAATTATTTCCAAAAGTTTTCAATAATTATTCAAATATTACCAAATATTTCAAAAGTATTTCTGAATATTTTTGCGTGTTTAAAAGTTGAAGTTTTTCTTTGAAATTTGTTTCTTTTTTCATGATCTGTTCGAGCAACGTACATTGCTCCACAAATCATATCACCACATGAAGCCTCTATTCGAATTTGGACGAAATAATGGAATAATTGCCGTAAGATTGGTGAGTAAGGATGGATGTCAAAGCAGTTTGAGCGAGATTGCTACAAAATGAGAAGAGAGCAAGCAACTTTTCTTCGTACCACGGAAGACCTAGATAAGTAATTTGTTTTTAATATGATTTATATTTCCGAGATGACTTCGAAAATTAATCAAATAATATTCTAATATAATAGTCCTATCTAACAAGATTTGTAAATAATTTCATAGGTCTTCTCAAGAGCTATAATCCTTTTTCGAGACTTTCTCCAGTATTTCGCGTCGTTCGGCACGAAATTTGATTTTGGTGATCTTTCCACAGTATTTTCGATCAGTAAAACCCAAATATGAAATTCTATCGAGAGCTAACCATCCACTCTAATAGGACTTCTTAAGGTGTGTTAAGCTAGCACAACACTATTGCAATATTGAGATATTAACTGTATCACAATTTAGGGCTCATTTAAGGCTAATTTAATGCCCTATTGCGAAATTTAATGCTCAACGTTTTTTATAACAAATTTGCGATATCTGGTTTTTAACGGATCTTTACGTTTTGGCACTCACAGATTCCGAAAATCATAAAATTTTGTCCGTGTCTGTCTGTCTGTATATCTGCCTGTCTGTCTGTATGTATGGTTACCTGAATGTTTTATATCTAAGGGGCCGTTCAAAAATTACATCAAAGTGCCGGGGGGGGGGGGGCATTTTTTGTGAAGATTTGTGATGCAGTGGGGGAGGAGTTAACGGAGAAGGTGAAACTACAAATGAAAAATATAAATGTGAATAACAATTTTTTGAAATGCGTAACAAAATGAAAATTAGTGATTTTATTTTACAAGTAAAGCATCTAATTACGGACTTCACACTCTTTCCCATATTTCCCCTTTTTTAAAGGACTTTGCCAGTTTGTCTACAAGAGTTTTAAAAATGTTATCTTAAATAATCTTAAAGGTAATTGCCAAAAAGTTGGCCGCATTAAGTCACAGTCATTTTCCACTTTTTTAAATCTTATGAGCCACCGTTTAGAAATTATAAACAAAAAAGTAAGCCAAATCTCTTATCACCCACCTGTACCAAACTACAAATTCAAAATGAAAAATTGCTAAATTTTTCGAAAATTCAACTGCTTGGTTGAAAATTGAAATAGTTTCTTAAAGATTTAACCATTTTGGTTGAAAATTCGTCTTTTTTGTTGGTTGAAAATCAATTTTCAGAACTGAATATTTAACTATTTCAATTTTTGTTGGAAAATTAATTGCTTTTAGTTCAAAAAATCATATTTTCAGGTTTAAAAGTCAACTGTTTTGTAAAAAAATTTGTCGTCTTTTAGGCTTAAAAATCCAACTGTGTTGCAAAGAATTCGCCTTTTTAGCTTGAAAATTCATCAGTTTGGTTGAAAATTGACCTCTTTTGGTAAAAATGTTATTTTTTTGTCAAATGTAAGCATTCAACTGTTTTGTTGGAAATTCATCTTTTTTGGTTTAATTCAACTATTTATGTATTCAAAATTTAAATCTTTATTTTGAAATATCAACTATTACATATTTCATCGAGAATTCATTTTTTTGGTTAAATACGACTGTTCTTTATTTAAAATTAATTTTGTTGTTGTTGAAATATCAACTATTGTATTTTTTGTTGGCAATTGATCTTTTTCAATTAAAGAATCAACTATACTTTGAATTGAAAATTCAACTATCTTATAAAAAGTTCGCCTTCTTGGCTTGTAAATTAAACTATTTGGTTGAAAATGCATGCATTTTCTTTAAAAAAAAGTTCCTCTCTTTTGGTTGAATGTTCAACTGTTTGGTTCCAAATGCAACTGTTGGGTCTAAAATTAATATTTCTGGTTGTCGAATATTCGACTGCTTGGTTGAGAAATCAGCTTTTCGGGTTTAAAAAAAATTCATCTTTTTTGGTTCAAAACTAATATGCTTTCTGAATTTAAAACGTTTGATATGTGATTCAATATGCTACCTACATTAATTATATTGAAAAAAATTTACTTCCCTATTGTTCGTGAAAAATCACCCTATTTCCCATGTTTGAGAACATTTTCGGACATGGATTTTGTTAAAATATTATGTTTGTATGGCTTGTGTTTTATTTTAGGCGTTTATCAAATGCAATCGAAGAACAAATTTTGACTTAAAAGGAGGGTGGAGGTGTTCGTATTTGTGACGTCACCCTGGGGAGGGGGGGGGCAAGCTTTGTGTGATGATCTGTGATAAAGAAAGGGAGGGGTGGAAAAAGTTTTGAAAATAGCGTGACGCAGAACATTAATCGTTTCATTACTAACACAAAAAAGGAATATAGTCTCATCGAAAATGAAATGATTGATTCCAGATATACATATGAGGCGCTCAGAGGAAAAACGTGATAAGTCCTATGTTAACACATAGAACTTATCACGTTTTTCCTCTGAGCGGCTTATATAATAATGCAGCCATTGACGTTGCAAAATGAAATTTGTGCGGCTTTTGTTTGAATAACAGAGCAAGCCTCCGTATAATGGCATTCACAGCACGCTTGATATAATTATCTAAAAGTATACATTGGCGGATCAAGAGGGTGAGATATTTTGACGGATGGTTTTAGGAGCATCAGTCAATGTCAACCCATAATTCACTGTTCTACGTCGAAGTTGAGATAAACGTTAAAAAACAGTTACCTGTTACGGGTAATTGTGGAGGTCCGTTAAACTGGCAGGACCACATTGCAAAAATGGACTAAAAACCTATAGGGAATTTAGGGCTCATTTAGGGCTAATTTAATGCCCTCTTGCCAAATTTAATGCTCTGCATTTAAACAAAAAACCGGTGGTCATGCTAGCTTAACGTTAAGCTAGCAGGACCACATATATGTATACTAAATTTATTAAGTGTACAGTAAGTTTCTTTCACGTATATGAATTTCATAGTTTCTGTATACTAAATTTTATATACGTGTTTACTCTATTCAGCTGCGCGCGTCTTGATTCACGCGAGTCGAGCATCGTGGCCGGTGTCATTTGTTTGAGTTCTTTGTAATGCTAAAAGGTTCGGCATCTTTCTGCGAGCATCTGCGAAGTCTTCTTTTTAAAGGATATGTTCAATTTATTAACGTAAATGTAGCTTAACGATATGATTATTTGAAAATGAAAACTTTTTTCTTTAATTTCATTTTTCATCTGATCATGTTTACAGATGATGAAGACGGAACCTACGCGAAATGAAACGCGTATGCTGAATACATTTAGTATACATATAACTTCATAAAATAAATTTAGCATACGTAAGTATACTGAAATTACAAAGTGTAATGAATTTAGTAAACATACAGGAAATTGAATATGCCCGTGTATACTAAAATTGCAAACATTTCTAACAGTGCATTCTACGATTTGGATAGCCACTAGAGACATTACTTGTAAATGATAGCTCGTGAAACTTCATTTCTATCTACGATAACATATGTGTATGTAAATAACAATTTCCTTTCATACAAATTTTGACCTTGAGTTTTGGCCAAATTTGATAAGCTCCTGTCCCACTGTGCGGTGGCCGGAGAAAGGAAAAGATGATAAGTGAACGACAAGAAATGAGCTAGGTGATGAGGACGGACGTTGGGTTAAGAATCACGGAGACAAGTGAAAGTCACGTGGGAGTCAACGTTCAACTAAGAACAGTAGTAGACTGTAAAATGTGTAACAATAGTTCCCATAGTGTGCAACACTTGTATTGTGGCACAGGTTCAAATCTAGTCACTCCCACAGGACAATTATTACATCACGCAATTTCCTCGAAGTTTCGCATCCAGTTTTGATTTTTCGCCCGGATAGGAGACGTCTCGGGCGTTCCGATCAGTCTTCTCTTCCCTTCTTAATATGCGCTAACATACGAGATTCCTATCTCGATCTTGCACACCTCAAATTCACTCTTTAAGGGAAAAGATTCATAGCTAATTTGTACAATGCTTTGATGAAATCGTCAAGTTAGACACATTACTGTTTCAGGAAACAGGACGTAGCTCTACAGTTTTCAGGGCTTTCAATTTCATTTCAATTATTGCAGCAAGTTATTTCCATTTGTGCCCCGAAAGGGAAAACTCTGTTATCCTGATGAAGAAACTTTTTTTTCATCAAAAATGTGTATTTTATAGGGGTCATCCATATACTAGGTCACCAATTTTTTGCTATTTTTAGCCCGCTCCCCCTGGCCCTCTCTTTGACGACAATAGTTCTGACCGATCCCCCCGAAAGGTGAAGTAGCCCAAAATTATCTCAAAAACGGGGAAATACGGCGATTGTTCACGAAAATAGGGGAATGATAGGGGCGTAAAATCTGTTTAATAAAATTAAGGTAAATACCGCATATTTAATTCAACATGAAACACTTTGAATTCCTAAAATTGTAAGTCGATATTTATTGCATTTGTAGCAAAATAGTTGAATTTTCAACACAAAAGATGAATTTTCAACAGAAGAGTTGAATTTCCAACCAATTCAGATTTTTCAGTCACTTCTTTGAACAAAATAGTTGTATTTTTAACTAAAAAATATGAAATTCTTTATCGGAAGAAATTAATTTTCATACCAAAAAGAACACTTTTCAACAAAAAGTTACTTTCCAACCAAATAGTTGGATTTTGTTGGAATTGGTTGAAAGTTCGTCTTTTTTAAATTAAATATTCGTTTTTTCAACTAAAAATTTGACGATTCCATTTTTTTAAAAATATTTTTCCTTTTAGTTGAAAATCCATCTGTTTGGGGGAGGATTCAATCATTTTGCTGAAAATTTGCTTTTTCGTCTACAAATTTCACTATTTCATTTTTTGTTAGAAATATATCCTTCATGAATTGAAAATTCAACTATTTCGTAGAAAATTCTGTAATTTGTTAAAATTTAATATTTTTGGTTAGAAAATTAACCTTTTTTGTTGAAGATTAATCTTTTTAGATCAGGATTTAACTATTTGTTGAAAAATTCGTCTTTTTTGGGTAAAAACTTATATTTTATTTGTTGAAAATTAATTTTTTCAACTAAAAATTTAAATATTACATTTTTTGTTCAAAAAATATATTTGTTTTAGTCAAAAATCCTTCAGGATTCAATTATTTGATTAAAAATTCGGCTTTTTTCGTTGAGTTCAACTGGTTGAAAATTATTTTTTGTTGTTGAAAATTAATTTGTTAATGATGGGCCCTGTGTCTATTTTGGGCCTCACACATCACTACTTTACCACCGAGCAATTCACGCCTACCCCGAAAGGGAAACGGCTTAGTGATATAATAATAATATTAAATTTTTGGAAATATGTGAGAATTGAACAAAATGGATACATTATTTGGGAATTTAAGGCAATTTTACGAAACTTGCATTATAAAATTTTCAGACTGTAAAATTTCAGGTTGCAAAATTTTATATTATAATATTTATTTTTACAAGAAGATAATAGCAAGCCAGGATATAGCGTCACTATTTTAAGAATTTCTATTGAGGATGTAAATGGTGAAGTTACTAAGTTTATTGGAATATAATAAGAAATTATTAAGTAATTATACTTATGCCAAAAGAAAGGTTCTATAATCCTTAGAAGA
Source organism: Andricus grossulariae (assembly GCA_011634705.1). NCBI lineage: Eukaryota > Metazoa > Arthropoda > Insecta > Hymenoptera > Cynipidae > Andricus > Andricus grossulariae. The sequence goes on along the minus strand of JAABKJ010075445.1, from coordinate 104,818,333 downwards.
AACTGTCAATTTTACAAAACACAATAGTAGAGATATTCTTCACATGTTCATTCTACTTATTTCTAATTTTTCCCATAGAAAATAGGAAAAACTTTTGTTAACTTCTGGATCTCTCAGCTTCATTAATAGAAGAAAGTCTTCATTGAGGTCGGCTTTGGTCAATCTTGAGAAATCGATCTTTTTACTGCTTCTTATCTTCAAGTTTCACAGTTATAAACTTACTTGTAAAATATTTAATATCTGATTGATGATGTATCAGTTCTTTTAGTTCCTAAATATTTTGCAAAGATAGGTTAATGCGAATTTTCAGTTCGTGCCGTCTTTCCACACTTTTTTAAATCCAATCGCACACTGATGAAGGAAAAGAGCTTGTTTGCTTTTATTAAATTTCCCCCCTCCTCCTATTTGAAAAATGATATTGTGTAAGAATGATGAAATTTTTAGGAAACATTTCAAAATGTGCTACAAACATAATACAGTACCCTTCCACCTATCGTACTACCACCCATCGCGACTTCCCCTACTCTCTTTGATCCCACTACCGACTTTCTTAAAAACTGAAAACTTAAATTCCCTAGATAGCTGATAGTACTATCTTGATTTTGTGACGTCAGATAACTTATTCTATTCCATGTTTTTGGTAAAAAGTTCGCTAATCTTACCCTCACCCTACTACTTCAGTTCGAAAATGCAACTGCTTCGTTGCAAATTTGTCTTATTGGGTCAAAAATTCATCCTTTTCAGATTCAAAAGTTCTTCGTGGAAAATTCTTCTTCTTTAGTTGAAAATTCAATTGGCTACTAAAACATTCATTTTTTAGGCTTAAAGATTCGACTATTTGGTTAAAAATACACTGTTCAAGGTTGTAGTTAATTTTTTTTATTTTGAAAATTCGTCTTTAAAGGTTTAAAATTCAACTATATAGTTAGAAATTTGTCTCTTTCGCTTGTACGTTCATATATTTGATTGTAAATGCAACTATTAGCTATAAATTAGGTTGCTTGTTTTCTATTGCAATTCATATCTTTTGGTAGAAATTAAACTTTTTTGGTTAAAAATTCAACTATTTTGTTGACGATGCAATATGTTTCAACTTAATATCTTAAGAATTTAATATTGAAATCAATATGTTACATATACATGTATTTTAGTTAAAAAATAGTTTCCTTCCAGAATTGTCTTTTTTCGGAAAAAAACTAATACTTTCGATTTTACTTTCATTTTATGACATTTTTGAAAAATATATCACTGAAAAGAAAATTTCATTCCTTTTCACTTATTTTTTTAGATTTTCCAAAGCAACAAATCTAAAATATTTGTTGCTATTCATAAATGTTTAATTCTTTAACTTTATGCAAATTATTCGAATAATCATCAATCATTCAGAAAATCATTTCATTATTACTTCGTCTCAATTTTAGTTAATGAATTTGTATTTGTGAGCTTGTCACTAACTGGATTTTTTTTCTATATTTCAGTTTCTCATTTCTAAACAGAGCAACGTTGTCGTTTGCTAGGATTGCTACCTTTCTCGTGGACTTTAGCCGGCAGCTAGTTTGACCGGAGGAGGCCATATTAGAAGCTTCCATTTCACGTTTGCTGTACAGACATAGTTCATGCGTAATCGGCTACAGAAGTGGGGGGGGGGGGTGTTTTCGCGTATTCCGTGAAATGTACTCGCGCGCTTAGTTTTCAACTCATAACTTATAAACGGGTCATTTTTCGACAAAAATGGATATAAGACTATTTGCAGAGCAACAGATTTCCTTTCAGAAACGACATAATAAATTCTTTTGAAAACGTTATTTAACATTTCATAGGTAAATGTATTATTATTATTATTATTATATCATTAAGCCGTTTCCCTTTCGGGAATTGCTCGGTTCGAAATTAGTAATGTGTGGATGGGTATATAGGTATAGGGTAGATAGGTATATACGTGTAAGGTATAGATATTTTAGATTGATCTATGCTTTATGCAAACAGCGATACTGAGAGTCGTGAAATGGTTGAAGGAAAAGAAACTTCAGATAGCACCTGAAAAAACAGAGGCAATACTCCTGACAACCAAGACGAAGATAACTTCAATTAGCGTCAACGTCCAAGGCGTTGAGATATATCCCCGAAAATACCTAAAACAATTAGGAGTGTGGCTCGAGTCTAAGCGCAACTTCAGGGATCACATAAATAAAGCGGCCGAAAAGGCTGAAAAAACAATGTCAGCCTTGGCAAGTCTCATGCCCAATATGAGAGGTCCAAGGGCATCCAAAAGAAGACTGCTGATAAGCGACGTACACTCACAACTACTATATGCTGCTCCTGTTTAGCATGAAGCGCTGACAAGGACGGAACTATTGAGGAACTTGTACCGTATACAAAAGGTCATGGGAGTGAGAGTATGCAGCGGACACTGCACGATTTGAGCCGAAGGCGTCGGAGTGATTGCGGAAATTCCCCCAATCGAGCTGGTGGCAAAGAAAAGAAAGGAGAAGTATGAAGGTGTAGACCCAAAACAATGCAAAGAGAACCTGATGCAAAGGTGGCAGGAAAAGTGGACAAATGAAAAGCACGGGCGCTGGACCTGGTCACTGATACCTAATATCAGAACATGGTTAGAACGAAATCACGGCGAAGCGAACTACTACCTGTCGCAGGTACTCTCAGGCCATGACTGCTTCATGGCATACCTTCATAAACAAAACAGATGGGAAACGGAGATATGTCACTTTTGTGTGGATACCGATGAGGCAAACCATACATTATTTTAATGTATAAGATGAAAGGCATTTAGAGAGGATTTTAAAAATGAGACAAATAAGAATTTTACGCGAGAAAACATGATGACGACACTCCTGGAATCGACCAAAGGGTGGACAATCACGCCAAACGCTATACAATCAATAATCGGAACTAAAGAAAAAGGCCATAGAGAACTTAGACAAGAATGAATAAAAAGGACCACACTCGCATTGAAGTAATGCTCACGCGGTTTCCGATTCAAAGTGTGAGAAGAGTAGGGGGAGGGGTTTTAGTAAGTAAGAATCTGACACTACCCGACCTACGTTCTTTTTTTTTTTTTTTTTTTTTTTTTCAATTAAGACGAATCTTAGGCTGGGTGTCTTATGCAAGATTTCCCCTCCTCCAATAACAAAAAAAGAAAAAAGAAAAAATCTATCTATCTACCTATGTATCTATCTATCTATCTATCTAAACGACACAAGCTACAAAAAAATATGTAAGGACAAAAGCTGTTTACCAAAAAAGAATTACAAATTTATTATTAATTATTTTTTATAGAACGCCTAGTTTCTGTTTTGATTTGAAAAATAATATTAACAATAAAAAAATTAAATGTTTGGAAAAACAACATAAGGTATGGAAATAAGTAATGAACAAAATTTGTTCACTCAACAACGATCTACAAATTTGCTATCAATTATTTTTGATAGGATGCGTTCTTTTTGTTTGAATCGCGAAACACAATCTTGAAAATAAACAAATTAGGTTTTTGGAAAAACGTCACAAATTGCATTAAAATGTCAATTAAAAAAATTGATTTTTTCCATGGGATGCGCACTTTATTTAATTATAAGAACATGACAATGAGAACACATCTGCTTGAATATCAATGCATATTATGAATTGTAATAATATAAATTTATTGAAATTCTACATTTCTCAGGGTAGCTGTGTATACAAATTAGTGCAAAATGAGGAAAAAATTTTTAAGTCATTTTGAAAAAAAGGGTACTTTAATTTGCAATATCCCGGACTGAGGTACAAAAATATATTTGATATACATTTGATATAATAGAGTTGAACCTAATGTAGAAAAGATCGTAAATTGAGGAAATTAAGTGCGAAACACGAAAATCGTGATGAGAATGTGTATGTTAAATCTGAAGGAGCTTTAACAAAAGAGAATTTACATTCACCAAATTATAGTTGTCCATGCTTGACCTTTGAGGGGATTTATCAGCATTATGAAACGGGATTCCAATTTCCGGCCGCACGTTTGAATATTTTTGTCTAATATTTTGCATACCGCATCTAAATATTGGTCTGTTTTGCCGGCTAGATTCGGTTCTTTAACTAAAGAATTTGACAGGTAGTACTGAGCATCACTGAATTTTTTCTATTGTTCTTTTCTTTTTGTTTTTAACGTAAAATATAAACATTTTTTCAAAGAAATGAATCTAGCCGGCAAAACAGACCAATCTTTAAATGAGGTATGCAAAATATCAGACAAAAATATTCAACCGTACGGCCGGAAACTGGAATCCCGTTTTATAATGCTGATAAATCCCCTTAAGAACGATTGAAAACGATTGAAATTTTGACAACTGTGAATCGTTCTGAATCGTCTTCAATTGATTATTTCTAGAAGGGGAGTTATCAAACAATGAATAACTTTGAAATATTGCGTTTACAGTTTGAAATTGAAAGAGCACTGAAATGAGGATCCTTATATGCAACCTCAGTAACAGAAGAGTTTTATATTTTATAAAATCCCTTTCCATTTTCATGAGTTTCCACACTACTAAATAGAAAATGTTAGTCCAATATTCAACTAGTGATTGAAGGCTATTTCCATTCCTTCGTACGTATTTTATGTGCAAAAGTATTTCTTCCTATCATCACTATTTTGGCATTTACTTAATATTTATGTTTCCATAAAAGTTTAACTCATTAACGACGAAGAACTCCGATTTGTTTATTCATTTTCAAGCCTGATTATTAAAATTAAGGAATGGGAACTTTTGAATGAAAACCCTGTTCCCTACTATTTTCGGGTATGCTCTTTCAGAATCTGAGCTCAAAATTGAAATATCTCCTCCAGAAAATTAAATATGGCGGCTTTTATGTCAAAAAAATATGAAAATTTTTAGAGCAAATTTTATTCATCGTGTAGTTTGACAGTATACTTTTGGTTTTCATAATAAAAGTCGTATCATTTTCAAAATGGTGATTTTTCACTTTATAACATTTAAAAAAATATAGGTGTGTTGACGCTTCACTCAGATTCCAACGAATATTGGTGAAAGGGCTGTACATTGGTTTTTGGGGTCGCTGAATGCAAATCTAGTGTAAGATTTTCGAACTTCAATATGGCGGATCCAATATGGCCGCCAAAATTTTGAAAACGGTTTGGAACTGGTTGAAATTGTTCGCACTTAGGTTTTTGGGGTCGCGGAATTCGAATCTAGTATCAGATTTTCGAAATTCAAGATTGCAGATCCAATATGGCGGCCGAAAATTTGAGAAATGTTTGTAACTAGATGAAATTGTCCGTACATAGGTTTTTGAGGTCACTGAATCTGAATCTGGTGTCAGGTTTTCGAAATTCAATATTGCGGACAAACATTTTTAAAATGTTTTTTTTGACATATTCAATCCGCCATCTTGAATTTTGAAAATATGACACTAGATTCGGATTCAGCGACCCTAAAAACCTATATACGGACAATTTCATCTAATTCTAATCATTTTTACCAATTTTCGCCGCCATATTGGATCCGCCATCTTGAATTTCAAAAATCTGACACTAGATTCGGATTCAGCGACCCCAAAAACTAATGTGTAGTCACTTTCACTACTATTCGTTGGAATTTTGAGTGAAGCGTCCACACACCTATATTTTTTTCGAAATTTTCAAGTGAAAAATCACCATTTTGAAAATGATAGAGACTTTTATAATGAAAACCAAAAGTATACTGTCAAAGTACACGACTTTTGTGCTCCGATGGTTAAAGAAAGTGTGAAGTTTTCTCGCGAGTTCAATTTGAAAAAAAAAATCATGAAAACAATTTTTTCTCAAAATTTGTATATTTTTTGACATAAAAGCAGCCATGTTTAATTTTTTTGAGGTGATATTTTAATTTTGAGCTCAGATTCTGAAAGAGCATGCCCGAAAATAGTAGGGAACAGGGTTTTCGTTCAAAAATTCCCAATCCTTAATTATAATAATGAGGCTTGGATATGAATAAAAAAATCGGAATTCTTCGTCGTTAACGGGTTAATAGAGACGTTTTAAAGAATTTTTAATAACAAAAAAAATATATAATCATCTTTTAGGCTGAAATGCTATTTCTCTAGCGACTGACGAATAGAGGAAAAAGAATCCCTAATGTAAATATGCAAACCGACAGAAATAAATTCAAGAAGAGAATTCAGCGGAGCGCGATTAAATGCAATCGAATTCACAATATTTATAAAAATCCTTTGTATGCGAGGTATGTCCAGACTTCAGGCCAAGCAACAACTTTGTGGTAGTCACGAAACAATCGTTCCGTTGTTGTTTGCCAGGCGAAAGCGGAGTTCAGAGTAGTCGGACAACGATAGAGGAACGCTCAATTCGAATTCGCGAAGTACAATCAGAGGTTGTCAGCCATAGCGACAACCATGGTTTCTGCCACTTTGAACAATGTACATTAGGGTGGTCCAAAAATTTTTTTTCGAATTTTTATGGGGACACCCCCAAATTTGTTCGAATCCACCCAGAAATATTTTTTTTTTTAGGGGTGCCACAAACCCCATGAAGTTTAACATGCATTTCCCATGAGCAAAAAAAAACTTTTTGTAAATCTTATTCAGAATCCTCAATATTATCTCAATCGAGTTAAAACTCAACATTTCTCTTCACAATTAGCCATAGAGTGAATCTTTTTCATGCTCCTTTTGCATAAAATTATTCATGATAAAATAGATTTCTTTTCGATCTTGATTTAAAAAAGTATACAATATTGATGTTTTTTGCCTGAAGAAAATCTTAACATACTAAAATTAACTTTTTAAATAGATTTGTCAACTAATTACAGAAATATATATGAACTTCAATTTAGTATATAAAAACGACAGTAATAGAAAAATTGAGTTTGAATACTTAGAACCAAAAAAATGCGCTATTCCCTTAACGTGTGCTGGACATAAATGTACTTATTGGGTTTGGAAAAATATATATAAAAGACCCATTAAAGACCCTCAGGAAGAAAACAAAAATTATTTTCAAAAAGTAGTTTTAAAAGCTTTACATAACAAAACGAGAGTGATGTAAGGTACAAGAAAGCTAAAAGACAACGGAAAAAATACTTTACATATTAATGTATACAAGATTGATCTTTTACGTCTGCAGGAAATATTTACATACTAAAATCAACATATAAAAGCCACAGTAATACACTCACAAAAATAATACTGGAAAGATAAATATACCTCATTTTTAAACTGACTGCACTTAGCATGAACAAGTTATTATCAAAATTAGATTAAATTCATTATCACATTTACTTTATATTATGCAGTGGTAACCATTTAATTGCTGTAAAGGTACTTCAGTTGATATAAATAATTCATTTTTTAAGCTCACTTTTTCTAATCTTTAAGTATTACCGAAATAATCTTTATTTCTGTAAGTATCTGAATTGGTAAAAATTTCATGTAAATGAATTAGAAATGACTGGTTAAGAAAGGTAAAAGTTACTCTTTGTTCGTTTGAGCAATAATTTCACTACTTCCTGTAGGTATCAACAATAATAAAATTCACTCTACACTTATTGTGGCATTTTCTATATTCACTTTCTTATTTTTAATGATAAAGGTAGGAAATTCAAAAGGTAATAATGCGCCAAAAAAACTACTTAATAAAAGCCATATTCATTTTTTTTTGTGAGTATTCCTATTTTATTGAGTTGAATGTATCGAAGATATGTGTAAGATCTACCGCAGGAAGGGTCTGAAATCTCACATTTTCATATTCAGGGAACAATACACTAATGGAAAATTCCAGTATATCTGGAAAACTTCCTAATGGGTCTGCTGGCCCAGCTGCTGGCCTAGCCCTATGATGCAAGTACCTAACGGAGTATAATACATTGATACAAGCTTTGGGTACATTGGTAAAATAAACCTGCTTGCACCGCTTTTCCTCCTGAGTCGGAAACATCCCTTATTTCTGTGGTCACTTATTAGTTGTCAGTCCCTAGGAAATCGGCAAGAAGACAACGTCTTTCTAGAGTCTTTAAATTTCCTTATATTTTTGTTGAGTTTAGTTAGCTTACTATCGTTGAGACTCTGGAAAAGTGGGATCCTGCTATGTTAGACAAAACGTCCAAATGTAAGTGTGTTATATATCTTCATCTTCTGTTGGAGTATACAGGGTGCTTTTTATCTTGAGACATAGAAATATCTCAAGAAATACGCATCCAACGAAAAAAAAGGTCAGTCATAAAAACATTTTATTTTTTAATGGGGGGGGGGCGACTCCGCAAAAATTCACCCTACACCCCGCCCCCTGGGGGCGAAAGGAGGGTTAACTTCGAAATTTCAAATGCGAACATATATTTTTTATTGCAGATTCAAATTCTCCATCAAAAAATATGTAAGTTTTATTTTTAAAAAATGTCCGCTTCGCGCCAGATAGCGATGCATTGGCGAAAAATGACATTGTTGACTATTCAAGAAATGCACTCCTAAACATAAGATGAGTAGAGTAGTGTTGCTTACGTTCGTTTAGGTTGGATTTGGTACCCTCAGTTACGTTCATTGGGTTGGATTGGGCGTCTTAGTTTCTTTTATTTGGGTGGTTTGGTTGTGCTGCTTACGTTCGTTTGGGTTGGATTGGTTGTGTTGCTTACGTTCGTTTACAATAAATGTGTTGGTTACGTTCATTTAGGTTCGCCTTGTTAATTGCATTCATTTGATTATTTTGCGTTGGTTGCGTGCATTTGGGTCGATCTTATTGGTTGAGTTCATTTCGGTTAGTGTTTTTGGTTAAGTTCGTTTGGGTTGATCTGGTTGTGCTAATTACGTTTGTTTGGATTGGTTTGGAAGTGTTAAACAACACTGTTAATCAAACCCAAACGAACGTAACCAGGTTCGTTTTGGTTTTATTGGGTCTGGTTGTATTCCTTTATTACTTGAACTCGGGAAAGAAATCAGTTAAGATGGTTCGGACATCTTGAAAGAATGAAAGATGAACGGTTGACCAAACAGGTGTATAAATTGTGAGACGTGGCCATGAATGGGATTTACCGCGGTCCTACTGGGAGCCGATGTCATTTTTTAGATGACAGTTGCTTTTTTTTTATTTTGCAGATTTGCAGTTTGGCTGCCGTAAAACGTCAAACTAGAATGAAAATAGTTAGGAAATATTTGACGGATCAAATAAAGCACGTTAGGAGGAACCACAGTTTAAATATGTCTGAAAAAGCGCGCGGTGCCTGACTAACATAATATTATAAACTTTTAAAACTCATACAAAGTATTTTCACACTTCATTAACTATTTACAAATATATTCAACTGGTATGAAAACTTACTTTAAAATTAATATTACACTTCTAATATTAATCATTTTTTATATGAAGTTTTATATTTCTTATATGTGACGCGCTCCGAGAAAAGAGATTTAACTCTGTAGAGCCAAACTTTGCAGGACTGGCTGTTGAAAATGGTCCGCTCGCAAGGTAGTAGCAAAATTTGCAATTAAATATTGAAGCTCATTTTGCAGATAAATGAATTCTGATAACAACACGTAAATGAGGAACTTATACACTATGGAAAACCACTAAAACCTGAAGATCGATTTTTTCAAAGTGAAGTCCCTTTTTTTCGGAGCGCGTCACATGTACTCGTTGAGAAATAATAAAATGCAGAAAATCAAATTTCAGTTGCTTTTAATAATAATTTATAATATGCCCTTTCCCATCACTTCACATTTAACTTGAACATTTGAAATTTTAATACTTTACAATTCTAAAAACAATAATTAAATAAAGCAAGGACATGGGATACTAAATAGGAAACCATATGGGAAATTATGTAGGATCCGGGCTTAAATTACTATATAGTTTCCCACACGATTTCCTATATAGTTTTCCATGTAGTTTCCCATATAGTTTCCTATATAGTTTCTTAAATGGGATTTTTCAATAGGGCTGGCTCGCTTCATATAGACTAGAAAACCCGTTCATTTCGAAAATGTATTTTAGAGAATATCGTATACAACACGGGAGGTGATTGACAAAAAACGCCTGTTTCTTTCCCTAGAAGCGTAATATACTAATTCTTGACGACAATAATCCAAATGTTCTTAGATTTAAAAAATAGAAAAACCCTTACCTCATAATGTATTAAAAAATGCAGATTTCACGTTAAGGAAAATATATATACTTGTATGGGGTACAGTATTATAAACAATTCTGAATTTTTTGCGTTATTCGGACAATGATAATTGAATTTAGATCAGAAGAAAGCATACTTACCTATTCATTTCGTCCTTTTCCTGTTGCAACTTTAATAATAAAGCACGCTGCTTCTTCTTGACAGAACTTATTCGACTGTCTTGACCAGTATCTCTTAACTGTCGCTTTTGCTCTTCCAATTTAACTAACTTTTTCGTCCGATCATTAAGTATTTTCTCACGTGATTTAAAAAGCATTTTGATTTTATCATATCTTTGTTTTTCATCTTGTATGAGTTGAGCCATCTAAATAGAACCAAAGTTAAAATTAAAATTGCCTAAAATTATTTACTTATCTGAATTTCATATTACAATTATAACAGACATATGCAAATAACAACTTGCTAACGAACATTTGAAGTTTGCCCTAAGTTATCCTATAAATAAATTAGATAACCGCCATTTTGTAACAGAGAGTTTTTTTGGGAGATATTCTGTGGGAGAAATTTTGTTGGTTCAACAGTTTCTATACTTGCGTGAATATAATTCTTCTCTACGGTCGATACATGCTATTACTAGTTGAAATTTTTATTCCTGGAATATATATTCTTATCCTTCATATTAAAACTCGTGATACCTCGTGAAACCTCGTATTGTGAAATGATTGATTAATTATTAGCTGATTAATTTTTTTCACCATATTAAATTAGATAAAGATTAAAATTTAGTTTTTTTTTTTAAATTAAGTAACATAAATTGATCATTTAATTTAAAGTTATATAATTGAACATTGGATATCATTCTTGTAATGAAAATTTGTTTACATTTATAATACCCTTATTACAATTGCATAATTTCTCAAATGTGCCTGATTTTGCGAAATGAGTATCTGAATTTTATTTTCAAAACTATATGTAGCTGTGTTTTATTTTTTCTGAAATTAGTATAAAAGGTTACAAATAAATCAAGTTTTTAGAAATGAAATTTAAAAAAAAATGTAAAGTAAACATTATTTGAATGTTTTAATGAAAGTTATAGTTTAATGCTTCATATTTTTTGAACTAATTGATTATTTGTTAGCTGATTAATTTTTTCACAATATTAAATTACATAAAGATTGAATTTTAATTTGTTTACATTAAGTACATGAATTGATTATTTACTTTTCAGAAGTGAAGCATCTAGATGGAGTAATGCACTTTCCTCACTTCTGACGTTAAAATTCAGGCCAAGGGTCTCAGCCGCCTGCTCCGCGGCTTTGTAAAGGAACGCTCCTTTGCCAATCATCCCGTGATTCCCGACCATTTTTAGAAGAGGATCTTTTCCGTTTGCAACGATGTAAGCTGTACTTAGAACAATTCGGTTATGAAGACATTGGATATCCAGAAGTCCGCGTCCGCCTTGACGGCGTGAGATATATAATCGCGAAACAGACGAAGTGATATGCAAGCTTTTATGCATATGCATGACCTTACGTGTGGTGATATCAAGGGCCGTAAGCTCGTTCTTCGTCTTGTGAACCACACAAAACGAGTAGAGTAAAACGGGGACGGCAAGCATGTTAGTCGCAGATACCTTGTTCAACGCCGACAGATTTGAAGAACAAATTTTCCGAAGAAGATGCTTGTATCTGCTTCGGAGAGACTCTTTAACTGATGTTACGTCCTGAATACGGCTTTGAGGAACGCCCAGGTATGTATAGTTCTCTCCAGTGTTAAGATGTATGATAACACTTATCCACAAGCTCAGGATCCTTGGGAACGCCAACAATCTTTCCTTTCTTTAGATGAATGTTGGCACATTTATCCAATCCAAGAGAGAGATAGAGGCAGAAGTTTGATGCAAAAAAGCAAAGGGCTCATGGTATCGCCCTGAAATGACGCCCCTCTGGAAGGTGACGTTCGTTGTCACACGATAATTTCCAGAGGAGATAGTAAATCTAGTTTTCTAAAGGAGCATCAATCTCTATACATCTCACTATGTGTGGATGCACCTTCAAGCTTTCCAACAGACAGATGATAAGTCTATGAGATGTTGAATCGAAAGCCTTCCGGTAGTCAATCCAGGCCATGGACAGGACGCGCTGATGGGCTTCAGCGTCTTTACGAACGCACCTGTCAAATAGCAGGTTTTCTCAACATCCTGCTACACCTTTTTTCGAGTCACGTTGTTCGTACATCTCTCGCCAAACAGGCTCAATTCTTCGGACAATCCTGTTAGTCAGAATAGCTGTAAATATCTTATACAGTGTGCTCAAACAAGTTATTTGCCTGTAATTCTGTGGGTTGGACAAGTTGCCTTTTTTCGGTTGGAGTATAGCGCGTCCTAACACCAGCCACTGCGGAATAAGCGTTTCCGACTTTAAATATGAGGTTTAAATATGTGGTTAAATATGTAGTGTTTTCGGGATCTTGTATACCTCTCCCATAAAAGTCTCTACCTCGTTGGGCTTGGGTGGATTTTTGACAGGAACAGTGTGATCACTGAAGAGGCGAGATGGGTCAGCGAGAAACTTTTGATTCTCCCTGATCTATATCCCCCCCCCCACACACACACAATCCGTTTCCTTTGGAATAGAACTGAACGGCCCATGACAAAGACACCGAACACGTCCTCGGCTTGCGGATGGAGGGTCCCTGTACCAAGGGTTTCTGCTGAATATGGTTACAATAATTAATAAGCAGTCGCGGAGAATTATCCATGGATGGTCCCGAAGGAATAACTCCTAAGCGGAGGCGTAACAAACGTGCCAATAGCTGAATGGCACGTGGGTGAGGTGTGTCAAAAGGTGACTCTGGGGACGAACCCTTTCCATAGATGCTCGCGGGAACAACAATGACACCACCAAAACACCAAAAAGTTGTAGATGGGGTTCAAAATGATCGAACGCGCAGAGCACCCGGCAATGGGTCGGCAAACAATGCCGATCAACCTAGAGGTCGGGGTGCTAAAAATAATTTAGATGGAAACACTACGACGAACCGGCATAGCGCCCACATTGAGTGGACAAATCAACTTAAGGATGACTTGCTAGACTTCTACGATTCCCACATTATCCCTGTTCACCGAGGCTTTATGGCGCGTATGCACACTCTGTGGTGCCAGAAAACCCCAGAGCTTCAGCACGTTTCGATTTGATCATTGCAAAATCAACGTGCCTACCTCTGGAAAAATGGATATGTAATAGGAGCGCTTCCCCAACCGCTGCTTGATCAAGCTGCATCCAAAGATGAGGAAGCGACATTAAGACCAACCGCGGGAAGCAGACACCTTCTGAGAGATGATCAGGAATTCAGGAAAAGAAGGAACATTTACATGAATGTTCCTCCTAAGCCCCAACATCTGGCTGAAATCAATGCCTCCCTTCGTTGATAAATCTAGTAAGAGACCGACCTATGGACCATCAACTGCACAGTTTATAGTGCTGCGAGAGCTTTGACTGATTCAAATCGAAGGCTCAAACCGACGATGGATCAAAAGACCAAAAGACGCTTGCATCAACTGAACAAGCTGAAGCCACAACTCCCCTATGCGAAACTCGGAAACTATTAGAGATATCAAATTCTTCTTTGCGCAGGAATTTTGTACTAATTAAGGGCTCTGGATTTGTGCCGTGCACAAAATCCGGGCACTTTTTTTACCAAAAACATGTAGTAATGCCAGCTTCAGGTCACCCTGGTATGTGAAACTCGGAAACTATTAGTGGTATCAAATTCTTCTTTGCACAAGAATTTAGTGCTAATTTAGTGCTAATATATGCCGCAAAAATTAAATTTTGGGCCCGGTAATTTTGGTCAAAAACATGTAATGCCAGCTTCAGCTGAAGCCACAATTCCCCTATGCGAAACTCGGAAACTATTAGAGGTATCAAATTCTTCTTTACGCAGGAATTTCGTGCTAATTAAGTGCTCTCGATTTGTGCCATGCACAAAATCAGGCCCTTTTTTTTACCAAAAACATGTAGTAATGCCAGCTTCAGGTCACCCTGGTATGCGAAACTTGGAAACTATCAGTGGTATCAAATTCTCCTTTGCGCAGGAATTTAGTGCTTATTTAGTGCCATTATATGCCGCAAAATTTAAATTTTGTGCCCGGTAATTTTGGTCAAAAACATGTAGTAATACCAGCTTCAGCTGAAGCCACAACTCCCCTATGCGTAACTCGGAAACTGTTAGAGATATTAAATTCTTCTTCACGCAGAAATGTTGTGCTAATTAAGGGCTCTGGACTTGTTCCATGTACAAAATCCGGGCACTTTTTTTTTACCAAAAACGGGTGGTAATGCTGGCTTCAGGTGACTCTGGTATGTGAAACTCGGAAACTATTAGTGGTATCAAATTCTTCCTTGCACAAGAATTTACTGCTAATTTAGTGCTAATATATGCCGCAAAAATTAAATTTTGTGTCCGGTAATTTTAGTTAAAAACATTTATTGCTGGCTTCAGGCGGCTCTGGTATGTTAAACTCGGAAACTGTTAGTGGTACCAAATTCTACTTTGTACAGGAATACTGTGCAAAGTAGAATTTGATACCACTAATAGTTTTCGAGTTTCACATACCAGAGTCACCTGAAGCCAGCATTACTACATGTTTTTGACTATAATTACCGGGCACAAAATTTAATTTTTGCGGCATATATTAACACTAAATAAGCACTAAATTCCTGTGCAAAGAAGAATTTGATACCACTAATAGTTTTCGAGTTTCACATAGGGGCTGAAGCTGGCATTACTACATGTTTTTGACTAAAATTACCGGGCACAACATTTTTTTTCTGCACCATAAATTGGCACTAAATAAGCACTAAATTATGGCATAGTGCCCATATCCATTTGACAATGTTGTAATTCCAGCTTCCGGGACCTTGTAAACTATGTCTAGTTTAAAAGGGAATCCACGATAAATATATAGTTTTGTATGTTTGTCCAACCATTGCTCTCACGATACTGAATTTGAAAATTTCCCAGGTTTCACAGATACTGATTAGCTGTGTGTTATAAATATTTTTGGATTGGGCAAGGAAATTATTGATAATTCATGGGAATAAAGGATGGAGGCTAAATATAGCATTATACAGAAATAGCAGTTGAGTGCATGTATAGCATAGCTACATAATTATATCGGCCACGTAGAAGTCGATTCACGATCCCCTTGACCTATGACCTCCGCTTTAACAATCGTGGGCGCAGAATCTGCGCCCGCAATGATTGCACAGTATGTACAGTGTACACTGGGCCTTCTCGTGTCTTCCATAAGTTCGACTTAGTGCAATGCGAAAGTAACGTACGTGCAATGAAACCTCAATTTTTACAAATTCCACAACTGACCGGAGTCGATTACTAAAACTGATTCACTGCAATTAACCCTGCTTTTTTTATCATAATCGTGCTTCTTAATTATACTTATACTTATCTCCCTGAATTTGTGAATCGTGAAAACATTATTTATTATGATATTAATATAATAATGAATAAGAAATAATTATCGATCAATTTATTGCACAATAATAGTATAACTTAATTTTTAATCTTAGAGAAGTCATAAAGCAAATATTGTCGTTTACGTAACTTTCTCATGTTGATGACCGCGCCAAAAGGAAAAAAAAGTTGTTTGTCATCGCTAAATTCATCGTAATTTTATACTGCCGTATTTCGTTACTCGACAAGGAAGAAGAATGACTATTCTCCAAAATTAAAAATGGAAGCTTCAACATAATATAATTTCTTTAAATATAATAAATATTTAATTAGTTTTTCATCATTTATTACTCCTTAATGTTTATTATTATTATTATTATATCATTAAGCCGTTTCCCTTTCGGGGTAGGCGTGAATTGCTCGGTTGGAAAGTAGTTCACATGCTTGTTTTCAAGGAGGGGGACAAAAAGTATGGTGTGTATCAAGGGCGTAAAGCTATTTTGCCTCCTGTGACTGCGGCCCTCGCTTCGCTCGAGAAGCAAATTCACACTCTTCGTAATAGCCTTCTTTACGCCCTTGATACACAATATACTATTAGATAGTGCAATTTTATTAATTATATTTTACCTAGGGCTCTAATACCCTGTTCTCAGTTACATTTCAAATTAAAAGATGATAAAATTGCACTATTTAAACCTCCGTTTGGAACACGTTCCGATAACCTACGGTTTGATACATTGGTCTGGCCAGACCCCTGTATGATTCCATGCAAATGTATGGAAATACTGCGTTTTTTGAAGTGAATTGAAATGCATTTATATAGCAGGCAGGTATATATTTTTGTTTTTTTATTATTCCTAGCGGCTTTCGCATATGTTTAACTCATCGACATATAGAAAGGGGCTGATAACGCTGTGGGAAGAACGGAAATGGGCTTTAGAGAGAGAGAAAACATATGAGAGGTAGATCTTCCTTTTTCTATTCCAGGACTGTCCTATGTACGGTCATGTACTTCATCAAGCTCCACCCATCGACAATGCTCTCGACCAATCAGCTTTATCTAGAAAGAGACAGGTCTACCTCTGAAACGTTTTCTCTCTCCCTAAAGCCCATTTCCGTGCTCCCCACAGCGTTATCGGTCCATTTCTATATTTCGATGGTTTAATTACCTACTGATGTAAAAATAAAAAATAAATTAGGGTAGAAAAACAAATTTCACAGTTGAAGAATTTTTTTCATTTATTTTTACGCTTTATTTCAATCTATATTATTCTTATAAATGGAATGTATATGGATGAGGGAGAAGTGAGCTAAGGGAGAAGTGGGCTAGGGGAGAAGTAGAAGTATGGAAGTGGAATTAAGGGAAGTAGAGGATGGAGAAATAAGGGAAGTGATGGGTTTGGGAGTGTGGGAAGTGCAGAGGTGTTGAAAAGTATGAGAAGTGAGTGTATGTGAGGGATGTGAGGGATGTGAGGGGAGGGGAAGTAGAGAAAGGAGAAGTAAGGAAAGTGAGGGAGTATAAAGTAGGAGAAGTGAGGGATGTGCACAATGTGAGGGGTTGGGATGTAGAGGAGGGAGAAGTAAGAGAAGCGAATGAAAGTAGGGGAATTGAAGAGAGGGAAAGTAGATGAGGGAGAAGTAAAGAAAGAGTGTGGAGGAGAAGTATGGGAGTGAAATTAGGGAAAGTATATGAGATAGGTCGGCTTTACACCGACGAGGGGAAGGTTAGTTTCACGCGCGTAGAACGGTTGGGGGGAGAGAAACTTTCGCCTCGGAAAGTGTCTAAAAGGAGGGTTGCCTACTGATAACATTCAGATATTCCAGCTGGTCGAAACTGCCGGTAACTGTGCATCATTACCTTTGATGACCTACGTTACCGACAGTTTCTATCAGCTGGAGTACGTGAATTTTATAAATTGACAACCCTTCTTTCACGCGCTCTCCGAGGCGAAAGTTTTACTCCCACAAACAGTTCTACGTGCGTGAAACTAATTTTCCGCTCGTCGATGTAAAGCTGACCATAGGGTAGTGAGGGAAGTGATGTGATTGAAAGTGTGGGATGTGAGGAGTTGGGAAGTAAAAGCGAGTGTAAGTGTGGGATTTGAGGGGTGGGGAAGTAGTGCAAGGAGATGTCAGGAAAGTGAGGAGGTAGAAAGTAATAGAAGTGAGGGTTTGTGAAAATTGTTAGGGGTTGTGATTGTTAGGGGTTGTGAAGAGAAGTGAAGGGGTTGAGAAATTGCATGGGCGAGATGCGTGGGGAATAAATGTAGGGAAGTTAAGCAGAGGGAAAGTAGATGAGGGAAAATTAAGGGAAGGAAAGGATGGGCGTGTTATTGAGGGGCTGGGTAGTGTGGGAAGGAAATTAGTAAAAGTGAGAGTACGGGAAGTGAGTGATGCGATGGCAATGGAAGCAGAAGAAGTAAGTGTTTACTGTATAACGTTCACGTATGTGTATGCAAGGTGCTAAGAGAATATAAAAGCCAATTTAAATGTAAAAATACCAAGAAAAAAAAATCTGCCCGCTGAGCGGGCACACTCTCATCGCGCGCTTCGCTCGCAAATTTGAGCGCGCCTGGGGCGCGCGACTGTTGGTTCTCGCGCTCGATAATATATTTATCTGGCGCTTCGCGCTCGATGATGTGTTTATCTCGCGCTACGCGCTCGGTTTTGGTATTTCCCCCACATTTACGCCCAGACCTTTTTAAATTAAAGGTCAAATCATCGACAACTATAATTTGGTGATTGTGACTTCTCTTTTGTTAAAGCTCCTTTGGCTTTAAGCTGAGACACTTGCGGGGAAGATGCAGAAGGCGGTCATCCTTGGGTCGCTCCGTGTCCTTAGGGTACACGAGACTTTCGCTGGATCATCGTATTGAATCCGTCGCAGACTGGTCTTGGGGCAGTTCTTCATTCTTCTTTGCCCCGACTAAAAGTTTGAAGGAAAAGCAACTTTGCTGCTTTCCCCTTGACCGTCCTTGGTTTGGCCTCGTGTTTCGAGTGCTTTTTCTCTTCCACATCCAACGGTTCAATTCGAAACAGTGAACAGACAGAATTACACAACGAGGTGGACGTCAAAAATAAAAAAAAAATCTTTGCCGGCAAGTAACAGAGAATTTATTTTCTTGAAGAAACTCAAAATTCAATTAAGTAAAGTTTACAAAGTAGCTTAGCTCTACTCCACCTGTTAAATTCCGAATTCAAATCGCAGAACACAGAAACGGTATCAGGCGTAATAATTGTTTAAGAAGTCATTTTAAAACTTTGAAAACTTTGAAGAATACGAAAATGGTTAAGGAGTGAAAATTTTAGTTGTCCTTAATCATTACTATAATAATACAATATACAGAAACGGTTAAGCGGGCGGTACAGTTTTTAAACATTTTTTTTATTTCATTTTATGAATGTACAGAATCTGAAGAAAGTTGTTCTAAATTTTTAGAGCATTTAGAGCAAAAATAAGGCAGATTCAGTGTACTAAAGATCAGTCGAGAACGACGCGTTCTACGGAGCAGTTATGTACGTACGTTAGCTTATTTCGTGTCAGTTTTCGAATATTTTCACCGATTTTCGTTAGAGTTTTAAGGTGTTATACGTTTGTGAGTGAAAATGCCGAGAAAAGTTAACAGAGAAGAAAGAAAAAGGCATCGACGATTCTGTGTGAGTATACAGCGAGAAAAAGAGAATGATTCTGATTTTTTACTATTTAAAACTTTAAAACGATTTTGCCACACTTCACCTTTCCAAAGCCGGTGAAGGCTGTCATTTCAAATCCACTGTACCGATCCTATCAAAAATTGGTACATTACTTCTCTGTATAATTTATGAGGTAACTCTGTCGAGTTTTTTTACAAATTTGTTGTTATTTTTTATCTTACAATACGAATTTGACCCATTTTTGAGCAAAAATGGCGTTTTTCGCTTTCTAGTGTTAGCAAAACTTGAAATATCAGTAAAAAAAAAGATTCGACAGGGTTAACTCGGGAAACACATAAAATAACAAAAACAATTTGATTTTTTGATTTCAGATAATCGAGTGCCGAGAAACGACCTCTACCGCAAAAGATCTTTTTTTTGGAGACGTCTCTGAAGATTGGCTGCCAACGGCTTAGTTTCGATATTTTTCACTGAAAATTTAACAAAATGTTTTTTAAATGATATACTACTATACTGTAATTAGCTAATTTAAAATACATTACCTATATATATTTTCTAAATTATTGTTGGTTAAGGACGCAAAGGATGAAACTACTGGGTCCAGGTATGTTCTTTGTTTGTATCCCTTTTCCCCCTACCATTAGGAAATATTACGTGCCCGTCCTTTTCCGCTTAAATGAAAAGAGGTGGCAAATTTAAGTAACCAATCCGTTAAATGTAAAAGCCTATTTTTGTTTATTGACTATTATAATTTCGATTTATTTTTATACCCGGAATGGTATAGGATTTTGGTTCTATTCAAATGTTTTTGATTTATCAATCCTATACCCAAAATTGTTGACCTAACAATAAGTGTAAGCATGGCGTCTTCAGTTCGAAGGCAGAGAAGCAACGATCCCATGAAATAAAAACAATTCTTTCGAGGCTTTGCAGGAATTGGCAGTTTGGAACTCCGGGCTCCTCACAGGAAAATAATTACAGTGAAGTCTCGCCTATTTCAGGAGCCATAAAAGGTGACGATTCGATACTTTCAAGGCTGGAGGGGCTCCTACCTCTACCGCGACCTTCAGGTTATTTTTGTCAAGCGACGTTCATTGGCTGCCCAGCCTTGTATCGATGCACGCGCTGTCAGAAACCTTTTTAACTGCGCATGTGCCGAAAAGTGCGGGTCTATTTGAAATCAATAAAAAGTATCACTAATAATACAGATAAATATTAAAAACAAATTTTGACTTTTAAAAAATTAATTAAATTGAATCTAAGAAATAGCTGATTTCTTTAAATAATTTAATATTAATGTAATAATACAAGTTTATACTTTGTAACTTTAAATAGACCCGCGATTTTCGGCACATGCGTAGTTGAATAAGTCGCGGTCCGTTAGCATCACTGCACACTGAGAGATCTTCTATTCGAATAAATGATAAAAATGAATCAAAGTTTAGTATACTTGTGTAACAAAACACGGAATTAATGCGAAGAAATATTTACTTATATTAAAGAAATATCATCAAAGAAATCATTTTCTTGAATGGATGCGTTAATCTATTGCATATAAGCAATATTAACTTCACTGAAGTAAACAATTCCTTGGTGCCAAGAAAAAAAAACCAAACAAACACATTTCCTTGAATCAAGTAAATTTTTTTTCAGTGTTGTTCAAATAAAATGTATATTATAGATTTTGGATTTTTCTCAGTTTCTTCATGCACATAAATGTTACGTTTTTCTTACTTTTTAATTTTAAAAATAAAATGTTGGTATAGAAATAAAATAATTTAATAAATTTATGTAATCAATCTGTCCGGAAAACGAGGTAAATGGAATCTTATAGAAAACTCGAATCAAATTCAAATAGACCAATTTAATTCTACCTTGATGAAGAGTTCATCCGGAAAAACCTCTAAAATGTATTTTTTACGTTCTTTGAATATTAAAAAAAATATTAAAGGTACGATGCCGGATTATTACCCACGCGGCGAGTGATATTTTGTTAATGAGAAATATAATCTGCTAATTTTAAAGAATTATAAGGGAATAACAAAAATTGTGTTATCCATATTGAAATTACTGGAATTCTCTCTGTATATGTAATTGAAGTTTCTGCAGTGATAACGTTGGATCAAGAATAAAATATATTTTGCTGGGATCGATATTAAAACTATCAGTACATGATGAAATAGTTTGTTATATAATTTATGAGAAAATGTTTGAAAATGGACCGATTTTTTTTTGTAAAGAAAAGGTAATTAGTGCGCGCATAGCGCGCTCAATGTTCTAGTTGCTTCAATTTTTTAATTTAAAATCGAAATTGGCGGCGCATTTATATGACCCGTGTACGAGCTTTTACGGACATTGATTTAGAACGAAGGCGATGATTATCAAATTCTTTTTTTCTGAACCATATGCGCAAAACTACACACTATATATATGATGTAGCTGTGTATAATATTACATATTAGACATAATAATTTTTTTTTTCATTGGTAGAGATTAAATAGTATATTACACGACTAGGGTTGAAACTTGAAAGGCTTGTTGCAATCATATGGCCTTTCGACCCGAGTTGTGCACGCTATTTTTCATCATACCTTCATCGGAAATCGATTTTCCTTTTTTCGCGAACCGAAGTCATTTTGTTCAGAATAATCGACTATAATATTTTGACAGTAGACAAGAGGTTAGAGTAGTCACTTGAAGTTGGCTGCAGCGCTCGTGCGATTATGACGGAGATGGAATTAGAGAGGGAACGATCGCGTTACAATAGAGAGATTCTGTTTTCGGCCAATCACGAGCCGTTTTATTTCTTTGTATCCCGCTGCATTCAGCCACTTTCGCTTCGCTCTACAGGCATTGAAAATCGATCTTTCGCTGAAGGTATGATGAAAATATTTTTAAATACAAGTTCATAAATTTTTTATATTTTTAAAATTTATTAATAATAGAATTTGTTTACTGAAACAGACACTAAAAAAAAAACATTTTTAGAACGTATATATTTTTTCGACGTATATACTTTTTTATGACACATGCATTATTTCAGCCCTTTTCGACGCCTTTGAAGCCTAGGGACTGAAAAGTGACGTCAGAGGTAAACAATGAAAATTATACTCTATGATCTCGCATTTTACTATTATCAGCCCACTCACCGTAAAAACTGTGAGGAAATTTTGGTTGAAGATAATAGAATTATGCGGTTATTCATGGAAAGTTACCATATATAACTGATCAAATTACCTTAAATTACCGAAAATTTGCCAAAATTTCCGGAAAGTTATGGAAGTTTTTTCAAATGAATGTGGGGTAATGTACCATATTTACCGGTAAAATTACCATAAGTAACCGAAAAACTTCCATAAATTTCCGGAAATTTATGGAAATTTTTAAAAATTATTTTGGGTAAATTATGGTAATTTACCATATTGACCAGAAAATAAACATTAATTACCAAAAGGTTGCATACATTTCCTGAAATTTATTGAAATTTTTAAAAATTAATTTTGGGTAATTTATGGTCATTTACCATATTTTCGGGTAAAATTACCATAAAGGACCGAAAATTCATAGACATTTTTAAATTGAATTTTGGGAAATTTATGGTAAGTTACCATAAATCACCTCTAAAGATACCGTAAATTACCAAAACTTCCCGGCAATTTTTTATTGAATATTTGAAAATTTGGAATAAGTTAATATAAATTTTATGCTTCTTTATTCAAAAACTATTATGGACTAAAGTCATGACTGTATTTCGAGAAATGTCTGAAATCATCCATTTGTTATAAAAAATATCGTATGCACCAAGGGGGAGAGGTTTACCACCGAGCAATTCACGCCTACCCCGAAAGGGAAACGGCTTAATGATATAATAATAATAATAATAATAAATCTCTTGTATCATAGAATTCTTGGAATGCCTGGCATTGTCTGAATTCTTTAAATTCTCTTAATACCCTTAATTCTCAAAATTTCTTGAAATCCTCCAATTCTCTAAATTCTTTGAAGTCTGTGATCCCTTGAATTTTTTGAATTCCTTGAATTCTCTAAATTCCTTGAGTTCTCTAAATTCCTTGAATTCTCTGAATTCCTTGAATTTTCTGAATTCCGTGAATTTTCTGAGTTCCTTGAATTTGCTTAATGCCTCGAATTCTCTTATTCCCTTGAATTCTCTGAATCCCTATTATTCTTTGAATCTCTTGAATTCTCTAAGTTCCTTGAATTCTCTAAATTCCTCGAATTCTCTAAATTTCTTGAATTTTCTTAATTCCTAGAATTCTCTGCATTCTGTGAATTTTCTGAATGCCTTGAATTTGCTAAATGCCTCGAGTTCTCTTATTCCCTTGAATCCTCTGAATCCCTTGCATTCTTTAAATCCCTTGAATTCTCTGAACTCCTTGAATTCTCTAAATTCCTTGAATTCTCTAAATTCCTTGAATTCTGTGAATTCCGTGACTTTGCCGAATGACTTGAATTTGCTGAATGCCTAGAATTCTCTTATTCCCTTGAAATCTCTGAATCCCTAGCATTCTTTGAATCTCTTGAATCCTCTATATTCCTTAAATTCTCTTAATTCCTTGAATTCTGTCAATTCCTTGAATTCCCCATATTCCTTGAATTCTCCAAATTCCTTGAATTCTCTAAATTTCTTGAATTCTCTGCATTCCGTCAATTTGCTGAATGCCTTGAATTCTCTAAATTCCTTGAATTCTCTGAATTCCGTGAATTTTCTGAATGCCTTGAATTTGCTGAATGCCTTGAATTCTCTTATTCCCTTGAATTCTCTAAATCCCTAGCATTCTATGAATCTCTTGAAATCTCTAAATTCCTTGAATTCTCTCAATTCCTTGAATTGTCTAAATTCCTTGAATTCTCTAAATTCCTTGAATTCTCTGAATTCCGTGAATTTGCTGAATGCCTTGAATTTACTGAATGCCTCGAATTCTCTTATTCCCTTGAATTCTCTGAATCCCTAGCATTCTTTAAATCTCTTGAATTCTCTAAATTCCTTGCATTCTCTGACTTCCTTGAATTCTCTACATTCCGTGAATTTGCTGAATGCCTCGAGTCCTCTTATTCCCTTGAATCCTCTAAATCCCTTGCATTCTTCGAATATCCTGAATTCTCTAAATTCCTTGAATTCTCTAAATTCCTTGAATTCTCTGAATTCCGTGAATTTGCTGAATGCCTTGAATTTGCTGAATGCCTCGAATTCTCTTATTCCCTTGAATTCTTTGAATCCCTTGAATTCTTTGAATCCCTTGAATTCTCTGAATTCCTTGAATTCTCTAAATTCCTTGAATTCTCTCAATTCCGTGAATTTGCTGAATGCCTTGAATTTGCTGAATGCCTCGAATTCTCGAAATCCCTTGCATTCTTTGAATCCCTTGAATTCTCTAAATTCCTTGAATGCTCTAAATCCTTTGAATTCTCTAAATTCCTTAAATTCTCTGAATTGCTTGAATTCTTGAATTCCTGAATTCCTGACGGACTAAGAGAAATGTGTAACCCGTCATTATACATCATCACATAAACAACAATAAAACTTTGATAAAGGTTATTAGAAAAAGGTTTTTCAAGTTTACTTTTTGTTACATCACAAGAAAGTACATAAAATTAATAAACGATTTTGTGAAATCAAAGACAGATAAGTAACTAAAAAAAATAAATACCTACCAAGTAGGCACGGTAGTTAGTCGTTGTTATGACGTCCCAAAGCCATCAAGCCTTTCCATACCTACTGGGAGACTCAAAGAAGCCTAATAAGATTGAATTAATAAAAAGTAAATTCAAAATAGTACATTGTGTATCAAGGGCCTGAAGAAGGCTATTTTGATTCGTCGAAATAGCCGTACGCCCTAGATACACACTATACTGTATGTGTATGTGTAGCGGGTGTAACGTTTCATATATCAGGCGTGAAGTTTTATGTAGTGGGCGTAAAGTTTCATGTCGGCCCGGCGCCGGAGTGCACATGTGCGAACGTCACTTGACTGGAAGCGGCCACATTAGGCTTGCTTCGCGTGCATGCAATGGCGCGTTTTCAATGGGGGTCGTGCAAAATAGTATATTGTGTAACAAGGACGTAAAGAAGGCTATTTTGAGGAGTGTGAATTTGCTGCCCGAGCGAAGCGAGGGCCGCAGTCACACGAGGCAAAATATCCATCTTGTCTGAAATGACGTTAAAATATTTTCTGCATAGGAGAATATAACTTTGGTCGATATTGTAGATTTCCATTTTATGTGTGGATTTCTCTTCTCGAGTTGTTACCTTCTCCGATGATAATACAGATTTCTAATAAATAAATTGTGGATAGTATCGTTGTGGTGATGTTGTCTACTATTTAGCGAAGCAGGGAGCAGGTAAGGTAGTAACTTTCCTCGAATTTTCTTTCGCGCGCTCCAAGCGAGAAAGGGAAAAACTACCACCCGTTATGACTCAAGTCGGCTGGTAATGAAACACACAATGTGACGATTCAGGGGCGAACACACCGTATACGAAAACTAGGGGCCCCTACCCAAGTAAGTGGGTGAAGTCTCAAAAGGATGGGCTTGTGTAGATGGTGGGGGAGGGGGGCTTTTGATAATATCATTAAATACAGACTGTGAAAGAAAACTGTAAACAGTATAATGTCTTATAATCAATTTGCCCCCAATTTCATGCCTGCAATATTCACGCCAAATCAGTGCAACTGTACAATTTTCGGAAACTTACTCCCAAAAAACAGTCCAACATAACTATTCTTATTAACAAAAACTTTTAATTGAAAAAGCCCATTTTTTATACGATTTCATTAATAATCAACGTTATGAAGAAGGTTGTCGCTAAGAAATTGAAGATTATGACTTCTAGGGGCAAGAGCATTTATAAAAAATACATTGTTTATAATCTTTGGAAAAACATTGCCCCGAAGAACTTGAAAATTCCGGCTGGTAGGGGAGCGTAGTTTTATGAAAAATATATGGTTGATAAGGCTTACTGTAGAATAATGGCTCGTCGTACCAGAAAATGTAAGGAAAATGAAAAGTTTTATATTGTGCCGTAGAGAAATAAAAGTTTGTTCAAATAATTAGTTCTGGTCATTGAGAGTCTGTATTTATAACAATTGTTAGAAACAATACAGAAAGAGGGTTTATGAAGAATAAGCAATATTATTAATGGTATTAGGTATAA
This sequence comes from Andricus grossulariae, assembly GCA_011634705.1. Classification (NCBI taxonomy): domain Eukaryota; kingdom Metazoa; phylum Arthropoda; class Insecta; order Hymenoptera; family Cynipidae; genus Andricus; species Andricus grossulariae. The sequence goes on along the minus strand of JAABKJ010075445.1, from coordinate 104,791,912 downwards.
GTTTCGCAACAGTTTTAGGGAAAATTGTGACACTGCTTGGCTGGATGATTTTTCATAACCAAATAAAGAGTCCAGACGATTTCCTGTTAAAAAAGGCCATCTTGCAACAACAAATCATTGCGAGAAGTTTTCATTGGGTCGGAATATATTTTTGACCTGCTTACAAGATATCTAACATAGATGTAGACAATGTACAAGTTTCAGATTTTTCTGAGCAATGCATTCTGAGATACAACTGTGTGCATATGACAATTTTGTTGAAAAAATCATTTGTTTATAACAATAATGATTTCTCAACAAAATAGCAAAATTTGCAAGCAAAAACATGAATGTCCAAGTAAGGTGAAGAATCTTCATTAAGAAAATAAGTTATTAAGCAAATTGTTAAATTTTCAACACAATACAATATTTTCAACCAAAACAAATGAATTTATGCCAAAGAAACTGATGATTTTTCAACGTGAAAGAATACATGATTTTCCAACTGAATATTTCAATTTTTAAACAAGAAACACGAATTTGAAAGAAAAGAAATTAATTTTAAACCAAACTTTTCAATTTTTAAGCAAGAAGAGTATTACTTTTGAACGAAAAAATACGTATTTTCAAGAAAATAAACGAATTATCAACCAAACAGTTGAATGAGGTTACAGTTTCAACAAAAAAGTTAACTTTTCAATCAAAGAGATGAATTTTCAAGTGAATAGCATGAATTTCCTACTAAAAAAGAAGCAATTTTAACAAAATAGATCAAAGATTAATTTTGCACCGAAAAAGACAATTTTTTAAGAAAATATATGATTTTTGAACTGAATATATTATAATTTATCAACAAAAAACACGACTTTGAAACAAAATAAATTAATTTTAAACCAAACTGTTCAATTTTTACGCAATAAGATCATTTATTTTTTACCATAAAAGACGAATTTTTCACAAAATATATGAATTATGAATTTTTATAATTATCACGTTGATTGCAAACGGTTTATCCTACGAAACAAGTGCAAGAGACAAAAAAGTTTTATTTTTGCTTAGCGAGCTCAAAGTTCTGTTCTAAACTTGTGTTCTTTATAAAGAATTATATTGTTTCCAAAAAAATTGTTTACAAAAAAACTGACCGAGATTTCGAAAACCAGAATTCCTTCATTATGCGTGAATGGAACATTCCCGAATGTAGTGATAAACTGCTCGTACGAAATGCAGTATTTGTACAAAAGTAACATTGTGAAGTGAAACATCAGTCGCAAAACAATTGACAGTTCTTGTTTTGGACAAAATCACGTACAAGTGTACATAGAATACAGTCAAATTAGCTAAAAGAAGGCCATATCATATCATAGCCGTGTCTGAGACCTGGCTCACGCCAAACATTCCTTCGAGCCTCGTAGCACTTGATCACTACACATTTTTCCGCAGAGATAGATATGAGAGAAGAGGGGGTGGGATCTGTCTCTAAATTCATGACAGCTTAAGAGGTATACAGGTGGGAGTGGGTCCTCTTGCCAATCCCCTACTGCTAAGTACCTTTTTATCAAGGTATCGTCGCCTCAGGACAGTATGTTGGTGGGTTTAATTTAGAAACCTCCTAACGCCTCCTATGACAGGGAACCTGAGACTGACATTTTCGACCTTATACCCAATTATAATAACATTGTACTTACCCGTGACTTGAACACAAATCTTAATGCTACCAACAATTTAACTCACTATTTAAAATCAGTAGTGTTCTCTGCCGGATTACCTATAGTTCCACATGATACCACCCACCACACTGATCATTCTAGTACATGGTTTGACTTGCTGACTGTTGACGATTTAGACCAGGTGATTTTTTCTACTCAACACTCAATCTCATTCCTCTCAAACCATGATCTTATCAGCATCGAATTCCAGTTCTCCTTTAATCCCTCCTCTAGTTTCATTCCTCTGATCATACGCAATTTTAAAAATATAAATGAAACTGAATTTCTTGAGCACCTCCCTACTTATGACTGGAATAGCATTTTTACTGAAAAGGATATAAATAGAAAGGTAATTTGTCTGGCTACATTTTTATCTTCAGCCTTTCATAATTTTGCGCCTCTCCGTACCCTTAAAGCAAAGAAGAAGTCCACTCCTTCGATCACTTCTTATATCAAAGATTTACTAAAAGAAAGAGAGGAAAAACGCAGATTAGGCAAAAGAACAAAAAATAGTACTATTCAAGCAGAATTTCTTAAATTGAGAAACTTAGTGGAAACCAAAATCCGGGATTTATACAATCAATATAATTACAATTCTATCAAAAATAGGAATAAAAATAAAAACCTCTGGCTTCTCTTAACCCTTAAAGTTATCACCTCTCTGTGATAACATAAAGAATGAGGGGGGTTGCTGAAGACCCCAGCAGAAATTTATTTATTGTAACAAGGATTGTTAATATTTTTGCACGACATTTTTTTTTCAATATACTTTTTTATATCCGTTATAAGATTAAGCTAGTGAATATATATATGTATATATATTTAATTTCAACACATAAAAAAATTAAAAACTAAAAACAAAATGGAAAAAATGACTCACGTTTAAAGAAAGGCTAGGTATAAAAGACCCCAGGGATAACTTGAAGGGTTAAGACGACTTGGACTTATTCCTTCTAAAACCTTGGCTCCTGATAACAATTTCTCCCCTGCAGACCTTTTGACAGCTTTTAGTACAAAATCCACACTCCTTGCAAACAGCACTCCTTCCCCGCCCTCAGTTCCCTCTACTTTTGATGATACTAAATTATTCTTTTCTGACATATCGCAAGAAACCCTGATTAAAAAACTCTTCGAGGTAAAATCAAATGCTCAAGGATCTGATGGTATTTCAATTAAAATGATTTGCCTTGCTTTACCAGTCATTGGCCCTATTCTCTTGCACATCTAAAATGCATCTCTGCAGGTGGGAATATTTTCTGATGCCTGGAAAGAGACGATTATTTGCCCTGTTACTAAAATATCTAACCCTACTCTCCCAAAGACTTCCGTCCTATATCCATACTATGTGCTTTGTCTAAACCTTTCGAACGCATTTTCCATCAGCAACTTACTGCACACATTGAAACAAACAATTTAATGGACTCAATGCTATCTGGGTTCCGTGCCAGGCATAGTACACTTACAGCTTCACTTAAAGTAACTTCTGACCTTGAACTTGCAATTGATAGAAGGGAAATAACGGTTGTTGTCCTTTTTGACTTTTTTAAGGCGTTTGACACAGTTAACCATAATCTACTATTGACTAGGCTCAAATCGCCACACCTCTCGAATATGGCTGTTGAATGGTTTGAATCTTATCTTAGTAATCGTTCTGAAAGAGTACGAATAAGCAATGGCGAGAGGTCTGATTGTGGGGAGGTTAAGAGTGGTGTTTCCCAGGGATCAACGCTTGCACCCACTTTATTTAATATTTATACCTCTGAACTTGGTAGTTAATTTCGTTATTGTTGCTATCACAAATATGCTGACGACTTTAAGCTTCACCTTTCCGGGCCTATTGCCAATCTTAAGAGCTTACTTCAAAAGGTACAGGCGTATATTGATCTAGTGATGTAGTGGGCTTCAACAAGTGGCCTCACTCTTAACCCTGCTAAAACTATGGCTATAATCATAGGACCTTCTTCCTCTCCATCACTTGAAACAATTGCAACGGCTGTTATCTGACGCAAGGAGGAGAATACAGAAGAGGGAGAGGTGGATCAGAGAGAATCAAAAGTTTCTCGCTGATCCATCTCGCCTCTTTAGTAAACACCCTGATTCTGTCAAAAATTCACCCAAGCCCGACGCGGTAGAGACTTTTTGGAGAGAGGTATACAAGATCCCGAAAACACTAAAGTTGAAGGAAGATACTGACAATATCATCCGCTTCAAGGAATTTTGCGAAAATCTCATAAAATCTGAGGAAGAATGTTCATCAATCACTGCGGAAGAGGTGAAAAAAGCACTTTGAGGCACGAAGAACTTTTCCGATGCTGGACCAGATTGTATCAAGAACTTCTGGTGGAAGAAGTTTACTTCTAGACACTAAAATTTGGCCCGCATATTCACCTCATATTTAAAGTCGGAGACGCCCATTCCGCAGTGGCTGGTGCTAGTACGCACTATACTCCCACTGAAAAAAGGCAACTTGTCCAACCCAGAGGATTACAGGCCAATACTACCGGAAAGCTTTCGATTCAACCTCTCATAGACTTATCATCTGTCTGTTGGAAAACTTGAAGGTGCATCCACACATAGTGAGATGCATAGAGAGATTGATGCCTCTTTGAAAATCTAGATTTACTATCTCATCTGGAAATTATCGTGCGCTTTTATCTCTCGCACTACGAAATGCTTCTGGATACCTCTGCGGTGACACTAATCAGCGCGAGCATAAGGTCACTCATGTATTTTATACGGATGACCTGAAGATATATGCGTCTTGTAAAAGCAAACTTCAAACTGCCATAAATATCGTCAAGAAGTACACGAGAAAGATCGGGATGGACTCTGGATTGGATAAATGTGCCAAAATTCATCTGAAGAAAGAAAAGATTGTTCGCGTTCGCAAGGACTGTGAGCCGGCGTTGAACATTTCGCGCCGTCAAAGAGGACGCGGACTTCTGAATCTCCAGTGTCTTCATAACCGAATTGTTTTGAGTACAGCTTACATCGTTGCCAATGGTAGAGATCCTCTCCTAAAAATGGTCAGGAACCACGAGATGATTGGTCAAGGAGTATTCCTTTACGAAGCCGCGGAGCAAGTGGCAAAGATCCTTGGCCTGAATTTTAACATCAGAATTGAGGAAAGTGCATTACTGCATCTGGATGCTTCACTTCAAAAAGCCGAAGTAAAGAAAGCAGCAGCCACTCGACAAGAAAATGTACGGAAACGTAGATACGTAATATTTAATATATTTTTGAGATCAAGAATTACATGTTATATCTACAGTTTCTACGTGGACGGAAACAATGTGGATCTAAATGTCCTCTCATAACATTTTGCACATCCGTTCAACCATTCATAAAGTTTTATTTTATTTGTACTAGCTTGTGCATCTGCAATTATGTGCACATTTACATTGTCATGAATTTCGATTCTTAATTCGGAATAATTTTCTTCGCAAAACATGATTTTTTCTGCTCACGCTTTTAACATATAGTGAGCAGCATTTTCTTTCACAACCTTTTTTGTAGATGCTGGCTCACCTTCATATGAATATTTTCCATTATTTTTGTGCATGATGCACTTGGCTACAAATAGCGGCAATTCGGCATTATGACCCAATGACTTTAAAATGAAAATAGGTTTCGAAAAGTCGTATTCGATACTTATTTCGTTAAGGGTTTGTACTGCGGAGGATTTCGAGAGGTTTCTTTCCATTTCCATGTTATCTGTTAGAGAGAAACAATAATATTTTGATATGTAGATAGCATGGCATTGGGAATTGAATTAAGGTATATGGTATTATAATATTTGGTGCTTATTTGACCAGTAGTTAGCAAAAACTTTTTTTTTCATAACCTAATAGATTTTAAAGCATGATTTAATTACATGTGCAGTGTTGCCACTATAAAATTGTGTTTTTATTCACAAGGTTGGGCCATTACTGACAAAAGTTTTGCTGATTCAAAATATCTAATTTGTGACTGTTTATTACTAAAAAATTGAAACGCGTACAAATATTTTCGCTACAAAGATAAAAGATACACACTAACATAACATGTAAATTCAAAAAAATGTGTCAAATCGTGTAACTGTACTGAAATGTGCTTAAAAAAAAAAAACAAGGTGAAAAGCCAATTTTACTGTAATTATAATCATGATACTCAAATGTAGTATGAAGTTTCGCTAAGTGTACCTATTGAATACAATTGAACTTTAAATGGTAACAGAAATGATAACAATAATGGTGAAATATGAGAACATCTATATACATATAATTAAAAACTAAAGGTTAGCAACCACCGCAGGGTCCCACTGGGAGCAACTGTCATCTAAAAAATGACATCGGTGTAGTCAATCACACATTGAACACGGGACGCATTCTGTCTTGCCCATCCAATCTTCTTGTTCAGTTGATGCAAGCGTTTTTTGGTCTTTTGATCCATCGTCGGTTTGAGCCTTCGATTTGAATTTGCCAAAGCTCTCGCAGCACCATAAACTTAGCAATTGATGGTCCAGAGGTCCATATATATATATGTATGTGTATAAACATATATATATATATATGTGTAGCAGCATATTGTTGACAAAACATGGCTGTTATCTGACGCAAGGAGGAGAATACAAAAGAGGAAGAAATGGATCAAGGAGAATCAAAAGTTTCTCGCTGACCCATCTCGCCTCTTTAGTGAACACCCTGTTCCTGTCAAAAATCCGTCCAAGCCCAATGAGGTAGAGACTTTTTGGAGAGAGGTATACAAGATCCCGAAAACACTAAAGTCGAAAGAAGATATTGACAATATCATCCGCTCCAAGTAGTTTTGCGACAATCACATAAAATCTGAGGAGGAATGTCCATCAATCACTGCCGAAAAGGTGAAAAAAGCACTTACAGGCACGAAGAACTTCTCCGGTGCTTGACCAGATTGTATCAAGAACTTCTAGTGGAAGAAGTTTACTTCTACACACCAACATTTGGCCGGCATATTCACCTAATATTCAAAGTCGGAGACGCACATTCCGCAGAGGCTGGTGTTAGTACGCACTATACTCCTACCACAGAAAAGCCAACTTGTCCAACCCAGAGAATTACAGGCCAATAACTTGTTTGAACACACTGTATAAGATCTTTGCGGCTCTCCTAAACAACAGGATTGTTCGGCGAATTGAGCCTGTGTGGCGTGAGATGTGCGAACAACGTGGCTCAAAAAAAGGTGTAGCAGGCTGTCGAGAGAACCTGCTGATTGACAGGTGTGTCTGTAAACACACTGCAGCCCATCAACGCAGCCTGTCAATGGCCTGGATTGATTACCGCGAAGCTTTCGATTCAACCTCTCATAGACTGATCATCTGTCTGTTTCAAAGCTTGAAGGTACATCCACACATAGTGAGATGCATAGAGAGATTGATGCCTCTTTGGAAAACTAGATTTATTATCTCATCTGGAAATTATCGTGTGACAACGAACAACGTCGCCTTCCAGAGGGGCGTCTTTCAGGGCGATACACACGAGATAATTGGCGAACGAGAATTCCTTTACAAAGCCACGCAGCAGATGGCCAAAATCCTTGGTCGAAGTTTTGTTATCAGAAGTGAGGAAAGTGCATAACTTCATCTGAATGCCTCAGTTCTGAAAGCCCTAATTAAGAAATCAAATGTTAAAAAACTGCGCTAACAGCTTCTCGAGAAGAAAATGCACGGAAACTCTCACAGAAATGTAGAAGATCAGTCCTTGTCGAAGGAGCAAACTTTCGCTTCCCTCAGATCATCAGGGCTCAATTCAGGTACAGAGGGTTTTATTTTCGTATGCCATGACTGCGTCATTTCCACCTTAGTATTCAATCCGGGTGTCCCACTCTTGCGGGAATAACGTATATCTATAGACATATTGCGGTCCAGAAAGATCTTATTATTACCATCTTTGTCGCTCTTACGCCGTTTGCCGCGACCCTGCCCTGCCGAATGCTCCCAGGGAGATAAAGTCAATTGTCAAAAACGAGAAGTGCCAAATTTTCTAGAGCGACGATTTTCGGACAGCAGTCCCCATTGCATATCCGAGGTCTGACATCATTCTTCAAGACTTCGAGAAAGGAACTATATTCGTCATAGAATTCTCGGCTCTGGCCGACTATAATACAATAGCCAAGGAGAAATAAAAGGAGAAGAGTTATCAAGACCTTAAACAGGAGCTGCAACGGCTGTACCCTAAATATTCGGTTACGACAATTGTGCTTGTGATTGGTGCTCTTGGAGATGCGAAACTATCACTGGTTTGAAACCTCAAAGCCATACCCGCATGCCAAAAATATGCCAAGGCACTTGCGAGATGGATGCAGAAAGCTGTCATCCTTCGGTCGCTCCGTATCCTCAAGGCGCAGGAGAGTTTCGCCGGCCTGTCGTTGTGATTTTGTTGTGCCCTGTGGCCATCCATCTCACGGTCACGAGACGTGGCCAAAGGTGCGATTTACCGCAGTTCTACAGGAAGTCAGTGCCATTTTCGTAGATGACAGCTGCTCCAAAATACTTCCTGAGACACATGCGAGATTGATGCAGAGGGCTGTCATCTTTGAGTCGCTCCATGTCCTCGAGACACACGTGGGTTTCATTGGCCTTTCGCTGTGATTTCGTTATGTCCTGTTACAACTCATCTCAAGGGCGTGATACGTTATATATATATATATATATATATATATGATCGGTCCTCACTGCCTCTCAAAATAAAGAGACCGTCAAACCTGAATCAGACGTCTCTGAGCCTAAAGTATCTTCTGTTTCAGCTTAAAATGATTCTTGCGATTATAAGGGTGTTAGTGTTCCACCCGTTGCTTTTTTTTCGAGATCACACCTCCCATTGAAGCTTCAACTTCAATTATTATTGAAGCTCTTGTGCATGGGATGAATTGTGGTTTGCTGCGTCCTGTGGGTACCTTTTCTGATTTGAAACAGGAAACAGCGAACAGCACCATTGTGTCTGCCGAACATTGTGGCTTAAAAAATGGATCGTCATCACTTTCGGGTCGCGTTGTTACAGATTTAAAACAGGAAGGTCAAACATCCGACCTTGATCAGGTCGCTGGCATATTACAGACGAAGTTGGTACGCGGTAAAGTGCACCTTAAGATATCTATCGATTCCTTCTCGGTCAATACTTTGTACGATCTCGGTTCAACTGTGACACTTATTCGTGGCGATTTAGTCCCAAAGATCCTGGATGCCCTGGGAAAAAATTTAGACAGCTGTAGAAAATCTTCAATAATCTTAGCAAATTGTTCGAGAGACGAGATCCTGCGTGTGGTCGGGCTACCTTTGACCTTTGAGATATGGATGCCAGGTACGGACGGTCAGGTTTATCCACTGGAGACTTGGTTAATTTCCGAGGATAACTTTAGCGGCATTTTAGATTTATCAAGCGACCAGGATGGGTAATTTCGGCAGTTAATTAAAAGAAAAATAGTTCCAAAGAGGGAGGGCCAACTCAATGCTACACAGTTGGTAAAGCATCAAATAGATATTCAGGGCCACGCACCTATAAGGAAAAGAAAAAAATATGTATGAACAATAACAATTTGTTCAAATAATTATTTCCGATGGACCTAAATGAATGTTAACTCACACCACGTAAAAAGTAGACAAAAAGTTAAAAATTTCAGAGAAAAACAGCAACGTTCTGCCATTATTTAAATCGAATATTATTAACAATCATAATAAATTGTTCACACAAGTAATTTTGTTACCTTTAATTAATTATTTTCCTGACTCTGATTGGAAATTGGACAAAAAGTCGAAAATTTAACAAAAAAACTGCAATCTTCTAGCATTATTCTATGAGAATATTATTAACAATGATGATGAATTGTGTAAATAATTACGTTTGTTAACAATAATATTATTACCTCACTTTAATTGGTAATTGGACAAAAAAATGAAAATATTTGAAAAAACCGTGACTATCTCTATTCTAAGAGACAATTGCTATAAACAATAATAAATTGTTTAAAAATTTTATCTGAGTATTTAATTATCAGTATGAGGTAGTATTTTATATATTAGAAACCAGTTGCAATAAAGAAAACGCAAAAAATCATAACTTGGAAATTCATCTTATTGTTTGAAAATTCTTTTTTTCTTATTTAGAATTCATTTTTCTCACTAAAAATTTAACTATACTTTTTTCAGTGGAAAATTTATCTTCTTTAGGTTTGTTAAGAATTAAATAATTATTTAATATTTCATTCAAATTAATTTTTGTAAGATTTAACATTTTATTTAGAAACTCGCTTGAACTATTCCATTTTTTTGTAAAAAATTTACCTTTTTTGATAGAGATTAAATCTTTTTCGTTTAAACATTATCTGTTCTGTAGAAAACTTACTTATTCTATTTTTTGTTAAGGCATTCATTTCTTTGGTTAAAAAAAACTATCAAGTTGAAAATTCTTTTTTTTTTATATAGAAAATTCATCTTTTGCGTTAAAAGTTTGTTTCTTTGGTAGAAAATTCGTTTCTGTTCAGTTGAAAATTAATTCTTTTAACTGAAGATGTAACTATTCTATTTTTGCTTACAAATTATTATTTTTGGTTGAAAATAGATATATTTGATTGAAACTGTATTTTTTTTGGTAGAAATTTTATCTTTTGGCTTTAAATTGGAATTATTATTTTAAGAATTCATTTTTTTTTTAAATTGATGGATTCAACTAAAAATTTAATTCTTCTATTTTTTGTTGGAAAATTATTATTTGGATGAAAAAAACTATTTTATTGAACATTCGTTTAGTTTTTGGTTGAACATTTATTTTTCTAACAAATTTAATTATTCTAATTTCTGTTGAAAATTGATCTTTTTTATATGAAAATTCATGTATTTTGTTGAAAATGTGTTTTTTTTTTTGTAGAAAATTAATTTTCTGGGTTGAAAGTTCAGCTGACCATTCAGGTAAAAATTCATCTTTTTGGTTGAGTATTCATTATTTTAGTTAAAAATTATTTTCTTTGCTGGAAAATGTATCTTTTTGGCGTGAAAGCACAGCGAAAAAGTAACCAGACTGATTGTATTCTGTGTAAATATGAATTTTAGTGGATGTTTTTAATTTGTTCTTTGCTGAGATTTCTAAAAATTGTGAACAAACTATAGATTTTTTTAAATTTCGAAAGAAAATGCTTTTTAAGAATTTTGAAAGATTTGAAGAGGATAAAAAATTTTCTTAAGTTTCTTAAAAAAATTCACAATGATTTCTTTTATTTTTTAAATAAATTGAAAATAATCTTTTATTTTGAAAAACTAATTTTAAGTGAATATTCAAAAACATTTTAAAACATTTCAAAGAATTGAAAAAAAATTCCAAATAAGATTCTGGAAGATTTTAAGGCAATTTTTATGATTTTTTACAATTAAAAAAAACAGGAAAAATCTGAATTCATTTAAAACATAGTTTTGAAACTTCAAAAAATAATTTTAATATTGAGAAGATTCAAAATTTTTTTTTCAAAAATATAGATTTTTGAAGATTTTGAAATAAAGTTTTGGATTCTTTTTAAGAATTTTGAAAGGTTTCAAGAAAATCAAAAAAATCTCAAGATTCCGTGGAAAGTTCTTAATGTTTTTTATTTTGAAAAAATAATTTTTAAAGATAATTGAAAAATATTTTTAAACATTTTTAAATGATACGACTAAACAATCTCGAAAAAGAGTCTTATAAATTATTTTAGTACATCACGGTGAAAAATTATAGAAAATTACAAATATTTATTGAAAATTAGTGATTTTTTTGTTGTTCAAAATCTAACATATTTTTCAAAGTTGTTATTTTCTGTAGAAAATAAATCTTCTTGTTTGGAAATTCATCTTTTGTATCAAAAATTCAACTACTTGGTTAAAAATTGATTTTATTTTATTGAAAACTTAACTATATTTTTTCAAATTCGTTGTTTTTTTGGTAGAAAATTAATATTCTAGGTTAAAAATTTATCTTTTTGATTAAAAATTCAACTATTTTTTGAAAACTCGTTTTTTGGTTGAAAAATTAACTATTCTTACAAATCTTCTGAACTACTTTAAAATCTGATTAAATTTTCTCTAAATTTAATTTGTACAAAAAATCCTTTCAAATTTTTTTATGAATCTTAAGAATATTTTCTTGAAACCATTCAAAATTCTTAAAAGGTTTCTAAATTTGTTCGAATTATTTAAAAATGGACAATTTGAGTCAAAAATTTTGTAATATTTTCAAGTTTAAAATTATTTCTGAATCTTTTCAACAATTTCAATCTTAAAATATTTTAAACTTTCACATGTTTCAAAAAAATTCAAAAAGATTTTTGAACATTTCAAATATGTCGAAACAGTACCTAAGAAATTTCCAAGACATTTTTTGTATTTTATAGGATTTTTTCCAAATTTTAGGAAAAATTTGAGTTTGAAAGATGTTTAGGACTTTTTGAAGTTTGGAAAAAATTTAACAATAGTTTATAAATCTTTGAGTTTTAACATATTTTTAATCTCTTCAAAACTTCTAAAATTTTTTAATATCTCTTGAAATGACTAGAAATATTCCCGAAAATGTCTTGAAATCCTCTGGATTCGTTTCTGTTAATTTTGATAATTTTTCATAATGTTTTAAAATAATTTTAAATATTCTTTTAAAAATTAGTTTAAAAAATTAAATATTACTTTAAATATCCCCAGGAATCTTAAGAACGTTAAAAAAAAAGTTTCTAAAATTTTCAAAGAACTTAAAAATTGTGTTTTGAGATTTTAAAAAATCTACATTTTATTTTAAGTTTTTAAAAAGATTTTAAAATTATTTTTGAAAATTTTTAAAAACTTCTAAATATATTTTTAAATTTTTTGAATTTTTTCAAAAACTTTTCAAAAAATTCTTTCAAAATTAAAAAATATTTCCTAAAATCTTCCAGATTTTTTTTCGACAATTTTAGAAACCTCCCGAAATGTTTTGAAACTTTTTTAGTGTTCTTTGAAAAAAAAACATTTATTTTTTTAAAAATAAAAATGCAATTGCAATTTTCCCGGGAAAGTTCAGAAAAGTTTATTATCTTGAATTCTTTCAGAATCACTAAAAGATTCAAAATTTTATTTTAAAATCTTTAAAAATCAACATTTTGTTTTAAATTTTCTGAAATATTTCAACTTTGAATTATTTTTTTATCTTTTCGAATCTTCTAAACCTTTGAAATATCTGTTCAAATTTTTTGAATTTTTCCTAAATTTTTTTTTAATTCTGTAAAATAAAAAAATTGACTTGAAATCTTCCAAATTCTTTTTTTGACAACTTTGGAAATCTTTTTAAATATTCTCTTAAAATAATTTTTTAATATACAACATAATTTTTAATTTTCCTAGGAATTTTAAGAAAAATTTTGTATGTTGAACTATTTTGTTTAAAATCTAATTTTTATCTGAAAATTCAACTATTTCATTCTTGGGTGATAAAAAAAAAATTTCAAGTTTAAAATTCATTTATTTAATTGAAAATTCAAGTATTTTGTTTAAAATTCAATTTTTATCTGAAAATTCAACTATTCCATTCTCGGTTAAGAATTTAATTGTTTTTAGTTTGAAAATTCATTTTTTTTTAATGTTAAAAATTGAACTATTTTGGCTGAAAATTAGTTTTTTAAATTAAGAAATTGACGATTTCCTTCTTGGTTAAAAATATATTTTTTTAGTTTAAAATTTGTTTTTTCGTTAAAAATTGGTTGAAGATTCAATTTCTCATTTGAAAATTCAACTGTTACATTTTTTATTGAAAATTTATTTTTTTCATCAACAACTGAACTATATTGTTGAAAGTTCATTTTTTTATCTGCAAATTCAACTATTCCATTTTTGGTTAAAAATATATATTTTTTTA